>JACRUU010000005.1:19660370-19957870 GCA_030449085.1 Kryptopterus vitreolus
CTGATCTACATCTAATTCATTGTTATTGACAAACACAATGTGCCTAAAAATAAGAACACCAAAAAAAAATAAAAAACCAACCATCTTTCTTGTCTTTATTGAACAAATCATTCAACATTCAAAATGGCAGTGGAAAAAGTAAGTGAAACCTTGAGTTAATGACCTCAAAAAAGCTAGTTGGAGCTATATATATATATATATATATATATATATATATATATATATATAGTATATATATATATATATAATGTGTGTGTGTTGCTTTACTAATTGGCATTGTTTTAATTGACTCATATGTTACACCATATATCCTAGAAGAGAAGAAAGAAATCCATCCATTTATATATATATATATATATATATATATATATATATATATTATATATATATATATATATATAGATATATATATATATATATATATACATACACACACACACACACACACATATACATATACACATATGCACATATACGCACACTTGTGTACGCGCACACACATACATTGTCATATTCATCTTCAGCCGGGAATTCAGTCATATATACCGCACCCATTCAAATTTAATATAAACACTCATTTGTATGGATTCAATATATTATTTGTGCTGCTATATAAGATTTTGTTCAGATTTATTGTCACCCCTGAAAGATAGACAATAAGCATTTCTCCCTGTGCTTTTTTTCTTTTAACTGTCCCATGTGGATTTGGCTCACTGTGCAGAGAGAGGGATGATTGACATGTCTATATTGAAGCCCAAATCAAAAGCAAATAAATGGATTAGACCCCATAAAATTCTCCTCTGAGCAAAGTGATTTGCATTTACTGCAGTATATTCGCTTGGTAACATTACAAAGGCTAAGGACTGGGGCGATAAGCTTTGTGTGTGCTTTTGTTGAGGAAAAATCAGGAATTAAAGCTGCATAGAAGAAATGAAGAGACAAAATATTAATACATATTAAAGGGTGGAAAATGTGAGAAGATGGGTGGAATATACAGTATTTTAACGTTAAAGGGTCCTTGTCTACAGTAAATGCTTTCTGAACTCCTGCTTTAAGGAGGCTTGTGCTGTAAGACTGTTTTTGCATCATCTACAATTAAGTGCTGCATGCAACACCACAAACCACCAGAAGCTAGAATGTTTTATCAAGTAAACTACATCATGAGCAGAAACACAATGAAGCTAATTTCTTTTCTTCTTTGCACTATAACAGTATTACAAGACGTTCTTTTTCCCAATTAATGTGATCTTAAAGTGAACTTGAATAGTGATGCATAATGCAATCCTTCTTACCTTCCTTTTTCAGCCATTTCACAATATTGCCCTCTTCCATGGTAGGTGAGAGGGCAGGCATTTGCACTTTGAGCGGGGCGACCCCTGCAGGAAACAAAAACAAATGCACCCTGAGCAGGAGGATATTTGCATGGATTAAATGAATTTTTAACATTTGTGACAAAGGGTGAAGTAAAGTTCGCTTGTGTGTGTGTGCTTGTGAGGCCAGAGTGAGTGTGTGTGTGTGTGTGTGTGTGTGTGTGTGTGTGGGTGGTAGTAGCCCTCACAATCGTGCCTGAGCAGCAGTGACACCAAGTTGCTGTAATGCTATAATCTAAAAACAAACTTTGTCTGAGCAGACACACCACTGCTGAGCCCGAGAGACACAGAGGATATCTGTGGGTAATTAATGCCAGGTGCTACACACACACACACACAGGCAGTGAAATATGGCAAATATAAAGCATTAAACAAATCATTAGTCCGAGCAAATTTTCCATGTGCTGCAGTTACCTATTCAAGGAAAAGCTAGACAGTGGAAAATTTAATTCTTTCTTCAAAAATCTATTTGCAAGGCTTACAATCTAAGAAATGAAAGGGAAACCTTTATTCATTTCACAGTCATTGATTTATTACTAAGGCCATTAGAAGAAGAATATTTGTTTTTCAGGGCTAGGCACATTTTTTAAATTATTATTATTATTATTATTATTATTATTTTTACATCTTGAACACTTTAAACACACGAGAGCACCAGTAATGTTTTGTCGTTGACAGAACAACCCACAACAAGAACGCAATGTGCATCTATAAATATGAAAAAAAAAATCAAATAAACATGAAAAGATCAATAATACATATTAGATTAGTAGATCACAAAAACATTCATAAAAATCCATTTAAAAACTCAATGCTATAATATGTATATAAATATGTTGAGGGGAAATTTTAATATAATGACAAGCTAAGAGCATTGTTCATAGCCACTGACTTGCACCGAGACAATCTTGGACATTTAATGGTTAAAAATGTGTTTAACAATAAGTTGTAATTTTATAGTTCTTGACAATTTATTGCAGAATAGAAGGAATAACGCATGCTAATAAAAAACCTCTGAAAACAAACACCTGAATCATGCAGTAGGAACAAAAGCGAAACAGTTTCTAAGTCTAGACATACACTGTTCGTCTTCCCCTTCATTTTAATGGCTTCATTGTGAATCGAATGAAACCTGAGCTTGAGAATGTCGTGCACATTTCATAAGCAAGAAATGGAAGTCAGAATGACAGGGCTACAATCTCTAACTCTTGTATAAACCTGTTTGTTAAGTTTAAATGCAGGGGAAAGAGACGAGAGCGTGTCAGAGTGTATACTGTTGCCATCTAGTGGACTAAATAATAACGTCATTTTTAAAGAATGAAAAAGGTGGAAAACAAAAACTCAGTGTGGAAATAATTAACAGACATTGCGATCACCCTGGACACAACCAAATCCAAGGTAATTATATTTTTATTAACCTGAAGAGCCACACTGTGGCTGCTTAGAATTATTATAATGTATCTAGAATACAATAGAAGAATAGCCTTTATTTGTCACATATACATTACAGCACAGTGAAATTCTTTCTTCGCATATCCCAGCTTGTTGTTGTTGGTAGCTGGGATCAGAGCGCAGGGTCGGCCATGATAGGGCGCCCCTGGAGCACAGAGGGAGTTAAGGGTCTTGTTCAAGGACCCAAGGGCAGCAGCTTGGCCATACCGGGGCTCGAACCGGGATCTTCCGATCAGCAGCGCAGCGCCTTAGACCACTGAGCCACACCCCCTCCCCATATACATATATATATATATACATACATACATACATATATACATACACATACATACATATATAATTCACCAAATGAAAAAGTGCACACAACAGACTAAATGAAATGGTTTCTGCTTGGAAAAACTCTGATAATCCACTTCTTTTCAACTAGACAAGGATATTCGAAAGATTTTGATATGATCTACTTACTGCCTGGTAGCAAAACCAAATTATAAATGTACTTAATTAAAAAGACATACTTATTGATGTTGAGTTTTTGTTACAAAAAACCTAACCTATTGTGTATTGTGTGATTCTGGTACGATGTCAGACAGGGGTTCAGCAGTGGTAGGAAGGTACTTGGTGTGTCATCTGGAGAGGGAAAGGAAGACAGAGAGGTGGAATGAGGAAGTGCAGGAAAGCGTAAGGAGAAAGAGGTTGGAGAAAGAGAATTGGGATCGGAGGAGAGAGATGAGAAAGTAGGCCGGAGCTGAATGAAAAGTTGGACAGCAAGGAAAGAGAAATGGATTTGTACCGGGTTGCCAGGAGGAGGGACAGACCTGGGATGGATAGGCTGAAAGTTAGAGTAATAAAGGATGCAGATGGAAATGTATTGGCTAGTGGTGAGGAGAGTGTGTTGAGAATGTGGAGGGATGTATTTTGAGGAGCTGATGCCTGAGGAAAATGAGAGACAGAGCAAGAACGGTGGATGTTGTGGAAATGGTAAAGAAGGTGGGATGCACTAAGATTTAGTAAGGAGGAAGTGAGAGCAGCTATTAAGAAAATGATGAGTGGAAAGTCAGTTGGACCAGATGACATTCCAGTAGAAGCGTGGAGATGTTTATGATAGAAGATCCGGTAAGGCGAGAGGATAACTGAGGAATGGAGGAGGAGTGCGCTGGGACCGAATTTTTTACGAATAAAGGGGATGTGCAGACCTACAGGGGAGTAAAGTTGCTCAGTCACATCATGAAGTAGTAGTGGAGGCTAGGCTGAAGGAAGAGGTGGCCATCTGTGAGTAACATTATGATAGTCCACATGGGCAGGGCATATACAGAAGAGAAAGGGTAACAAACTGTAAAATTAAAAGTACTAAATCCAATGTAATATACAACTTGTTCGGCATGTAAGAATCCAAATCAAAGTAATCCGTTTTCATCCAATTAACCCATCATATTAAACAAATCAAATTAATATTTGGAGTTGCGCTTACATTTACAGCATTTAGCAGACGCCCTTATCCAGAGCGACATACAAATAGTGCTTTAGTTCTCCATCCAAAAATGAAATTCATTCAGGTATGACTGATTACAAACTTCATTCATTCATTCATCTTCTACCGCTATGTCCGATCTTCCCTCGGGTCATGGGGAGCCTGTGACTATCTCAGGCGTCTATGGGCATTAAGGCAGGATACACCCTGCATGGAATGCCAACCCATCGCAGGACACACCAAAGAAGAAATCAAAGATCCCGGAGAAAAATCCCTTGAGGCACGGGGAGAACATGCAAGCTCCACACACACATGGCCGAGACGGGAATCAAACCCGGACTAGCACAGTTGAAGGTTTTTTAATGGTTTCCTGGACAGTGAGAAGGAAGAAGTATTAGGATAGGTGTCGTTGGAAGAGATAAGTCTTCAGTCGTCGTTTGAAGATGCACCAGTGACTGTTGTTCACACATCCAGGGGAAGTTCATTCCACCACCTCGCTTTACAAAAAAGAAGAGCCTTGAGCTGATCTTACTGCTTACCCTGAGAGAAGGTGGAACCAGAAGAGCAGTACTAGACGCTCTCAGGCAGCGAGGTGCGGTACAGGAGGTGATGACGTTTCTGAGGTATGAACGTGGCGATCCATTTTTGGCTTTGTAGGCGAGCATCGGGTGGTGCGAGAGAATTTAGGCAGGTTGAACACGAGTCGCGCATCTGCATTTTGAATCATTGGCAGTGGACGAACAGCGTTCTGTGGTAGAACCTGCCAGCACAGGTTCAGTGTTACATCACAGAGATACAGTAGTCCAGTCTTGCGATGCACTTAGCAGGTAGGTTGTTTAGATATCTTAAAAGAATGAACTACAGATCTTCTGTGGAGGAACACTCATCATCAGACACACTCCATTACACTGAGATCCAGAGATGTGTCAGAACCAAACCGGTTATTTACACAAGTAACACGGTAATATAGATTTAGACATTTTCACCCAATCCCGTCTGCTGTCACGTGACCCATATCGGGAGGCTCTTTTAAGCATCATATATAAAAATGGATATAATAGTTATAGGAAGCAAAATGCACCGGATTACATTTGAAATAAACAAACAAACAAACATGTAGATCTGCCCAATAACCTGATTAGCCTTAACCTGATTTTATGACAGCTTTCTGAACGACCTCCAATAACCGACATGAGTGTTTCTGATGTACAAAAGATATCACCGTCTATCCGTCTGCCCTTGCATAACAACAAACACACAAACACACACACACACACACACACAGTCTATATAACTGTTTGCTTTGATTTCCTAAAACAACATCCACATACACAGCCTGTTAGCTGTATAGACGCATACACCTAGCATTAAGTTAGAGACAGCCTAGCAGTCCAGTAGAGACGCAAAACACACTTACCGAATAAAGATGCAGACTGAAACATCTGTCTGGACGAATTCTGACTCACGTGAAGCCATTGTTTAATCGAAATAAACCTCAAACCGGTTAAAACGGCTCGGTGTCCTAGCCGTAAGGAGGCCGCCATGTTTGCACCCTTCCGCCTGCCCCTAACGCGCCTGTTCACAACCCAATGTCAAGCATGACTTATTATTATTATTAACACTTTCTTTAAATATGAGCGACCAAACGTCGAAGCTAAATACACGCAGACAGGGATTTTGCTCGTATTTTTGTCACCAAGGTCCTAAAATCTATCAAAAAATATATATTTTAGTGTCCTTGACGGTACAGCACGTTAATATTGTCATACGGCCATCTAGTGGCGAGTTTGGTGTAATGCAATTGTGTAGTGATGGCAGCGTTTACATGGTGTAGACAGGAATTGCGGATCGTCTCTGTTTGGTGTTTTCCTATATTATATTTGTTCGGTTTTTGGATTGAAACCATGAGAGCAGGGACGAGGGAAGTTTTGAGACTTGGTACCTCGTGGTGCCTTTCTTATTTCATTTACATTTAAATGTAGAGCAGCAGACATCCTAATAGATGTGCTTTTAGTGCCTGTCCGTCAAAAAACACCACGGGTAGGTGATACAAGTAGGCCAGGCTTTAAAAACGTTCTCAAGCAACCAAATCAAGGCATTTTCTTTAATAAAAGGTAATATGTTATTGTTTGCTCCAGAGTTAGGTAGTCGATCGGTTTATGCACCGATAGTCGAGAGAGGTTTATTTGGTAAGTGGGTGCAAAAACAGTCTTAATGGATGAATATGTTCTACTCGGTGTACTTTTTGGAGTTGGTGGATCGATTCAGGGTTTTAAAGGGATGATGCAGGGAATAGTGTGATGCGTGTCTTCAAGTAGGGCGTGGGCTTGTCTGCCTTTATCTCGGTAAGCATCAGTGTATGCAAGCAAAAAACAAAATACTGTTGGAAGACCGTAATAGAAATGCAGTGTTGGAGAACTTGGAGAGATTAAAAACAAATATTTTTCATCCTGGAGCACACCAGTTTTTCTTTTGTGTTTACAAAAAAGGAGGTATGGTGCCTGAAAACTGGTTATAGATCGAGGGACTTGAGTGAGTGGGGTTACAGATTCCTGCAAGGCAATATTAATGCAAGGATCATATTTTCTTCCAAGGCAACCTGTCTGTTACATCACACGAAAACATAAATAAATTAAATTCCTGCAAATAAATGGTGTAAACAGGATAAAGCCATATCAAGCTATTATCACGATGTCTTTCAGATAGACAGTATGCATGAGTAAAATTGAAAACGGTCCATCCATACTGTCTTTTATATGATGCAGATAATGTAAACAATATCAGGCCTGTGTTTTAGACAGAAGAATCGTGAGGACGAGTAAATACGAGTATTGTATATTTTATATGTAATGAGATGAGCTCATAATCATGTTGCCTTTGATGATTATCAAACATGATTATCTCACTTGCAAAACACATCTTATTCAGCTCATCTGGCTATTAATATGGGATAAAAGTTGGACGCATGTTGTAGGTATTATTTTCTAATTTAAAAAGTATAGGACACTGTGTCGTATTTTAATGCATACAATACTAAATCAAGCGTGTTTTGCAAGTTAGATAATCATGTTGCCTTCGATGATTTGGCTGAACATATATTAAAAGCCATTATCCATTATCCAACAGCTGTAAGGATTAATAGTTATTAAATATCCTATCTGCAATAAGCACACACCAATAAGCATTAATTCCCACCAATGACTTTCTTTCTATTCTTCTTATTCTGCCTCTTCATTGGTCAAAGTGAAGACAGTCATTTTAATTATGCAGCTCATTGAGCAAACAGTTTATTGTGCGCCAGAAAATAAGTAAGTTGGAAATCATTTGCATAGGGAGTTACAGTAGCCCACCTGGGGAAACCCCATACAGTGGCATGTGATCATAACAGGAAACAAATGTGTGATCTATGCGAAAAAACACAAGGAGGGAATTTTAAAGCAAGACCAATTTCCTTATGTACCTTTTAAAATGAGTCTGATTGTACCAAATTTTAGACAATATTTTTGTAGAATCTGTAAGAATAAAAATAATTATTAAATGACTAGTAGTAAGTCAGTAATATATAGTTGATAATATCTATGATGGGGCACGGTGGCTTAGTGGTTAGCATGTTCGCCTCACACCTCCAGAGTTGGGAGTTCGATTCACGCGTCTGCCATGTGTGTGTGTGTGTGTGTGTGTGTGTGTGGAGTTTGTATGTTCTCCTTGTGGCTCAGGGGGTTTTTCTCCGGGTTCTCCGGTTTCCCCCGGGTACAAATCATGCACGGTAGGTTGATTGGCATCTTGGAAAATTGCCCCTATTGTGTAAATGTGAGTGTGTGCATGCGTCCTACTATGGGTTGGCATTCCATACAGGGTGTGTCTTACCCGAAAACGCCTTTCTGGGTAGGCACAGGTTCCCCTCAACCCGAAAAAGAAGATAAAGCGGTAAAAGATGAATGAAATGAATGAATAATGTCTATGACAGTGCTGTTGAATTCTCTGATGTTTGTTTCCCCTGTAAGGGAACATTTGTTTAAAGTGTCTCTAATTCAAGCAACATCAGTTCGAACTTCCTTTGCCTGAAGAACCTGTGTTCCAATAACTTGCCCTGATGACACAATGGTACAGGCCTCAGTAATTTCAGCGCGAGTGCTTTTTGATTGTCTCGTCCTCCCACGAAGCCTATATCCAGTTTATCCTGTTATCAGATTCGATATGAAACAGCAACATACAGAGTTTTGGCATTCAACAGTGTTCACTGTGTCTCATTTGATCTGCTGCAGACGAATAGGGAAACTTTGACTTGCTCAGACTTCCCCATATAATTTATATTTTTTTATAATGCTGTATAGTGGATCATAGTCCATCGCTGTGTACATTACAGAAACAGAAGGCAACCTCTAGTGCCATCTGTACAACAACCTTGACAAAGTGTCTTAGACAAACACGCACACACACACACACACACACACACACACACACACACACACACACACACACACACACACACACACACACACACACACACACAAGGTTATCTTACCTAATGAATATAATAGTAGCAGCTAGTGTAGAGCTGTTCAATACTGTATTCACACAATTTTACTTTGTAATACATACTGCATTTTTAAACTGAAACCGCACAATATGCAGCGCACACAGAGAGACAGAAACAGCCAGAGAGATGAGAATGCTGTGACATCATTTGGATGTATTAGTGGTGAAAGTTAAAGGTAAAAACCTTCTAAGTTTAGAATTATACATTTCGGTTTATAATTTGAATTTAAAAATGCCTATTTTTAGTATGAAGCAAATTAAAGTGCATCGAAAAGTGGCTAAAGAATTATTAATAATGCGAAAAAAAAACAACAACATGATGCCCGAGAGTACATAGTTAGCTAATTAAGATCAAAACAAACATCCTGTAGTCTCTTAAGACTGTAGTAGACTACAAAAGTTTGATGATGAATCGCTATTGAATGTTTGCCATACCCTGCACGAGCCGTCATGCGTGAAGACAATTGAGCATGCAAGATAATAATAATTATTATTATAATTATTTTTATTATTATTATTACAGCATGGAGTATATAGCTATCACTGGAAATGAAGATCCTGCCCTTTGCGTTGGCTTATGCATTGTATATTTATTACGGTTGGCCGCTTCAGTTTGAATATACTGTGGCTGTTGCAACATGAGCATTTATGAGTGAGAGCAATCAGATGCTGTAGAAAGAACAAGGAAGTGATGGCAGATAAGGGGGGGGGGGGAAGACAACAGTGCAGATGGCAGAGCTGTTAGCAGTTCTGAGGAGTTCACAAAAGCCATTGTGTTCTTTCTGCAGATACGGAATCACAGGCGCTTATCAATGCACCCCACATTCAAAAAAACCCCTTTGAGTATTCCGATGGGAGACATCAGTTGAGATGACATGCTAAGATGACATGCTCGTGCTTTGTACATGCGTCCGTATATAATCAAATCGTGCGGAACAATACAGCTCCCAACTTTTCTTTCGCTCGTATGAGATTAAACGTGTGAAACGAATAAGCTCGTACGTTATCTAAGTAAAAGTAAGCGACGCAAATTCTTCGGCAAGGTAGAAATGCCAGACCACAGAAATGCACATGTGTGGCTCAGATGATCCACGTGTGTTGGCACGTAACAGGAACGGCTGGTTATTTAATAGTTTTGGGTTTCTCTTTGGAGAGGGAGAATGTGGGTAAATTACAACCGGTTTTGTTACATGCAAGGGTGCTGAACACACATCTTGCCCACTACGAGGAGTGCATTCCCACTAGGTTTGTTTTCCTGACCATGAGCCGGTTAAGGAACGAGGTTGGTAAGAAATCTACGTGCCATTATGTGACTGCCGAGCCTCAGCCGCGCTTAAGCTGTGCAGGACTATCAGACCTCGAGCCTCTCCTTTGCATGTTCTTGCTTCAGCCGGGCGTTATGAAAATGAGATGGATGCTTCTGTGCAGAAAAGAGAGTCTGTATCGCACATAGCTATTTGCCTAACTGGTAATGCTAGACCTCTGCCTGCACCGAGTCATTATATTACCACAAGGTGAATTAAGCATTAACAAGTAACGCAATGTGATCTGATAATACCTGTGCATTGTGCTGCTACTGCACATGTGTTAAAACTTTAGCAAAAAAAAAAAAAAAACTAAAATAAAATTTCTATATTTTTTAGAACAGGTCAATTCGTTTATTGTTATAATCCTAGAGACCTTTTTCTGCATCATCTCATTGCCACTATTTTTCACAGAAATACTATCACGAGATCACCCCCAAATGATTTGCGGCCAAATGAATCCTAATGAACAATTTCTCAGCTTGTCAGAAGGAAAAGTGGGTTTATGAATTCATGCTGTTTAGACCGAATTATGACCCAACCATGTCACAACAGAAATCAAGATTTATTCAAAGATTATATTTAAGTGTACAGTTTGGCGAGCCCATGCTCACCGAGGCATCTTTTACATTTATCATATCCACAGCGACTTACAACTGAGCAATTGAGGGTTAAGGGCCTTGCTCAAGGGCTCACTAATGGTAGCTTGGTGGTGGGATTTGAACCAGAGGCCAATGCCTTAAGCCACTGGGCCTCTTTTTCCTCGTCTTGGCTAGGAGGAGTGGAACCTATAGTGGCCTTCTGCTGGTGAGGCCAAAACGCCTCAGGATTTGACATTTTGCCAATGATAAGATTGTTGCATTGAGCTATTGTGAATGTCCTATCAGCTTGAACCAGTTCGACTGTTCTCATCTGACCTCTTTCATCATTTGAAACTCGTGCATGTGCATGATGTCATGATTTGTCCTGCCACTGCTGTATAAACATGAAGCAAGTGTTTTTACTAAACTGGTCGATCTTGTAGTTGAGCATTATCGGTATAGGTCTACGATGATACACAAAAACATCTTCAGCATGCGGTGAAAGGCATTGGCCTCTGGACCAGAAGATCACCGGTCCAAATCCCACCATCACCATGCTTGAGCAAGGCCTTTAACCCTCAATTGTTCAGTGGTAAGTTGCTCTGGATAAGGGTGTCTACCAAATGTATGTAAATCTGCAGAACTAAAGCGCCGTCTCAATTTTGATCGTGGTGGCTGAGATTTGTGACTGTAAAAAGTACGATGTTTAATACTACTGTAGGTGAAGGGAATCATTCAGAATAACACAATTGATCACAGCAGAGATCTCTAAAGATTTAACACAGCAACCATTGTGCAAAATATTACAAGCATCAAGCAACACTACAAGCATTTACAACAAGTAACCTAACCTGCTTGTGGTATAATGTCTCGACTTTCCACTATAGTGTTCCAAGCTTGTTTGTTTTTTTTTCTCTCAACGCTTCACTTTGCACCTCTAGAGGTATTTTCTCTTTCTAACATAGTTTTTAACATTGAATTGAAACAACAGGAATTATCTCAAAAAGGGAAATGCTATTATTGAATGATAAATTATATATTTTAAGTTTATATATTATATAAATATATATATAATATATATTTAAATATTAAAATTATATATATATATATATATATATATATATATATATATATGTTATATATATAAATTATATAATATATATTTATATATTATATATTTTAAGTCTAAAAAAATACTTCCAGAACATACAAAAAAATAACACATTTACAGCATTTTAATGTATTCATATTTATGATGTTCATTAGTTGTCTTTAGTTTTTACTAGCAGTTTTTGGTGGCATTCTTGGGGAAATTATATTGGCTTTTGTGAGGATTAAATTAATGTTACCTGTTATGGAATGGTGATAAGGTAGAGTCTGTAGAATGATAGAATCCCAATGAAAGTGGTTGTGTGAAGATTCTTGGTGGTGTGAAGGTCTTGATGGTTATTTAAATAAAATAATAGAATCATTTATCTATCTATACAGACATTAAAGACACGACTTAAAAAAAAACCAATGTTTAATATAGTATGCATGTTATCGGATAATGTTCCATACATTTTGAAGCTTTATTCACCTTGTTTTGTACTACTTAATAAAGGCCATGTTAAGTGATTTACATTATTTTCATATACGAAAAAAACAAAAACATTCAGTCTATCTGAATGTCGATATTGTATATAGTATATATTATATAGTTCCCTCTGAGGTGACAAATGGGCCCAAATCATACCATCATATTCCAACTCCGATTAAAGATACGTATGGATATGTATTACAGCAAAATTCCAAGCATCCAGCCAAGCATTTACATCAAGTAATCGAATCTTCTTGTGGCATAATGTCTCGACTTTCCACTTTAGTAATATAGTGTTTTATTTATTTAATTCTATCACCCTCTGTTTTCTCCTGTCGTTTTTGTTCTGCTTGACCTTACCCTGTTAATGCAAAATATATGTTTCAAAATTGGCAAAAGGAAATAACAATATATCTTATGAGATGATTTATTAGAAAATAAACGTATAATGAATAGTCCATCTAGAAAAAATAATGATCTAAAAAAAAGGGCATATATTTACAGGATATTCTTAAGATTAATGTGTTCTGTGATGTATAAGAGTTCAGCAGAGGGCAGCAGTGATGGTGGCGTTCTTGTGGAAATTTACGGGCTTTAGTGATGATTAAATAAATTCCAGTATGCCATTAGGACTGTTATGGAATGGTGATAAAGCATTAATAGTCGGGAGAGATAGAGGCTGGAAAAATAGCGCATGCTGAATTTGCCTGTTAAGTATTAGGCATGGGCAAAGAGACGGAGACATAAAGCGATTAGAGGCTAATCTCAGAGAGCATCTAAGGGCCAACAGCTGCCTTTCGCCTGGAGGTACAGACACGCTAGCCATGGCACACATCACAGAGCTGTTAACACCCTGGCATTTGGTTTTATGAGAGATTAGTCAGCTTTGATTGTTCTGATATAGATTTAGTGGCCAGTCAGTGCTGACGGATTAGTGATTGAATAATGGAATCTTTCTTTGTATTTTATGTCAAGATCTGTATTGTTATTTATTTATTTATTTTTAATATAAAACACAAAAGTGAGTTTAACATTTTTTTAATGACGCATCCAGATTACAAACGTACTGTACATATACATCATTTGCTCCCCAAAGACAGTTGCATAGATTATACAGTAAATTTTACAGCCTTTGTGGTTCACATTATATATATATATATATATATATATATATATATATATATATATATATATATATATATATATATATATATATATATATATATATATATTTGTATTTTTGTTTCCACTATATATATATATATATATATATATATATATATATATATATATATATATATATATATATATATATATATTTATATAATTCTCACCAACAGTATGTGCCATAGAAAGAGGCCATATAAAAACGATTCTTATTTTTTTTAACTGGTTAAAAAAATGATATTTGATATATTTTTTCAGCCTTGTGTTAAGAATGTAAAGATGCTATGATTGAAATAAACATTAAAACTGGTCAGATGTAGTTGGAAAACAAGTTCTAAATGTAGTGATTTATGACCTGTTCAAACACTAGATTTTCAGGTTTTAAGTGGAATTAATAGCATGGGTGTACCCTCACATGAATAAGTGCCTTTATAAGTCCAATCATTGCGAAAACTAGAAGTCTGTTAAAGGTGTCCAGATTCATCCAGTGAAATGTGCTTTTGGCAAACAGTGATGTAAAAATATCCGGCATTATAGAGTTATCGGTAGAACAAAAAAGTCTGTATATATTACTATGGCAAATTTTTTTTCTCTATGTTCTGCTAAGCACTGTTGGTTCACATATTGTTGCAGGTATTTTTCAGGATGAAAAAACAAACAGGTATAAATAAATGCAACATAAAAAAAGGCATCACATTCCTTCTTACAATAAAACAACATGTTAAAGGTCAGAATGTTATAAATAAGAGGTTTCAAATTTCCTTTTGAAAAGAATAATCAAAATTCGAAAAGAACATTTGGTCAACCCCTTCACTTCTCTGTTTCTCTCCATCCACGTGCATTCCTTCCAAATTTGTAGACAAGCCTGCGTCCGTCTACACGTTCTAAAATCTCTCGTTTGTAGTAATACCTATATTGAGAATAAGCAAATGATAAAGAAACAAAAACTCATGTTAATAGTTTTATTACATTTACAAGTATTTGGCAGACCCCCTTATCCAGGGCGACTTACAACTGAGGGTTTAAGGGCCTTGCTCAAGGGCCCACTTGTGGTAGCTTGGTGGAGGTGGGATTTGAACCTGCGATCATCTGGTTCAAATACTTTAACCCTTGAGCTACCACCTCCCAATTACTAAACTATTAAATTACTAATACTACTACTACTACTACTGCTACTACTTCTAATAATAATAAAAAATAAATAATAATAATAATAATAATAATAACCATGTCATTACCTCATTGCCCGACTGAGCTTCTCATAGGTCATGCTACTGTTGTTTTTCTTTTTGCCCCATAGCTGTGCTACGGCCTCAGACTTCAGAAAACGAAATATACCCTCTGATCTGTTCTCCCATTTAATCAAGCCCGGGTTCCTCTCTGGGTTCAGCAAAATGTCCCGTATGAATTCCCACAGATGGGTCCCACGGGGGTCTAAACAACCCAAAACACAGATGTACTTAGTGAAACATGATTAAAAAAATAAAAAAAACTATTTTATGCTTTGAGTGTTTAAATATAAACTATATGACGCAACATCGGGTAAAGTCAAATTAGTGTACAGTAGATACTCACTGTGTTTTTTCACTTGGTGTGCGCGGCTGTGGGGTCTTTTAGGGTCTGTGCAATTGAAAAGAATTAATGAATTAATACCAGCGCAAAGTGAAAATGAGTCTATAAAACTGTGAATGACAATCACTAAAAAACTGTATTTGGCAATCTTGTATTCATGCGTGTGTCAGTGTTTACAGCCTTGGGCTGCTGATCATTAGGTTGTTATTGTTGATTATGTTAACTTTCCTGTCTGGATTTTAGAAAAACAAGGATCGGTCAAATTATTAATGGTAAATATGCAGCTTTAACTTTTACCATAACCCTTATATAAGATCTTACTTTGCTAACATTATTTACTGCATTATAGCTGCCTAAGGATGGACCCCATGTTCCCCAAAGGTGAACCACTGAGAAAACCATGTATTAATTGATATTTGTTGAATACATTTGCCTCAGCTACTGCGGATAAAAAAAACCCACACACACATACACACACACAGAACCTACTTACTTTGGCTAATTATTGATATTTAGATTCCATGTGTAAATCTTAGAATTCACACTTTCACACTTAACAATATGATGTTTCATATTAGTCATTGTGGGCACGATATTAGTCACTGATAGTATTAGCTCTGATCGAAGAATGTGTTAATCAGGGTTAAATGTCATTAAATGTTTATTATTACTGAAGGTACAGGAATGCTGATAAATGGAGTTTGAGTTATCACTAGGGAGAAACACCGTGTTACATGTACAGCTGACCTGTATAATAAATTACGCAGAATGGCTGATAAGAAAAAGAATGTAGTACAAGGAAAATCCTTAAGTATAACTAAATGACTCAAAGGGGTTTTGACACGGCCTATAATTGAAAGGCCCTCCATACTTCAAAGTTTAAATTTAATGGCTCTAGGCAGGGAATTGGTTTATAAATTAACATAATGTGGACTAGTGTCAGAACTGCTCGTCCTTCCTGTTTCATTAAAACCGCCTTAAATAACGACTCTTGGATTAAAAGGAAAGGAGCTCCGTAATGTTACTGTCACTTATCTACTCTGCGGTAAGTCCATCTTCAGTCTAGTACATTATCAGCTCACACACAGCGTTATCAACATTATGTAATGTTGTTTTTTTTTTTTTTTTGTTGGTTTGGATGCTTCATACCTGGACTACAGGGTCCTGGTGAAGACATCACTGTTGACGGTTGAAATGGAGTTTTAATATCAAAATGCTCTGTAAAAGAATGACCGTGCATCCGATTAGCGTGTGACACTGAATATCCTGATGACATCTGAAATCAAACTGAAAGTGTTTCTGTACCTGAAGTGGCGTAGAAATTGGGCTCGTCTTTGTACGGTAAGATTGAACATGGGAGATCTGTTAAACACACATGCTTGTTTATCCACCCATTATAATGAATAATAGAAAACATCTACAAGTTGGACAGTATGATTTTGTCCAAACACACTTACCATCTAATTCTGTTTTAATATCGCCCGGTGTAAACATATCCGTTGAGGGGCCATACTGACCTGTCCAAAGTAAATCGAAAATGGAAAACTTAGACCAATATAGTGTAAAATACCATATGGAGCATGAAGTTAAAGGGCAGGCTGTATATTTTACATCATCAGGCGTTTATTATGTTCATTTCCCGAATTCAAACCAGTAAAGCATGTTCTTCTTGTTTTCACTCTTCAACCGAATAGCTAGTCAAATAAAAAAGATTTGAAAGTAAATGGAACATTCATTCATCAGAGAAGTGTTATGGTGGATCCGGAGGCCTTCCCTGAACCCAGTACTCATTCATACCTCGGGAGAAATCTGCAGTCCGCTTTGGAGGAAACCAGAAAACCCAGTGCAAACACAAAGAGATAATATTTACAAAACTTGATCTTAGGATTGTACCGAGAATCCTTGATCTATGAGATAGAAATGGTACTATCATGTTAAACTAAAAACAATTCTGTGGCCATGTTCTGGAAATGCATAAGCTGAATTACATTTGGTATGAGGAGGAGGAAACATCATTATTTCTGGGCTGTGACAATGCTCACTGTTGAAAGTGCTAAACAAATAAAATTGGATTAAAAATGAATTTATACTACTCATTTGCATGATTCCAATTTTCCAAGCTCAGTTTATATTGTTATTAATATAAGGTAAGCCTCACGTTTAGTCTGACATAAGTGAATTTGACCTCAAACTAAAACTTACTGCTCCATTTGAGATCAGTCAGACTCTGGTAGAGGACCGGACCAACAGATCCAGCCAAGTGAGTAAAGTCCTGATAGCTCATGCTACACAGCTGCCTTCCGTCCAGGTCAAAGTTACTGAATGGAATTGACGTGGCGTCAATCTGATGCACGTCTAGGGTCTGCTGAAGCCATTCCCACACCTGATATTTGGACCAGTACTGTGGATGAAGGTCCTGGGTCCAGAGACGACTAGCATAACCCGACGACACCATGGACACTTCAAAACAAAAGGAAAACGTGTTGAGGTTTTTTTTCCTGGATGTAAGGTGTAATGATGTAATTAAAAGCAAGTTAGCAGTAGACACCATATTGCTTTTTATCTTCTACATTTACTAATCACATCTTATGAAAAGGTAGTGGCTGATGTTAATAATTAATCTAAAATATGAAAAAAAAATAGTCAAGCTACAGCCTTTAGGTCATAAAAATATTTCAGTCCAGGTCTAAGATAATCACAAAAGAAAAATCTTATTTACAATTGTGCAATACTATTCAATGATTAAGTGCACAGCTATGTCTAAATGACTGCATTAGCACCTTTGTCATATTGAGGTCTTGGAATTACAGCTTGATATTGATTATACAGATAGAAAAGCCTTTATTTGTAACATACATATTACAGCACAGTGAAATTCTTTCTTCACATTCTTTCTTCCAAACAAGCTGGGCATACGGCACCCCTGGCACACAGAGCGTTAAGGGCCTTGCTCAAGGACCCAAGAGCGACAGCTTGGTGATAATGGGATTCGAACCTCCAACCTTCTGATCAGTATTCCAGCACCTTAACCCCTGAGCTACACCCCCTCCCTATTAAGTGTAATAGAACCTTCTAATAGAACTACTACTTCTACTACTACCTTACTAATACTGTCCTTATTGGTCTTGGTATTATAGGTACTTAGCGAAAAAGAATTCACTTCAGCATAGTATGATTAAATTTACATCGCTGATTATTAAAGCTGAACGTGAACGTATGCTAAAACGAACATGAGGGAGGATTAATGTAATGAAGGTAGACTGTACCATCTGGGCTGTTGTAGTGGGGGCCCCAGGAGGCAGGCAGCTGGCTCTCAATACTCACACTAGCAGGGATGCTCATGCTGCAGCCACTATGAAGGACCATGGTCCAGAACTATGGGCAAGAGAGAAGAAAAAGCGGCATTTACTGCATTTGAAAAGTGAGCGCGGCCGCACAGAACAGCTACATGGATTAATATGTTGATCGAATATTCACTTCCTTTCAACTAAAGTCGTTTAAAAATAAAAGAACCTGTAACCTGTCCAAAAAAACCTGTCATCAAATGTGTGGGTGTGTTTCGTGGCCTGCTTAACCACACAAACAAAACTGCATTTACACAGGAATGCTTTGCATAAATAAAGGTTCACTTGTTTTTCGTCAGTTAACAGTATAATCAATGTCTTAGTCATAGACCTTTTTGGCAATGGATGTGTATGTTTCTAGCTCTCACTATCTCTGTTAAACGTTGTTTGTTTGTTTTTGTTTTTTTTGCGAGGGAATTTGGGGACGTTTAAGTAAAGAAGTTATCATAGGCCAAAAGAATCCTATAGTATTTGTCAGTTCCACCCAAATGAATTCATCAAGACATAATCAAATACGTAAGTATAAGTGACTTAGTCATTATTAACACGTATACCGTATATTCGTATTAAACTATGCGTGTGTGGCGCAGTCTGATTGCTTTTGTGTTGGCTTTACTGTCATGAACTAAGATTCCCCCTGCAATCTGTCTCCATCTTTGCCAAAGGATCACGTTTCTTCAGACAACATCTAAGCTCCTATGCTTGTTTTTTTTTCTTATTGTATTAATAGTTTTTAAATGACACAATGCTGCAAACTTGCATTAATAATTGGCCCTCGCAGGTATATGAAATTTCCCCCCCCCTCCCTCTATTGATTAGATCACTCCAAAACTATTGGAAACTATCTCTGAGTTATTAAACCTTACAGTTTTTTCCCCCCATTTCAATCACTGTGACTTCAAGCTCTCCTCTAACTTTGTAATCACTCTGTTTAAGAAGCTGCCATATCTAAATCTGACATATTGTACATTTAGATGAATTTTCACTTAAAAGTTTAGTTTGGGTTGTGGAACTCCATGCAATATTCTATCGAGTCTCATCCTCATCATTATTGTTCATCTATGTGTGTTTTATCCTTTACGTAATTCCATGCATATCCATTATGACTGCTCATCAGAACAACATGAAGGGCAAGTGTTTTATAGACTTCATAAGCCTATTTGAGTAAATACTGACTATTTAAACATTTATCATGGAACACATTTTTTTTGTCTCTTTTTTGTCTCTTTTTTTGTCAGATTTGCCTCTGTCCAACATTCTGGAGTAAGTTTTAAAGATGCTGTAGTCCATAGTTGATGGAAGAAATGGTCTTAATCTGAAATGTTGGCATTAAAATTGAAATTTATTTAATGGTTTAATTTAACTTTATAAGAGTCTTTTTGAAAAACACTTAAATCTTGTTAAATCTGCTTAAATTTTGATTTATGTCATTTCATCACATGCATCATTTACACTGATTCATTAAGAGATCTCAAATGGATGTCCTGATGACCTGAAACAACTTGCGCAGTTGCAAATGAGAATGTGAACTAAAGAGGGGCCAAATGAAAACTTGACCAGCTCTTACATTTTATTTTAATAGTAGGGATAGAATAGTCTAACTGAATAATCTCATGCTTTGCATTAGATATATTAAAATAAAAATGTTTACCAAATCTGACACTACAGTAACTACAATAAACAATCTGCATAGATTAAATTGTTTATTTATAATGAGTTTTGGGATGGTTTTAAGGATCTCTGTAGTAGACAGCACTATGTTTTAAAGCATGGTGAGCGCCAGCACACACAGATGAAAGCCGAAAGGAATTAAGAAAACACAACTATAGTCCAGAAATCCTCTAATAATCCTCCAGATCTGTGAAATAGTTGTGCTGGAGAATTGAAAGATGGAAGTGAAACACAGCAGAATTTACTACACATAACGGATAGTGTCTTGAAGAAGTTATTGCTCACCAGAGATGTATGAATAATGTCCACTGCACAGTGCAGACTTGTAAGGTGTCCTTGTCACTGTTTGTTGCAATGACTTTGGCTCCCAGCACTATAATGGAGAATGTGAGACCTCATTCACCAATGAGAATTTTAGCACGTCTGCTTCCTGTTCCTTGGATTGGTCTATTTTGGTGACAGGTAAGTATTTGCATACTAAGGAGGAAGAGAAAGTATACCTGTTGCTGCACACACACACATACACACACCCACACACACTGTGCTCTCTCTCCCTTTCTTTTTCTTTCTCTCTTCCTGTCATTCTATTTGGATTCAAATAATAATGACACCTGAACTGTGCATTACACACATAGCATTAATAATAAATAAAGTGATTAATACAGTATTTCAAAGAATGAGCTTGCTCATTTAGATATGACATCAGTGATGATTGGTTTGTAATACATTATTTTTACCACTGCTGTAATTCTTTTTTTTTATGGCACCTTCTGTATTAATGACAGTATTAAATTAGCCTTCGACTCAGAAGTAGTACATCATACTTTTTATATGCACACGATTTAATGTTAATATATATTAAAACTTTATTTTGCATTTTATAAGGACTTTTATAAAAATACTTGTACGGAGAAATCAAACAGCGTTACGCTTCCTTCTTGGAGAGAAAGGCACGAGGGACCTGAATCCTCTGAGACACGTTCAAAGGAATACAATTTAAAACATTGTTTTACCTTTGTTTTATTGCCTGGGCTACAATCAGACGATTTACTTTATGTACTGTCCTGTATCTTCACACTTTACACTGAGACTGTGGGAGTTCAGCTATAATACATTATAATACAGTAATAGATTGTACACTGACTGTACAGTGTCACTTATCTAAAAGACATGCGTCAGTTCCAAATAGTTAATGAGTGACAGTAAGCTACACACTCTTAATGATGTGAGTCATCACGAGTGATATTTGAACGCTAGGAATATACTGCCAAATTACACTGCTGCCATTGTCGCGCATGAAATTATATAATTGACCATATTTTCCACTCAGGCTTTTAGGAAAATATGTCATGTTTTTTTGATGCGGTACTGAATGTACAAATGTAAGTGGTTACAGATATCACCAGAACAATACAAACTCTCAAACAGAATTGTTCAGTGGTTATGCTGGTCAAAATGTTCATTGAGAAAAGTTGTGTTGAAATGTTCAATGGGGGAGTTGAGATATATATATATCTTCTACCGCTATATCCGATCTTCCCTCGGGTCACAGGGAGTCCTGTGCCTATCTCAGGCGTCTATGGGCATTAAGGCAGGATACACCCTGGATAGAATGCCAACCCATCGCAGGGCACACACACACACACACACACACACACACACACACACACACACGTTCACACACACATTCATACACTAGAGACAATTTTCCAAGGTGCCAATCAACCTACCGTGCATGTTTTTGGACCGGGGGAAACCGGAGAACCCGGAGAAAAAACCCCTGAGGCACAGAGGAGAAACACGGGGGAAGAATTAGGGCTGTCAATTGATAAAAACATTTCAATTGCAATTAATCAATTAATGATCGCATGATTGCCAAGAGTTAACTTGTGATTACCATATGATTAAAGTTTTAATTTTTGCCTCTTTTCTATTCGTTAATTTATATTTATAAGTAAAATGGCGCAAGAAATGCAGTTATTTTCCCATTTAAAAATAAGTCTGGCATTAAAATTCATTGCTTTAATGTGTATTTAAATATAGGTACGTGGCTCCTCCCCAAGCTTTTATCACAAAGTATGGGGGAAACACAATTACATAGTATGTATGAGATTATACAAGATGTGTTTGGATGCAGTAACACCGGATTTTCTCTTCACTTGGCACTAGGTGGCTGAAGCCTTGTCAATTCCCTCGTGCACAAAGCGAGCTAAATGGAGGTATGTTTTACATGAGTTGAGCTCGAGTGACCTGCGGTAGAGGTCTAATCTCAACCTAACCATACATCTTTAGGATGAACTGAAACATTGCACCCCAGGTTTCCTCGCCCCACCTGCTGATTTCACTAACGCCCTGTGTGACTGAGCACAAATATCCACCAGCACATTCTAAAATCGAGTTTAACATCTGTGCAACGGTTGTGGATGTTATTATTATGACAGCAAAACTGGATTAAATATCGAAGGGTAAACTGTCCTCAAACTTTGTTCAATATTATGTGTGTTAATCTGTACACAAATATTAATCAAATATGTTATATATATATATATGTGTAAAAAGTTATATTAAAATTGAGTGAATTCTTTGTGTAAGTAATAAGTACTGGTACAATCACTATATCTTGACCCACTGTCAGTTTTCATACTGTAATTACATTACATCACCACACACCAGGAGCCTGTTTAACATTCACGCTCTCACTCTTTACACTGAAAGCATTAATATTTTACACATTCATTAGTAGGAAGTGGTAGCGAGTTGTAAATAAGACGAAGAGACTGAGGGGAGGGTACAACTTTATTAGGGTGACATACAACTACAAGTGACATTTTCTCCGGCTAAATTACAATTTTACATTTGTTTTCGCTGAGAACAATGGGTATGTAATTATTCTAATGAGCACAACAGTGTAGGAATTATTTATGTCGAATGAGGAATATCCTCACACACACACACACACGCACACACACACACACACACAAACGGCTGTCCACTTGTTGAATATTGCGTGCGACAGTTCTGTGTAATTACATGATAATATCTAATTACAGGAGTCGAACTGGGAGGTCATATGCTACAGTGTGTTATGACTCTGTGTGCCTGATTTCCTGCTCTGTCTACCCCCTGGTCACGTCTACACTGCACTGACACATACACACACACATACACAATTGCAACCTACATGAGTCCTCTTGGTGGCACTGTTGGCCCACTAAACACACATGGACTAGGCTAAACTAAGTGAATAATTTGGTATTAGAATAATAAGTAGTGCTTTGTTTTTTATGGCTAACACACACACACACACACACACACATATATGTAAATCTGAACTAGATGTGTGACTTAGCTGATAAATTGATCAAGGATAATGAGAAACGGGAATAATGAAAAGGAAAAATGGATGGATGTGAGGAAAAATGGATGGATGTGAGAAAAGAGGTGGAAAAGACACGTGTAAGATTGAAAAAGAGACGGGAGAAAGCTGCCGAGATCACAAATACGCCACGTAAGAAGCCCGAAGTGCGCAAGAGGCACTAGACAGGAGCTAAAGACTCCTAATTAAAGCGAGGCCACAGCCTCAGTGGACTGTGAATGCAGTTTTATGAGGTCGGGCTCTTCGCAGCTGCCTCTGTCCCTGTGTGTTTAAATGAACACAGCTCTCTGTAGAGCAATAAGTCTTTTCACTGGTAGCAGTCCAGCAGCCCTCAGGCACCGTTTCTAAACAATCTCGCGAGCCCTTATTGCCCGGAGCACCAACACACTGCTCTGCATATGTACTGCAAACAGACAAGCCTCACTGCTGTGCACGGGAATTCAGATAATGGTCATCCCCCCCCCCCTTCATCGTTAACCTGGCTGGAATTCTTACTGCAAGAATTATAGGCTCATAATTTAGAATTTTGACGTTCAGAAGGCAGAAAAGAAAGGGAATTTATAAACCTTATTTTAAAAGGGAAGATGTTGTATTCAAATGATTCTCACTGACATTGCTAGGGAGGTGGGATGGAGTAATTCTGAAACGTCTCAGTTGTAGAAAAAAAACAAAAAAAAAACAATACCGCTCAATGTGCTCCAGGCATATAGTTTGCCCAAAAGGCTGAGGAAATGATGGGGAAACAAAGGCGGATTTAAACAGGCAAAGAAATGAACTAAATCGCCCAATTGCGCTGACAAAATTATACTTTTGGCAGGAATCCTGGCTTCATGCACGTCCCAATCTCAGTGTCTTTTGGGGAAAAAAAAAGATAATTGCAAAGTGAATGTTTCTGTCTCTCTTCAGGCAAATTTCTCTTTTTTTTTTTGGTTTTAAATAATAATAACGTCTACATGGTCCGCGAGGCTGAGAGTACAGTAGCATATCCTAAAGGAAGGTACAAAATCCCGCTGCCACTCTCAGGATCTTTATTCATGCGTTACCTCTGAAGTCTTTCAAAATCCTCCCATTCTTACCTCGCCTCGGGAGGGCTTTCTGCACAGACCTCAGGGAGCTTGCAAGGCAGCTTGTGTTTGTGTCATTGTAATGCAGCACTACTTTTGAAGCTGCTGAGTACCGGCACATCTGGCACGGTTTGGCGGTTCAGAAGTTCTTTAAGAGACACGGCCAGTCGCTGCCTTGCAAAGCACTCGAACTCCATTATACACGAGGATGTTGAGGCGTCCGAATATGTGGAGAACCGCGAGCAAAAAATTCAATCGCGCTATGTCTGTGTGCATGTATGAGGGAAATGGCTAGAGAGGACGAGTAGGAGGGCAATTAGCTTTCTGTTGACTAATTATGTGTGAGGGATATGACAGAGAGGCCGGTGAGTGCTGTAATGGGATCCCTACTGCTTAATGAACATGTCACAGTCTTTTGTGATGACCACCAGACTGCCAGCTGAGCATGTGCGTGAGCAAGCACATGTGCACGGTCGGTAGATTAGCGCGTCCCCGAATATGGAAATTTGCATCGACGGCAGACACCGGCTCTATCGGCCCTCGTACGCTATTTATAAAGTGTTGAAAAAGCATGTGTGTGTGTGTGTGTGTGTGTAATCTTTCGTTACATTCTAAGTCGAGCAACTGTAAAGCAATAAGAGGACGCAATTCCACCTCGTCTCGGGATCCCGAAAATGTCACTACATTATAGGACCAAAAAGGTCAGCGTAAATAAGGAATCAAACATGGCGCATACAATGTTATAGGAAAATAATCCGTGACAGGCTATAAATTATCCATCCGGTTACAGTTCTAGCATACGAGCTCGTTTTTAAGAACCCCTCATTTAAATTACAGCCAGCACAACTGTCAGAGCAAAGCCTCTACGGAAAGTGAAGCAACAGTTTTTGACCGTTCTGACTGGAGAATTCGGGTCCTGTTTTGCACGGAAGTATCATTTTGTAATTTTTCCAGGATTCTTTTTGAAAGCATTGCCTCTGGGGAATGCTGTATTAAATGAACGCTATATTGAATTTAATGGCATGATAATAAAAGCCTTTTCCCATTAGCGTGCACATCGTCCTCACGCAAGAATACGAGTGAACGATCCTGGGAGTACTGTGTATTTAGAAATGCGAGTGATAAATGGGAATTCTGACACGTTCGGCACTCCTGCAGCGCGGAGAAAAGATTTCGAAGGATTTTTTTTTTTTTTTTTTTACGGATATTCTGTAATATTCCCCTAAGGCCATCTGCTCATACAGTTCATCACTTATGGTATGCGTTTATAGTAATCATGAATTATGCTAATTATTTCCTTCCTGTCACAAGAAGCTTCTGTTTCTGTTGATTTCTTTTTTCTTTTTTTTTTTTTTTTTTTGCGCAGCGTGCACGGGAGCAGCCCTGGGGTTGCAACCTGCTGAAGGTTTATGTTGATTACAAACACACACGGGCGCATTGCTAATGCTCTCTGTCACAGCTGAGGACTTCTACTCTAGGTGACGGTGATGTGCTCGCCTGACAAGGACACTCTCGAGCTGCCAGAAGTTCTCTTTCAGGTCCAATAGCTTGGGAAAAATGTCAGGCTGCATCAATTAAGCGCGTGCTGCGGAAGGCCGGTCATGGCAGACTAACGGCAAGACCATGACTCTTAATGCTTTACAACATCGAGGTCAACCATGAAATCGCTAACAATAGCTTCCTGCTGTAGCGCCGGACTAAAAGGTTTTGCATGTCAGTTTGGCGTCATACTTAAAATAAACGTCCCGATTCTTCCCTCAACTGCCCGCAATAACGCAGGCAGATGATGAGGACGGACAGCTTTGCAAAGGCAAGATACCAAATCTTCTGAAAAGCTAGTAAAAGCTGTGCTTTGTGTGTGTGTGTGTGTTTGTGTGTGTGTGTGTGTGTGTTTTCTCCACTGTAATAAGTGCTGTTTGAATGTAATATCTCAGAGGCAATACAGGTCGAAAATGTCATGTTGAATCTATGTCACTTTACATGGTACGATTACATTGAATCTACCTTGATCAACATCGAAGGGTGATGTAGGTGATGTAACCCAGCACAAACACATTCAGCAGAATGAATGGAATATTTTAAGAGCACAGGGATATACATTTGCGATTCTAGTTTGGGACTGGGACACAAATGCAAACAAACAAACAAACAAACCAAAAAAATGATCGAGAACGGTCAGATATAAACCTTGGAGGATATCCAAAGCAGATGGGATGTAGCCATAGCAATTTGATCGAGAGCTAAGGTGGTAGACATTTTTAGACAAATAGAACCAATTATTGGGCACAGTGGCTTAGTGGTTAGCACGTTCGCCTTACACCGCCAGGGTCAGGGTTTGATTCCCGTCTCAGGCCATGTGTGTGTGGAGTTTGCATGTTCTCCCCGTGCCTCAGGGGGTTTTTCTCCGGGTTCTCCGGTTTCCCCCCCCCGGTCCAAAAACATGCACGGTAGGTTGATTGGAAAATTGTCCCTAGTGTATGAATGTGTGTGTGTGTGTGTGTGTGTGTGTGTGTGTGAGTGTGTGTGTGTGTGTGCCCTGTGATGGGTTGGCATTCCATCCAGGGTGTATCCTGTCTTAATGCCCATAGACGCCTGAGATAGGCACAGATGGGGAATCTGGTGACCCGGATAAAGCGGTAGAAGATGAATGAACCAATTTTTTTTTTTTTTTTTATTTAGGTACAAATAAAAATAAGTTCATCAGTGGCCTAGCCCAATTCAAGTTTAAATATGTTTAAAGAAGTCAAATCCACACAGGAACTATAATGTTAAAAGACTGACTTAATGCTGTCCCTTTTAGTCCCGACTTGATCCCAAACAGTGACAGATGGCACAACAGTATTTCAAGGTTATCAATAAGCCATGGCTGGATGAAACAGAAATATCCCTTACCACACACTCACACACACACACACACACACAAACAAACATCCCTAAAAACTTCCCATGGCCAAGCATAGAAATCAAGATTATTACTTCTAATACAGTATGTAAAGTAATTCTATAATATTCCCATACGTGATGTGCAGTCTGTACTTTATGATGTCAACAAAGCTGGTTCTTATTATTATATTTCTGACCTTTTGCAGCACAATTAATTATAATTATATACATGTTTACTGTATATATATATATAGGCATATTTCTAGCAATGAATATTACACTTAAAAAAAAGATACCTACAGTATGTACAGTAAGTTACTTCTAACAGATATCCAATCCATTCGATCTCCTCTATTCACTGTACTGTTCGAGACGAATACTGTGCATTGAGAAACATGGAGAAAGGCAGTGAGGTGAGATGGAAGAAATGACCACCCCAATCTCCTCCTGACTTTGCATTTGGACATCACGTACTGCAGAAGAGCTGGGAGTAACATTATCCTTGCACAGGAAACATTGAAGAGATGGATGCTGTGTGCACAGAGAAAATGAGAGGTAGAAATCACAAAAAAAAGTCTTTCCTAATATTTACTTAAAAAAAAAAAAACATTACTGCTCTTTGATCCCAAAAACTGTTTCCCTGTGAAAGCTGAACGAAAACATTGAGTTTGATTATTAATATATATATATATATATATATATATATATAGATATATTATATATATATATTTTTTTTTTTTTTTTTTTTTTTCTTTGATCAAAGGTCCCTATTGGTCTTGATCATACACAGCATGTGGAACCCACAGGGACAGCGAATCTCTGCACTCAGCTCCACAGGGCTAGTGACTGACCACAAGGGGCTCGTTATATACTGGCCCTGTCTATGAGGATTAAAGCTGAGGGGTTTGAGCAAAAGGACCGGAGTTATTCGCATTCTCACTCCCTCTCTCTGGTGTACACTTCAACGTTCAAAGGCTGTGATCTGAAGGTTGGTTGTGCCACTTTGTTTTCTTTATTGTTCCCTGGATATGTGCCATGCTGTGTTTTCCTATTCGGTATGGGCAATTTGGACCTGCCAAGCTGCCAACAATGTGACTATGACGTCTATTGCTGTAGTGGAGAACAGCACTTAGGAAAACTTGCTTTTAACCTTGTCAGAAGATACATTGCACTGCAGAAACTGCTTTATCACAATTTTAAAGAGTGTATATGGAGCCTGAATGTAAAATGATTTTTATTCTAATTACAAGTAATTAATCAAATCAAATTTTTCATGTACTCATTAGCACTCATTAGCATTTCTTATTGAACACATATGGTAATAAAACCATTGTTTTAGACCTGCAAAAACAAAACTACACTAAAATTACACTAAATTAGATTCAACTAGACTTAAATAGTCACTGTGCAAGGTATACGTATAGAGCCAAATGCAGTTAGCATCTAACTGGAAGTGCATAATTGGCGTATTTACAATAAATAGCAGTGGCAAGTATGCCAGTATGCTTAGAAAAGCATACATCACATATTGATTTCTTTACATTGTAGAAAAATAAAATCAATAAAAATAAAAAGCTATCTGACCCATGAATAATCTGTATAGTCAGTCTTTTGTTTATTATTATTATTTTTATCCATCTCCACTATATAGCCTAAGGTTTCTGGACCCTTGACCATTGCACACACATTGGACATTTCATTGCTACCAGTCTGAATCCAAGTATTAAAACCATTGTAGGAGGAAGTCATGAAAATGCAATGGAGCTACAAGCAAACAGAAATAATTGAGGCAAACCCAAATGAACTAAAGGAAAAAAAGGAAACATAGTATCCCGAATAACATGTTGGATTGAGTCTTTGTAGACCATTCAGAGTGTATAAAAGGATGTGCTAATTGTGTGCAATAAGATGTATGGCAAATGATAACATGCTGAGGTCAAAGGTGATGGCAGTGATTGGTCAAATAATGGAGCTGAAGGTTGACTAAGGGGATCATGGGTAATTGACTGAAAGTACCAGAACTGTTCATTACTTGCGTGAGGGCACGGCATGAAGACAGACGTGTCAGATTTAAAGGATCCAAATGCAGGTTTTAATAGAGAGTAGTCAGGCAGGCAAAGGTCAAAAATGGCAAACTGGGATATCCAGGGCAAAGACAACAGAGTATTCTGAGATCAAGCAAAGGTCTAGACAGGCAGCAAACATACATATTAATCTACAAACAGTCTATCGTCAATGAAAACATGACTAAACTTGGCAACAAAGGCTGGCAATAAACAGACAACAAATCATATGTACTTCAATCCTCAGCAATCTGTCTAAGCAGAAAAGCCACTGGAAGTCCATTTAATGCAGGAAACAGGGAGGAGTCTGTACCTGGTTCCCATTCAGGAGTGCCTGGAAACTGTAGTTCTATGGGGAATAATGCAGATAGCTTACATATGTCAGAAATACCTTACATAAAAATCAATTAAAATGACCTGTCAATAAACCACACACACACGCACAGAGGACTATGGATCTTTTTGACAGATTACACATGCATTGTCACTAAGTAGTGAAACACGCTAAATAGCCTAGATTATGAAATATTGTGTTACATTTCCTTTAATTAAACTTATCCCCTATTATAGCCTTAGCATAATGCATTTTAAATAGCACCATAAATAGTGTTATCCTTATTAATACAAGATTCCAGTCTCTCTCTCTCTCCCACACACACACACACACACACACACACAGAGAGAGAAACACACAGAGCAATGTGACCTCTTTAACATCTGTCAGTTTCAAAGCTGATCGACGGCCTGGCAATGTCTCTTTTTCTCTCTTCCCTTTTAGCAGATCACTTCTCTTCCTGTCATTGTGCATTAGATGTGACATGGTGCCCCTCAGCTGAAAGGATGTAGAAAGTTTAAATGGTTCATTATCCTTTTATTTTAGGCCAGATTAGACATGAGCCCACAGAGATACTTGGCCCGGAAGCCATTGCCATTGTCCCCTATCCATATTAGTGCTCAGTTCTAGTGACAGCTGTCATGAATCCCCTCAGAGCATAATGCTTTTTTCTACACAGCCCAGCAATGACACCTTTGGTTTTAACTTCCTGGTCTTGTCGATCTCCCTTGTTTTATGATGCGTATTTTATATATTGTTGCTGACTGTTAGCTGTTTAGTAAAGTAGTCTTGCTATATAACATGTTCTGTGTCTTTTTAGACTGTACATTTTGTTTTTTACAATACTTATTTATTGTGTTTTTTAATTTTGGTTTATCCGCACTTAATATTTCTTATCTGTATACTAACCATTGCTTCATCTTTAGAAAACCCTAATTCTAACCCTAAACCTAACATAACCCTAAATCTAACTTGCTTTATCACCTAATAAACAATTCTTTCAGCAAATTGTCCCTGCTAAAACTCTAGAGACTGCGTATACAAGGCATGAGGCGCAATCAGAAAATATAAAGATTGAAGGTATAGGGGCACGGTGGCTTAGGGGCTAGCACGTTCGCCTCATACCGCCAGGGTCCGGGTTCGATTCCCTTCTCGGCGATGTGTATGTGGAGTTTGCATGTTCTCCCCGTGCATCAGAGTTTTTTCTCCAGGTTCTCCTGTTTCCCCCCGGTCCAAAAACATGCACATTAGGTTGATTGGCACCTTAGAAATTTGTCCCTAGTGTGTGAATGTGTGTGTGAATGTGTGTGTGTCCTGCGATGGGTTGGCATTCAATCTAGGGTGTATCCTGCCTTAATGCCCATAAACGCCTGAGATAGGCACAGGTTCCCGTGACCCGAGGGAAGATCGGCTATAGTGGTAGAAGATGAATGAATGAATGAAGATCGAAGTTCTCTTTTGTAACCTTTTTTGTAGTCTCTATCTATTGTGGAAATAGTCATCTACTTAATGCCTATAAGCAACTCCTGTGCCAAAGTAATACTGTCTGGGAAAAAAATACATTTTCCATAACATAAAAACAGGAGGATCCCAGAAATAATGCAGATATGTTCTTGCTCCCTAAAATGGTATCTAATTCACCCTGAACAATAATTGAATTCTATTTTCAAAACCTAGCATTAGCAAACCCGAGTAATAATAAAACCCGGTAATAATTGCTAACACGCTATAGTTGCTCACAAAAAATTTAAGCCCAACAACAGTTCTGAAATTGGGTAGTTATGCTCCAGGTTGGTGCAGATGCCTCTGTAGTGAGGTCCAGCACTCCTGCACCAGTCAAAACATGAAAGCAAATCCTAAAAACAACATTTATATTGTTAAGGCATCCTTGTTTTCTCTGAAGAAACACTGGGAAGAATCTTTCTACATCTATGCTATACCTGCATGCTATACAGTATGCTATACAGTAATGTAGTGTTAAAATGTGGTACCATCCACAGTAGCCTTTAAGCAATCCATGCACAGACATCCTCATGAGAGTGATCCTTAAGTGAAGGAGGCTCCAAGCAGAAATAGAGATTCACTACGGACCAGGCGGCTTAATACGAGAGGGGGTAGGGGAGACAGAGAGAGCGAGACGGGGAGAAAAAATGAAGTAGTAGGTATGCTTTTATTCTGTGGTGCTTAACGAGGATGTACAGTCTACACCATGTGAAAGCAGTGGGTTCAGGAGCAGTAACTATGACAGCAAAGCAAAATGGAGAGCCAGAAAAGAACACAGGATAAGCGTACACTAGGGCGTCATTTAGCTAACCACTCCACCAATAGCAAACTACAGTGAATGTTTCAGAGTTGGAGTGTAGCAAACTTTCTCTAGCCATGAACCATCCACATCTCTGTTTTACTGTAAAGAACACTTATTAGAAAGAGCACTGGCAGAACAAATAGGCTACTTTCAGCCTAGATTTAAAGACTGAGATTGTATTCATGTCCCAAAATCCAACATCTGTAAAAATTAAAAAAATAAATAAATAAACTTACCTTTGTTTTTTTTATATATATGTTTTTGTAGACATGGAGGATAGTAATAAATAAATAAATAAATAACATAAAATTTATCTGTCCAGCCGTACCATGGTGCAGACCAATTTAGTTCTTTTTTAAGTCATTAGTTGTATTTTATAGTCAATGTAAAATTATGACATATGGTCAGATGGTCAACTCTCTCGATTAAGTGAAGCTTGTTTTCGCAGCTACCGTAACATTCAGGCCACATTGCGCTACAGTAGCTCACGTACAAATGAAAGACGTATGAACTATTTCTTTTTTTTCTTTTTTACATATTTTCTTGCAATATTTCTAAGATGAAAGAAAACTATTCCAATAATGTTATCTGCATGAGCTTCACATCAGAAACTGGTGTAAAAAAAAAAATAAAAAAATCACATCAAGGTTTTTTTTTTTTTTCCTGGTGCACATGATGTAACTGAGAGGCCATTCAGAGCTCCTACATAATCAGACCGCATGCTTCCAGCTGCCTATAGTCCAAGTAGAAAGACCTTTTTTTCTTGTCAAATGTACTTAAGAAGAAGATAGTGTCCAGTATCCAATGTCGGCCGAGTGTCTATTGTATTTTTTTAATGCATTAAAAAAATTCTTTCCATTTTTTTCTTTGTTTGTTCATTTTAATTTATTGTTAAAAGAAAAAAAGAAGCTAGGAGACATTGCCTAGTTGTAGGTTATTTACTACCACTGTTACAGATTTGTACTTTCTTAAATCCTTGTTTTATCCTATTCTAGAATGTTACAGATAAAGGGACGGTTTGATATTGATCTGTAATTAGACAGCTGACAAGGATCAAGGTGAGGTTTTTTTTTATCAAATGTTTGATAACTACTAGTTCATAGGAGAGTAAAGGGAGTGTCACTGTAAAGGAAGAAAATGTGGTTTGAACGGTTCTGCTATATCTGTCTAATCGTCAAATATAAAAATGTCTGACAATTAATACTCAAAATGTTCTTGTCTGCTATTAATAATTTTGCCAATGAAAAGTGACTGTAATGTATATCAGGGTTTTTCTTCTTAATTTTTGTCTTTTGAGTGGGGATACATTATTTAGAGTATATGAAATTGTTGAGGGGCACGGTGGCTTAGTGGTTAGCACGTTCGCCTCACACCTCCAGGGTTCGGGTTCGATTCCCGTCTTAGCCATGTGTGTGTGGAGTTTGCATGTTCTCCCCGTGCCTCTCCTCTCCGTATTTCTCCGGGTTCTCCGGTTTCCTCCCAGGTCCAAAAACATGCACAGTAGGTTGATTGGCATCTTGGAAAATTGTCCCTAGTGTATGAATGTGTGTGTGTGTGTGCCCTGTGATGGGTTGGCATTCCATCCAGGGTGTATCCTGCCTTAATGCCCATAGATGCTTGAGATAGGCACAGACTCCCCGTGACCCGAGGGAAGATCAGATAAAGCGGTAGAAGATGAATGAATGAAATTGTTGACTCTTACCATTCAGTTACCTAATACAGTTCTGTTGGGCCAGACAGTGAACCTATTAGGCTTGTTAAAAGAGATTTTTTTTTACATATTGGTATCAATGGGATGAAGTACTGAAGTACGATTTTTCAATATTTTCTACACTTCACCATTATGAGTTCTATTATGTTTAGTGACCCCTACTGAGGCCATTACAGGTTATAGCAATCCGGTCTAATGCTATGCTTTAAAGATTTCTCCTGAAGATTGTGGGTAAAATCTTTACCTAAAATGATATACTGAAGGCTTTACATTGCTGCTGGCTGCAGTTTAGAGGTCCAGTGGTAAAAATGTAGCTGCTGTTAGTCTTTTTTGAGTCCCGTTAATCAACACAATTTTGGCATTTTTCAGTTGTTGACAGTGTGAAACACTTGTGCTGTTACCACCTCCTGTGATGGGGATGAGTGGGTCAGCTTTTAGGAGGCAAAGGAACGTTATACACTACACATCAATAAGGCTGAATTGTGGCAATTAGGAGCTTGTAAAAGCAGTCTAAAAAAAAATCCACCTAGCAGACTTTGGCTGGCAATCTCAATTCAATTATTGTACTGGATATTAGGACAGATCATAGTCTGCACCATTGGTACACACCGAATTCACATGAGAAGCCATTCGACGACTTGTTGCCTCACTTCAACAGTTTATTTTTCATGTATTGCTTCATCCCCCTGGAGTGCTGACAGTGTCTTGTGCAATATTAGAAAACGTGAAGCTTTGCCAAGAACTACCACAGGGACAGACAAAGCTATGGCAATATACATTCACACATTATGCAACAAAATAGTGTGCAGCTGTTTTTTTTTTTTTCGTATATAAAATGGAAAATTGAGTGTGTGCATAAAGCTTTGTCAATATGCAATTTACACAAACATTACTAGAGGGGGAAAAATGATCAATTCATAGTATGTAAGAAAGATTTACTTGCTAATTAAGGAGGACATTTAGGCCTTCCTTATACACACCCTCTAGTACTCTCTGGTAAACATCTGGTTCTCTCAAGCTAAAAATCTGTTGTTTTTTTCTAGTTGTAAACAATTTATGACAGATTGAGTAACTGTGGCACAAACTGAGCACTCACTTGTACCACTCAGTGACAAAGTAAGTTATGATTGTTGTTTTCACCTGCCAGCTGAATTTTATTGCTACCTTATTCCTTTACCCTTTTTTTTGGAAGGTAAAAAGTATTTGTAACAAATACTTTTAAAAGAGTAATGTAATGTTTCAGCAGGCTCTAAACAAGAACCCTAGGTGTTACTTGTTAAACAGTGTTGACTTCAAATTTTACACGGAGATTCTGTTAATATATTTAATATTTTCTGTATACATACAATATGCAAAGGATTCAGAATGTAAACGCCAATGTCTACTAGGTGCAGCAAACAACTACCGTTAAGAAGGGCCTTTGTCTTGAGCCTTCTTTAGAGTATGTCTGCATATCTTATTGTTTGTTTTCTTGGTCTTGTCTCCGCACCTTATTTTGTTACATGCTTGTGATCCATATTGTAACAACAGTTTTTTATCTGTTTTGATAATGATTAACCTGTCTATTTATGCCCACTGTTTGCTCGTGAAGTCTCATTTTCTGTATATTTGTATGTGCACTTACTGAGCAGGTTACATGATTTGCATTCTAGACAATCCCTTCTTTATCCCTGTGAACCAACTGCTTTGGACTTTGAATTGAGAATTACATCTAAGCTGCATGCTGAGAAAACATGCATACATCCTGCTTCACCTCATTCTACATGCTTATTACAAATTCACAATGGAGCCAAGTAACAAAGCACAACACATGTTATAGGGGACATGGAAAAGGGGTGTCATTGTCACCGTGGGCTATCACCTGCCCGGGATGGGTTTTTCCGTCCGGCTCCAGCAAGGTTCTGTCCCGCTCCCCCAAATATCTAAGTTCCCACCTGCAATATCTAAGCTTTTGTCCCTCTCTTGCCTGCTCTCGGGCCCGTTTATACATAACTATGTTATTTTCTCCAGCAGGCAACATTTATATCACTCCCGACCTTATGCCTGTATATAATTTATTTTCATTTTAGTTGACATTGTTGCTTTTTGCAGTAGATTCATAACAGTTATCTGTTTTGTGTGTGTAGTATATATATATATATATATATATATATAATATATATAAATATAAATTATCTATATATTATATATTTTTTTTTTTTTAAGACCATTTTGCGGAAGTCCCGCGAATTGTATTCTCCCACAACCCACATGCACATGAATATATTCCCATAAAATCTTGTTCTGCGCCGCATTTATTGCGTTGTGTCTCGCTGGTGAAGTGCAGGTCTCTACCGTGCATTACTGTTGTTCTCGAAGGACCAGTTATTACTATAAAACAGTATAAACTCTTTGATGAGCGACACCACCTCATAACACATAAGACATACCGTTTTTTCTCGTTTTTTTCTCTTGCAGCAAAAACATGTATTCGCTTTTCCCATCATTCTTGGAAGTGCCTTCCTTTTGCATCAATTTTTCGTTTCCTGGACATTTTGGGATAATGTGTAAAAATGTCTCAATTCCGCTTGTTGGAAAAATCGCCCTCTGCAAAACGCTGATGTGGGATACACGGCAATCTAGTGGAGGGATCTTTTAAGCTCTTGCGGGCCACATAAAATGATGTGGTGGGTCACATTCAGGCCACAATGAGTCCTTAAATCACCCTCAAGGTTTTCTGCGTCATCAATCGGAGTGTGAAATATGTAAACTAGAGTAATCTCTTTTTAATCCAGTTTGGGAGGTGCATCCATAAGTCTTCAGCAACTGCTTATTTATTCTAAACTAATGGGTGTGTGTCTACTGTGGGAAGGGGAGGGGTTAGATTTAGCAAGCCTGGGGGGAACAGAAGGGCTGGGAGATTAGACAATGGGAAAGGAACAAGTGGAGATAATGATGTTTACTTAATCATTTGCAGAGTTTAGTTCATAAGAAAGAAGGGAGAAAGTGAGAGAGATAGAGAGAGCGAGAGAGTCAGAAAGATTAAGATAGTAGAAGAGTCAGGAGAGAGAGACAGGGATAATTTCTTTAAACCTACTTCATCCATCAGATTAGTGCAGTGCTGCAGAGTGGTGCCCAGGGAGACGTCGTCCTCACACAAAACACTTAAAATCAGACCCAGCAAACAGGTGGGTTTAATTGAAAACGGGGCTTGCTGAGTGTCTAAGCTCCAGCTCGCCTTTCTTAATTCTGATCCACCGAGAACCTATTCTCAGACGCAAACATTTAAGCCTCCATTTCCTGTTTATGTCTGATGACGAGGCACTTAAAAGACAGTAATCAGTAATAGGATTATTTAGAAAAGAAAAAAAAAAGGAAGTATTATATTTGCACATCATGTAACTTGCAGGCACCATGTTACTTGAACATCCATACAGTTGATAGGCGATTCCCATATTGCTGTTGTTTACGAACAAAGAATGACAATTTTCTTCGTATGAGTATTAAGCGAAAACCCAGTTACCAGTTACAACATGCGGCATCTTTAAAATGACGTTTTGTGACCTTTCTTAAAGTCCTATTCAAACAGAGTAATGTAACAAATGCAAAAAGTTTGACTAACAATTCCTCTGAACTGAAGTATTTGCTTAGAATGTACTATTCAGTCTATTTACTATTTACTGCCTTGATCATGAGTTAAATCTTAAGAGACATGTTTGATTCACTGTTACTCAAGAATCTCAGTTCTGTAACAATGCACAACTGGCAAAAAGAACACTATAGCATGATTGCAAGAAAGACATATTCTTTTTTTTTTATTTTACAAGGATACATAGGTAAAAAAAAATTATAAGATATAGCTGTGTTTCGATTTTTTTTTTATATCATATTGCCAAACTACCATCCTTGGGTCCTTGAGCAAGGCCCTTAACCGTCCATGCTGCAGAGGCGCTGTATCATGGCTGACCGTGCGCTCTGAACCCAGCTTCCCAACAATTTGGGATGTGTGAAGAAAGAATTTCACTGTGCTATGATGTATATGTGACAAATAAAGACTCTTCTATTCTTCTATTACAAGAAACATTGAAAAAAAAAACATTATAAACAAATAAGCTAGAAATGTATTGGTATTTGAAAGAAGGAGATTGAAGAATGAGACTGGAACATGGAGACAGATGAATGTTAGATACCGAGATGACCAACTGTCTGCCAGAGCTATTTCCTTCTGGATATTTATGACCATGAGCTGTGAAGAATGACTTGAGCGGAAATTTGACAGAAGTGGCAGTTTGTCTTTGTCTTCGAGCAGCGTGACTTCTGTTCACTTTTGTCACGCGCTGCTGTTTGCACAATTTTCCAGCTCCCTATTATCATAACCAAGGCTTTTACAGGTTGTTAATGCAAAAAGAGTCAGCTGTTTGGTTAAAGACGAACGTAAGAAACCTTATTTGAAAGGGACATCCATGTAAAAAGAGACCAAGCGACTACACAAGAATTGCACCTTGAACTGCTTTGTGGCAATCTGTGTGTATGTGTTAGTGTGTACGCAGTGTATTCCGAGTGCACACACAAGCGCAGATTCATAAAGAAGTGCTCATCTGTAGTGTATCTTTTCAGCTTGGCTGCCTGGCTAATCTGTCTCCTTGAAAGCCAGCTATGAGTCTATTCAAGCATGTCGATAAAAGCTTCCTCATTGTGCCTCCGCGTATCATAGGAGCTGAGCTCGCGCAAAGCTGCGCTATCAGCCTCGTACCATCCCAGCGTGTACGATCCAGGTACTCGCGTCTAAGCCGGAGATTATTTAGGTCGCGCTTATTGCTGAGGTTTCGCTTGTGTTAATTCACTGCATCTCCCAGAGGTAGAAGAGGAAATTGAGCTATACACATTAAAAATGAAAGCGCTGTCGGCAGCAGGCTTTCTATGCTGCTTCCTTTCCAACTGCGCAGCAGTCATAAAATGTGCACAAGCAAGGCAGACCAACAAACAGAAAGCTCAAACTAGGCTGCGCTGAGCTATACAGTTCTTGGCAAAAACAGCTCCACGAATGAATAATTCCTCTGTGTGCATTCATAAATAGCAGGTTGCAGACTGTTCATGAATGTGCACCGTTCTTCCTTTATAATCTGGCCTCCATGTTTGGTAAGCCTTTTTTCTGGGTGCGTGCTCAACTGTAAAGGTCTTATGATCTAAATAGAGCAGCCAGTCTGACTATGTTTGTCTGTGTGTGTGTGTGTGTCTGTCTCGTGCTTGTGTTGTTCATTTAACTTATTGCATTTTTACTAAGGCATTTGTGCCTATTTTCATAACTATTGTAAAAATAATAATTATATGTATTTTGTGTGTGTGTGTGTGTTTAGTACAGGGAATTAAATTAAAGCATGTAGTAATACATGTAATACATCTCAGGCATGTATTAAGTGGAGGACGGGAGACTGTGTTTGTTTAGATTCCGCCTTGCACTTATAGTGCATTTATTATTATTATTATTATTATTATGGGGCACTGACAGTGGTGAGCACATTCGCCTCACACCTCCATGGTGTGAATGTTTTCCCCGTGCCTCAAGGGGTTTTTCTTCGGGTTCTCCAGGTTTTCCCTTGGTCCAAAAACATGCACGGTAGGTTTATTGGCACCTTGGAAAATTGTCCCTATGTGAGTGTGTGAATGTGAGTGTGTGTGCACCCTGTGATGGGCTGGCACCTCATACAGGGTGTATCCTGCCTTGATGCCCAAAGACTCCAGAGATAGTCACAGGTTCCCTGCGACCTGAAGGAAGATCAGATAAAGCAGTAGAAGATGAATGAATTAATTATTATTATTATTATCATGAAAATTCTACACAACAGTGCCAGGGTTACAAAAAAAAGAAACACGTGTTACATTTACATGTACATTTACATTTAGAATTTAAAAGATGCCCTTGCCAGAGCGACATACAAAAAGTGATTTGAGTCTCTATCTATGAATAAATTAACACTGGTTTGCTAGATTACAAATTTAACATACAAATAACCTTAAACTCTGTTGAGAGGATATTAATAAAATCCAGCCAATACAGTGCAAATGGAAGAAGTGCTGGTTCAAGTGTTTCTGGACCAGGTCTTCAACTGTCATTTGAAGAAGCCAGTGACTGCTGTTGGGACGTCCAGGGGTAGTTCATTACACGACCATGGTGCCAGAACAGAGAACTTACCTCTTATCCTTAGAAGAAGATCAAACCTGTTGAGCAGCGAGGTGCCGTACAGGGGCTGATGAGGCCTCGGAAAGGTAAGAAGATGCTGGACCATTTTTGGTTTTGTAGGCAAGCATCAGTGTTTTGAATATGATGCATGGAGATATCTAAGGCAGGGGAGGGAGTGCAGCAATGGGAGAACATGCCCAATGGAAACACAAGTCTTGCAGCTGCACTTTGGATCATTTGCAGTGGATGACTAGCATTCTGAGTTAGACCTTTGCAAGCAGTAGTCCAGTCTCAGAATGACGAGACACTGAACAAGCACTTGAGCAGCCTGTGTGGATAGAACTGGTCTAATCCACAGGTAAAGCAAAGAGCGAAGTCGGGTTAGCAACATGAGAAGAAAAGGACAATCTTTACAATGGTTACCCCAAGGTTATGAGCAGTGCATGAGGAAGAAATCAGAGAGTTGTGAAGAGTTATTCTGAGATCCTGACCTGTTCTTGGATCACCAGGGATCACAAACAGTTCGGTTTTCTTTGGGTTGAGCTTCAGTTGATGAGAGCTCATACACGAAGCTAAAAACTGAAAGTCTAGCAGAAGCTGAGGTATCTGTGGGAGGGGAGAAGAAGAAGAAGAGTCATCATAACAGTGGTAGTCAAATCCAGGTGAGGAGATGACAAACCAAGAGAGTGAGTATAGAGTGAGATAATAAGAGGACAGAGTACTGAGCTTTGTGGGACAACAGTGAAGAGTCTGTGTGGGGAAGATATAGATCCACTAAATGTTACCTGGTGTGGGCGACCTTCCGAGTAGGAAACATGCTGCTCCACAGATGCCAAGGATCCTGAGGGTAGTCAATGGTTGGCCGTATCAAATGCTACTGAAAGGTCTAGGAGGATGAGGACAGAGGACAGTTTGGCGAATCTAAGAGTAATTTCTCTCTGTAGAATGTGCTGCTTTGACACCGGACTGGTTGGGGTCATGAAGGTTGTTCTGTGAGAGACAGATGGTTAAAAACAGTGCATTCTCGAATTTTAGAAGAAGGAGAGAAGTGATACCAGTCTGTAATTGTAAGATGTCTGATGGGTCTGTGCAGGTTTCTTCAATATGGGAATGACCTTCACTTGTTTGAAGAAAGATGGAACATGTCCAGATACTAAGATGATTGTGGAGATGAATGGCAAGAGGTCATGAGAGATGGTCTGGAGTTTGGTTGAATGCATTGTATCTATTGGGCAAGTGGTGGGATTGCAAGATTGTATGACTTGCAGCATCTCTTCTTCAGCAATGGTTGAGAAGTTTGCCAAAGATGTATAGAAATCCTGGTTGTTAGATGTAGGCATGGTCAGGAAAGGAGTACATGTTAAGCAGATTTCTTTGATCTTTTATTCATAGAAGGAGGCAAAGTCTTCTGCCGTCAGGGGGGTTAAGGCAGGTGAGGGATTGATCAGTGAACAAAAAATATTATGAAGCTTATGAGGGTCATGGGCAGAGTTGTTGGACATTGTTTTAGGTAGGACAGGAAAAGTGATTGTTAAGAAAACTAGTTGGCGATCAGAAGTGTGGACTGGGGGTAGCAGTCATGTCTGTAGCTGGGGTAGGGCGAGTGAAAACGAGGTCCCAGACATTTCCTCCCCTGTGGGTCGGAGGGCAGCTTTTAAATGTCAGAGTTAAAAAGAGTCAAAAGGCAAGAGGAGTGGAGTTTGTCAGAAGGGAGGTTAAAGTCACCACGAACTAACAGAGGGGTGCTGTCAGAAGGGAAAGTACTAAGGAGTATCTCTTCCAGAAACTCTCCAAGGGGACCAGGAAAGCAGTAGATGATGGTGATCGAGAGGCTGATGGGAGAGGTTACTGAAAATGCATGGGATTCAAAAGAAGAGATGGTTAGATTGGACGAGAGGTGTGAAACACCATCTCTGTGACAACAGCAAACCTGTACCACCACCTCTACATGTTAAAGCATAGGCAGACAAAAGAGCAGCTGGTGTAGCAGTATTCAATGGGGATATCCAGGTCTCTGTCAGTGCAAGAAAGTCAAAGCCATAGTGGCAATTTGACCTCTGTTCGCTGGATGAGAGCGTCTACATCTGTAAGATCTAACTACAGAAATGGGTTTAAGACACATCTAATAATCCAATAATTCCCAAAGCTCAAAGAATAAAATCTGCACTTATGTATGCACTATAAATTAAGTGTCGCTGATTTCAACCGTAGCACTTTCAATATTAATAAGTCATTCTTGCCCACAATTTATACCTTAATTGATATTGAAACTACCATTGATTAATCACCTGAAGGAACTAATAAGCTACCAATACTATGGAATCAACAGAATTAACAATGCTATGCAGCATAACAATGCAGAAACACTAAACATTAACTGAGTTAAGCAGGTGTACAAAAGTCAGAATCCTACCTTACCAAAAGATGGAGTTAAAGCACACGGTCACTTGAGTTAATACAGAGTCACCATGTCTACTCACTCTGACTGGAAATAAGATTTGTTTTGTGCATGCATGAAAATACTAAAGAATCAGCAGCAATAGCATTAGCTGCTAACCAGGAAGTGGCTAACCGCTAACTCTAGCAGTATGGATTCCTTATCATTTTATGTCCAGTTTCAAAGATTTATTGATTGTGAAACCTTGAGAAATTCCACATAATATATGCAAGACACACACACACACACACACACACACACACACACACACACACACACACACACACACACACACACACATACACTTACATCTGTATTATCCAAATGAAGGTCTAGCAAATATTTTCAATTCAACGTCAGTTAGTCAATGTAATTTGTTCCGATTTAAATGATTATTCAATGTAATCAATATATTAACAATGTATTGCATTCATTCGCACTAATGCTATTTCTATTTTATACTATTATACTATTATTTTCTAATTATTCAATTTTATTAATGGTGTGACCACCATTTCAGTGATTACTCTAGCACATTTTGTACAGTTCCAGAATGTCAGGGGTTTTGTAGGATCAGAGTAATGTATGTGATTAACCAATTATCCAAGCAGGTGCTACTGTTCATCAATTCCACATATATCTGTTGAAGCAGAGCTGTCAGAAACAGTTGTGTAGGAGGCTGAAATCTGGATAGGAACAGCCAAACTAAGGTGACTTTCTGGAAGACAGTTTCACATAGACAACTCACAGGTCATACACCATGAGGCTGAGCACCACAGCAAGACACATAGCTATAATGCATCAGCAAGGCAAAGATTTTAAAGCAGACTGGGATTTCAAGATAGGCTGTTCAAGCTATTTTGAAGGAGCACAAAGAAATTGGCAATGAAGGGAATAGTGGATGGTCAAGAAAACCTAAATCAGGGAATGAAAGACGCAACATGTTTACTTCCCATTAACAGTGGAAGAATGCTCGTTTATATGATATATTATAAGGAAGCTAAGGCATAAGTACACAGTACACAGTACATGTTTTAGGAGATTTTTCCGCACCAAATTTTGATTTGAAATTCTCTTCTGTTCATTTACTTTCCATTTTTTAAATTGATAAATATAAACTATAAACCGTTTTATTTGTGCAAACATTCTTATTTTACAATATTTTTTCACAAGGGCATAAAACATTTGCACACTACTGTATATAATATTGTACATTATATAATACATGAAAATAATTTTGCTCTTCAAAAAAACCATAAACACAATACATGTACACTGAACACATACAGTTGTATACAATGTGCATTTCGGTTGTTGGAATTTGACTTTTACTTCACAGGAACTAAGGGAGTCAGGCATGTTCAGCATGACAGTGCCCGTGTGCACAAACTAATGCTCATGAAAACCTGTTTTGCCAATGCAGGAGTAAAGAACTTGGCTCGAATGAGTAACTTGTGCAATAAAGTTTAATGGAGTCTGCACCCCAGGTCCACTCACCAAACATCAGTACTTGACATCCCTAATGCTCTTGTTGCTGAATGGACAAAACCTTCCAGCCTTGATCAATATATCAAGCTGAACCCGTTGCTAGAGGAAGTGCAGCTGATTGGTACAGTAAAAATATACAGTACATCGCAAATGGGATTTTCAAAGTGGATAAGTAGGTGTGATGTTTATACTTCGTTGTCGTATACTTCCTTTGTTGGCAACAGTAGTGGAAATACACAAACCTCTTCTTGAGATAAAGTACAGCTACACCAGGTAAAATGTGACACCAGTAAGAATAAAAGTGATCAAACATATTTGCCTTGAAATATACTTAAGTACCCAACATCTTATGATTTATTATTTCTGTGATATTCCTTTCATCATTTTTGTCACAAGACTCTTGTGTAATCAAGTCAGGTGATCTTACATCTTGTTATTTGTACATACATTGTTGTTATAATTTGGAGTGGACAAAGTACACAAACCACAAAGTAGTGGATGAAGTAGACAAAACACTTCTTGAGTTAAAGTACACTAGGTAATATATTACTGCAGGAAAAGAAAAAGTGCTCAAATGTATTTGCCTTCAAATGTAATTAAGTACCCAGCGTTATATGATTTATTATAGCTATAATGTTCTTGTTATAATGTTTATTATCGCTATAATGTTGCCAATGCTTACAATCCATTTATCTTTATGTTTTATGTTCAAGAAAAAAAACTTGAAAAGTCTTTTTTGTCACAAGACTGTTGCAGAATCAAGTCATGTTATATGAAAAGACTCAAGCTTTACTCGTAGCACACCTACATCTATTAATAGAATGTTAATAATGAGGCGTACACTGATTGCTATTTATTCAAAAGTTCATGAGCCCTTTCTACTACTTTTTCAACTGAAATCATGGAAATAAGGTTACTGGTGTTATGGCAAGTTATTGGTGTTTATTTCAGTAACATGTATTAATCTATATGCATTCTCTTGGCTGTTGAACTGAAGCTGGCCTGTATGTTTGAACTAAAGTAAATACCACCAATTAAAAGCAAGTTCAGCACAGAGCTCATATATAAAAAGGAACGGCTGATTTTTATATAATGATATTTGACTTTAAAATGTAGTGAACTTAAAGTCTCCTCGAATGGAAATACTACAGTAAAGTACAGATAAGTGAGAAGAGATATATAAGTACTGAGGGATTAGATGGGAGAACCCTAAAAACTGTGGCACCTTTAACAAGACCTGTACTTGTTACAATAGAATCAATACCATCTTAGAACATAGAATAAATATATAAAACCCTTGTACACAGACACATCGAATGGAAAATGAACATGAAGCAAAATAAAGGTTTCAGAATTGCTTCAGTGTAAAATAGTGTAGAAAGACTCCTATCCACTTATGCAGTATAAAGAAGATACATACAATATTTGTAGTACATTTCTGCGCTGATGAACAAACTGCAGTGAACAAGCCCCAGTGGGCAAACCCAGGCGAACTGATTTACATTTTAAAAAGAATAATCTTCCATGAAAAATAATTTAAATGTGTATTACATTTTTTAATAGTGTTGAGGCATCATTAACATCATTACCATATTCTGGATTGATCTTGTCAAAACCAAGACAAATCAAGACACACACTAAAAGAATGCACAATGTACAATGATAATAATACCAGTGTCAACACGAATGAAGTTTGACAACTACATGCACACCAATATGCAAAACTCAAGAATATTTGTAAATGCTTCTAGGAGTTACTGTACATTAAAATAATTTGTGTAGGTGTATGTAGTGTGTAAATGTAAGGAATTCAGCTGCCAGCTGCTCCAACCAAGAGGATATCTGTGTTCTGCTGGAGGTGGTATCAGTCTTCAGAATAAATACGAGCGCTCGGGAGAGAACTTGAGTAAACCCAAACAAAGTTGCAAGCAACAGCAAGGTTTATTCAGAATGCTCTCTCTCTTGACAAAGACAGAGACACATATTTATAGGGCGGGACCAAAAGCATACAACAACAATTCACAGAGGCTTGATACAAAAAAAAAGTGCGAATAACAGATGTGTAAGTTAGGGAGTTAGGGACGAGTGACGGTTTAAACATGATTTACTCAAAAGGAATAGAAATATGTTTATCAAGTGTCCGTGCGAGATGGGAACCACTGCCTAGTGTGCTCGCCTCCCTACCTGTTTTCATAAGATAAAGAACAAAGCTGTCCTTTATTAGGTTTGCTGCGTGCGTTACTAAGTAAGGCCAAGAAAAGGGAGTTACAAGTTATGCAGTTTTATCTAATGCACATAGATGGGAATAGGCTCTATAATACTTTCCCACAGTAAAAGTATAATACTTCTTACTTCTCACAGACAATATTATATTATATTATATTATATTATATTATATTGTATTATATTCATTCATTCATTCATCTTCTACCCCTTTATCCAATCTTCCCTTGGGTCACGGGGAGCCTGTGCCTATCTCAGGCGTCTATGGGCATTAAGGCAGGATACACCCTGGATGGAGGGGACGCAGGGCACAAACACTCACATTCACACACACATTCACAATCACACACACACATTCATACACTAGGGACAATTTTCCAAGGTACCAATCAACCTACCGTGCATGGGTTAGGGAATTGAACCCGGACCCTAGCGGTGTGAGGCGAAGGTGCTAACCACTAAGCCACCGTGCCCCTCATATTATATTATATAACAATCAAAACTGTTACAAGGTTAGTGTTTGTGTGGTCCTCATACTCACATAAAGAGTTTCAGTGCCTGGTGAAGTTCAGCCTCCTGGCTCTCTGCAGCCACTCGTGTGGCCAGGAAGAGGAAAGGTAATATTGTTAGTGGCTATCTGGAAAGGTTAGCTCGTTAGAGAGAGGAATATAAATATAATTGGGGAAAGCTGTGGTTATTAGTGTAATAGGCAGCAGCTAAAGGGCAAAGCTGAGTACCCTGTAGGCCCCCGAAATGCTGTAACCCTTTTATTATGTCCCGAAGACAAGAATTATCCAGGATCTTATCAAGGATGTAGGGTTTGGAGTATTTTAACAGCCACACCAGGTAATGGTTCAGATGTCATGGGTTTGGCATGCATTATGCTCCTGGTCACGCTGGTCATCCTGCTAGTAGACTCATATTTATAACATGAATGTTTGAATGAGCTGTGCTAACTGGGGCAGCAGCACAGTGATTCGAGTCAGGCTCTAGGCCAGTACCCATCCAAAAAAGGCTCATGGGTCCCAAAAACAGCCTGCAGCAATTGCCCTTGGGCCAGTACTCTGTGCTTGTGCTCTGACCTCAGTCTGAATATAGATGCGAGTGTTAACATATTTAGTGTCCTGTTTCCATGAACGCGTTGGCCCAAGCTGAACTTCGGCTTCAGTTTTGAATGCGAGGACGAACACTTTTATCCACTTCCCCTCCAGACCTGACTCAAGCCAGATCCAAATCCAGTTTAGCTTGGAGATGGTGCCATTGTTGCGGAGGATGATGCTATCACCCTGGCGGGGGCGCTATCGCAGGTACCCATCTCTCTCAATGGCTCCAGTAATCTAATGAAAAATATGCACTTTGTGGCTCAGTGAGATTAGGCTTCAAATGAATGGACGGTTTTAGAACAAGAGTGAGAAGAGTGACACAGATACAATCATAGCCAAAAGCACAGAAGACTTGCAACCTGACCAGGTCCCACATTCAATCCTGCACACCTAAGGCAGACATACACACATGTCGAACCAGATCTAGCCATTTGCACAACTGCATGGGTGCAGAAGTTTAACTGAACCGACCTCGAATTTATAATTCTTCATGCGTTTATACACCGTTCCCAGAAATGACCTTCAACACAATTAGCATAAAGGACTCCAACATCATTTAAAGCCTTCAGTGTGACGCTGCAGCGACATCTTCCTCCATTTCTCACTCTGCCACACCCTGTAGTAAATGTAGCACCATCAGTCCACTGAGCCATGATTTCTTATAAACCACAGAAGAGAGGTGTGTTTATTTATTACGAGCATAAAGCATGCATCCCCCTATTCCCGTCAGCTATTTATCTGCACTTCTGTCTCCACTTCAATTACATTAGGTGTTCACTGTTCACTCAGACTTCCCTGTTTACGACATGCATAAAAAACTGATAGCCAATCGAAGAAATAATCAGTGCAAGCTGGCCCAGGAAACATCATGTTAAATGCATGGATCATATATTAACCTTCCCATAGTGTAATATATATGGGTAAACTGAATTTACTGTTAAATTACGACCTTTGTATTATCAGGTGACATTATGAGCAGGAGCAGATTTCATATTTATTGTAGTGCACAAATCTGACCTTGAGCTAAAGATTTTCTTTTTCTTTCAGCATCTCTGTACAACAGCATAGTATAACCACAACATATCACCTTGAAACTATGAAATGCAATTCGAGCGTATGTGTGCAATATTCTATACAGGAATACTTTTGGATGCTGTTAACTAAGTAATTAATCACATCCTGTCTGTAACTACTATTTAAAGCGGACGAGAACCACGGAACAAAGAGATATGTCCTAATTTATAGACACTGCTTCCAGTTTAAATTACAAAGCAAATTAAATATATATATATATATATATATATATATATATATATATATATATATATATATATATTTCCTTCAAAGCAAGTGCACATTAGCTCTGAGTGAATAGAATTAACTTGTTGATATTATTGTATAAATTCAGTAACTAGTGAATTTGGGAATTAAAGCATTTAAAGACAAATTACATACGTTTCCATTGCATTAGGAGGCCGTTACCATAAATGAATATGTTCTAAATACATTTAATACTATGTGCTAGTTATGACAGGATGTGAGAAAATTATGGCCTTATGAATGTGTTAATGTATTAAGACAGCAATATTTTATTAACTCAATGTTTTGTGTGTGTGTGTGTGTGTGTGTGTGTGTGTGTGTGTGTGTGTGAGTGTGAAGAGAGAGAGAGAGAGAGAGAGAGGAGAGAGATGAGAGAGAGAGAGAGAGAGAGAGAGAGAGAGAGAGTGTGTGTGCGTGTGTAAGAGAGAGAGCGAGGGAGAGCAGTTGGAAAAACTATTCTGAGGTCAAACATATTGGTTCTGTTATATAGAAAGAGGGCAGCCATGAACACCCACCCACACACTCACACATCACACACACACACACACACACACACACACACACACGTATCTGTATCTAGTATCCTTTTTCTCCCTCGTAGAACTGAAATGCCTGACCTCAGAACATGTGCCTTTTTATCACATGGACTTTCTATACAATACTTCAGAGGCACACACAAACAAACACACACACACACACACACACACACACACACAAACACACACACACATATGCACACAATGCACACAATGCTGAAGGAAACCTGAAGAGAGAGGTCAGCCTTTGACCAGAGGACTCTCTTATTTAAGAGAAGCAAACACAGGGCAACAACAACAAAGAATAAGCACAGATGTCACAACGACTCAAAATAGGTCACTCAGTTGCGTTATAAACTCCTTGACGTTCAAGGACAGTCACAACCATCTCTGAAACGTAACGCTGAAGCTGGTAATTGCCTCTGCTACAGAAGCTATACGGCTCTTGCGTTTTCAAAATCTTTCTGTCCAAAACAATAAGGACAAAACAATACAAGTAATCTGGTGTTATAAGTGGTTACTCACCCGTATGCTAAGTAAGTCGGCATTGCCTCATAGTGTAATGACATGTGAGAGCACAGTGGCTCGGTGAAAAGAAGCAGGACCACAAAAAGAGAAGAGAGGAAAAGAGAGGAGAAGTGGTGACACAGCGAAGCATAGCACACATCCCCAGTGCATTATTAATGCCTGACAAATTAGGACTATTTTCCAGTGGCACATTTTTCTCCATAAGCATTAAACTTGCACACTAGAATGTGGAAAGATACTTATTCCCTTTTGACTCACTCAGTGATAGCAGAAAGAAAAAGTAATAACAAAAGAGGACAGAGAAAAAAAAAAGTGTATGAACACACACAGGCACAGCCACGAACATGCACAGGCACACACACATACACACATTTACATTTACAGTATTTATCAGACGCCCTTATCCAGGGCTACGTACAAGAAGTGCTTTAGGTCTCCTTCTAAGGATAAGATTAATTCAAGAAGGGTAAATACAAACTTAAGTACACAAGGATAGACAGTTGAATTTTTTTTAATGGATTTCTGGACAGTGAGATATAAAAAGAGAATAAAAAGGAATGTTAGGATAGGTGTTGTTGGAAGAGGTAGGTCTTCAATCGACGTTTGAAGGTAGACAGTGTCTCCGTTGTTCGGACATCCAATGGAAGTTCGTTCCACCACTTCGGTGCCAGAACAGAGAAAAGCCTTGAGCTGGTCTTACCTTTTACCCTGAGAGACGGTGGAACCAGGCGAGCAGTGCTAGATGCTCTCAGACAGCGAGGTGCGCTACGGGAGGTGATGAGGTTTCGGATGTAAGAAGGTGCAGATCCATTTTTGGCTTTGTAGGCGAGCGTCAGCGTTTTGAATCTGATGTGTGCATTTAGGAATTTAGGCAGGTCGAACACGAGTCGCGCAGCTGCATTTTGAATCATTTACAGTGGACGTTCTGTGGTAGACCAGCCAGCAGAGAGTTACAGTAGTCCAGTCTCGAGATGACGAGAGACTGAACCAGGACCTGAGTAGCCTGTGTGAATAAAAATGGTCGAATCCTTCTGATGCTGTGGAGAAGGTGACGACAAGAGCGAGAAACGTTAGAAATATGGCAAGAGAAAGATAGTTGATTGTCTATAGTTACCCCGTGATTGAGAGCAGTGGTGGAGGGAGAAAGTAGAGAGTTATGGAGAGTTATGCTGAGATCCTGACCAGGAGATGAATCACATGGGATCACCAGCAGTGATAGATTAATGTATTAATCTATGTATTAATCTATTAATGTGATTAATGTACACACACTATAGATCGTACATTAACATGTATCTCAATCATTAGGTTTACAACTCTTTTGACAGTTCTACCTCTCTGTAGGGGGTTCTTCTTAAAAGACTACAAACCATCATCATAGATTCACCTGGCAGGGCAAATTAAAAAAAATGCCTCATGTGAAAAAAAGTAACAGTAATAAGTAACAATAATGTAGTATATAAATAATAGAGTCAAGATGGTCGATGTCATACATTTTCTCATATTTAAATGTACATCTTCTATACTGAATAGTCAAGTTGGTATACATTGCCTTTTCTTCAGAATAAATCTTAAATGCACGGTTTATTACAATTTTTTCATAATAATGCAAAAAATGTTTGAAGATATTTTTTTACATCATTATTCCAGCTTATTTCATGTTCATGTGTCATGCTTATTAATCTGGTTTAGCTCTGTTTAACCCTGTTGTTCACCATAACTGTGCCTCATAAGTTCAGTTGGTTTACTACAAGAAGTGATCATATGATCATCCCTTTATGTTTATATATATGTTAATGTGCTAGAAGCCGGAAAATTGGGTAAGCATAAGGGACTTGAGCGCGTCTGGCACAATTGGTCATGGTCATAATGGTAAGAGTAAGGACACGTCCATATAGTAGGAAAGTGCATTTTAGGTTTTTCTAAGTAAGTTGACATCAGTGAATCAGCTTATCGGTTGTTTACCAACTTAAAACTTTCTACCATGTTCTCTACCATCTTCAACTTTCATTTACATAATAAAATCCATCCAACAAAGACAAATGCCTCATCAGGTATGAAACACCTCTGTCTACTGTTTTCTTTAGCCCTGTTTTATCCACGGAACATATGCAAATACGCGTGTATGCTTTTGTATGAGTTGTGGCACAGAAAGCAGATGTCCACACAAAGTGCTTGAGCTCTTTGCGTCATCATAATAGGGAGTGTGAATAAGTTGAAATGCTTTTTTTTTTTTTTTTTTTTTTTTTTTTATGAGTGTGTATGTTATGAATAGTCCACTTTATTGCAGTCGGTTGAATGTATTGTTCAACGTACAGAAATATTGACATAAGCATTCTACTGAATGATACAATATGCTGTAGCATTACACCCTCGATATAACCTTTTATTTATAATGAGATACCCTCTGTTATTGTGCTCTGCCTCTCAAGAGCATTTCGAATAGAACCACTTTAGAGAGCGATTCAATCTAAGGCTATATGTATAGTGTGTTTAACAGCAGACATAGTTGTGAAGGAGCATTATAGGAATGTGGAGGTAGGAAATTCAGATCGCTAAAAAACGTGAGGTAGGGGTGAGAGTGGCAAGGGAAAATTGCTGAGACGACAATCCGAAGCAACCAGGAACGGATCCAGCATCTATTTAAAAAAAAAAAGAAAATAAAAAACTTTCCAAGATTGTTTTTCTAAGACTGGGAAAGAAACAGAAAGGCTGTTTTATGTGGTTGAAGGAGAAACAGATTCAAATCAAAGCACCTTTATTAGTGGCCTCCATAATTCAGCAGCGTTTGCAGGGGTCACAGCTCGGCTTTGAGCCCGGATGAATTTTTAATGTGCCCTCACTAAAGAATAATGAGAGGAGATAACTATGGTGTGTGTGTGTGTGTGTGTGTGTGTGTGTGTGTGTGTGTGTGTGTGTGTGTGTGTGTGTGTTGTGTTGTTGTGGTGTTTGTGTTTGTATGTATATGAAAAAAAAGAAAAGAACAAAAAGAAAAAAACACAACCAAACACTCTCACAGCATTCTGAGCTCAATTAAACGCATTTGGTTTGACTTTTTGTTGAAGGTGTGTATACTTCACACACACTTTACTGTCAGACATTTACAAGCAGGATGGAATGATGAGGGAGCAAGTCTTTGAAATGAAACTGTAATTGGGGATACGAAAGCATGCCACCCCATAAATTCTCATCTAGATATTTCATCCTCAGCTGCGTGTGTTATTTTGCTTCAGTGTGTGCATGTGCCGTGAAATCAAGTCGCATTGCACCTGTGTGTACATGCGCGATAATGAGGATGCAATAGATCCTACTGTGTAACAGTCTTCGTGCTGGGACTTCCAATGACCTGCACTACGCCTCAACCACCTGCTGTTCCTTGCACACACAGATGTTATACCTCACAGTGAGTTGCTTCTCATACCTCCTGAAAATCTGCCATGAACATCATAACTGACCACTCCCATGCCCTGGATACTCTTCCTATATAGGGCAAACGTTTTGGAGAACGAAGGCTGAAGTCGGAAGCTGAAGTCGTTTTTAATATGGGATTTATTTATCAAACTGAACAGAACTGTTTACAATGTGGGGATCGTGGAAAGCTCGCTGGTTTGGAAACACGTTTGCATCCTGCTGAGTTTGTGCAAATTTAGGAAATGAAGGCTCACTAATATGAATTTTAAACTGCACGAGTCATGCAGTTTGTACATGGGTTAGTATTTCAGTGAAAACGTTACATTTGTCAGTTCCTGTCATTTTATTTTAATGCTTTGTAATACAAAGACATTCCATAAACTGAGACACAGGGCAGATAATGTCATACTGCAATAGCTGTTCATTTGCAGCAAAGACCAATTGGAGCAGAATAACAGGATGACTCTCATAATAATAATAAAAATCATCATTTTGCCATCAACCTTCCGTGCATTTTTTGGATGGGAGGAAACCGGAGAACCCGGAGAAGAACCCCCCTAGGCACGGGGAGAACAAAATGCAAACTCCACACACACATGACCGAGACGGGAATCGAACCCGGATCCTGGCGGTGTGAGGCGAACGTGCTAACCACTACGCCACCGTGCCCCTTTAAAAATCATCATATTTTTTATTATTATTATTATTTTATTGTATATAACAAATAAACACACAAAGAAAACAGATTCATTGGATTACAAATTGGTCTTATGTATATAGAAGGTGATTTTAACTGGTAACAGTTGCTAAGCACTTTTTTTGCATCAATTAAGCTTCTTAATAATTCTTTCATGTAAAGTTCATTCATTCATTCATTCATCTTCTACCGCTTTATCTTATCTTCCCTCGGGTCACGGGGAGTCTGTGCCTATCTCAGGTGTCTATGGGCATTAAGGCAGGATACACCCTGGATGGAACGCCAACCCATCGCAGGGCACACACACACACACACTCACATTCACACACACATTCACACACACATCTCATTCACACACTAGGGACAATTTTCCAAGGTGCCAATCAACCTACCGTGCATGTTTTTGGACTGGGAGGAAACCGGAGAACCCGGAGAAAAACCCCCTGAGGCACGGGGAGAACATGCAAACTCCACACACACATGGCTGAGACGGGAATCGAACCCGGACCCTGGCGGTGTGAGGCGGAACATGCCAACTGCTAAGCCACCGTGCATCCCTCTCATGTAAAGTTGAAATGTGCAAAAGATATTTATCTTGCTCACTTAAACTACATCAGTATAAAAATCATACAGCAGACTTTGGACGCTACAGAACACCAACCAGTATCTGCTTGATAACAGTAATACTATTTTTATGTATACTTAATATTTGATACGATTAAAATGCAGCTCCTAAATCATTTACAGCATTCCCGCACCACTAAAACAGAACGAAGAATTCAAATAGAAGAATTAAAAAAATAAATAAAAATCTGAAGAAATTTTTTACTTTTCACACTCCAACCAGAAACCCATGAAGCAGCAGGCGATCCCATCAGAAAAGCGAATCGAGGAGCAGAGAGGGAAGACAGAAAATCATTTCATCTTTGCTATCACCGAGAATCCCCTTCAGTCAGACTATGAAGTGCAACAGAGGCTCGAGGGCATGTGTTGTGTTGCAGAGGAAGAGCAGAGAAAATGCAAAAGAAATATTGTCTCTGTTTGGGAAAATAACAGCATGGCGAGGCCCACTGACAGAACAACATGACACAAATGGGAGAGAAAGAGAGTGGGAAAAAAAATATCAAGAGACGCACACAAAGAAAAAGAAGAAAGTGAGAGAGAGGGAGAGTGAGAGAAATAATAAAGAGAGAGAGAGAGAGAGAGAGAGTAAGGATGAAAGATTTGGTTTAGGTTACGCTTGGCTGTGCAATGCACCACTTTATTCTGTGTGAAATATCCAAATATGCAGCATATAAGGCCAGGATAACAAGGCGACCCAGTTGGGACATTCTTTTTTTCTTATGCACCGGTGGGAGCAAATGTGTGCATGACAGATAGTGCTTGCATCTTGATGGCTTTTTTTGGCCAATGGAGAGTATCATGTCAAACAGTGGTGAAATCCAAAATGTGTTTGTTCTACTGGCATATCTGGCCAAACAGTGCTGGGCCGCTACGACACAAAGTGGGTCAGAAGGAGTCGAGTGTTTGCGCTGGTGTGCTGTATGCTCGGACCCAAATGAGGTGTAGAATGCCAGCAAATTAGCTTGAGAGTTGGGAGCTGGAGCCTTTTTCCTTTACCCACTGCAACATTTGCTGGGGCAGGGGAGGCAGACCGAGCGAAAGCGAGACGGAAATAGAGAGGGGAAGGAATGGGAAAGAGTAGGAGTGAGCCCTCCCAGCGCCCAGCAGGATCTCTGAAGCTATCCATAATCTCGTTCTTTCATCCTCTCTCCGCGGTCACCATGTGCCATCTGTATGCCGTCCCAAAGCTTTCCTCTATCCAGTCAAACACACACATCCCATCTCCCTCTCTCTCTCTCTCTCTCACACACACACACACACACACACACACACACACACACACACACACACACACACACACACACACACTGAGTGCAGTTTTAATGTTTATGTAGTCTTCTCTGCTCCTTCTCATTGTCTTTCTCTCTGGCTAAGTGGTTTTGAAACAACCATGAGAACACAAGAGACTGTCAAGTGAAGAAAGTAGCACAAAGCCATATAGTTTTCCGTGACATCCGATCCTGCCTAGTTTTCAGACGGAATGTGCTATATGCGCCTTTCCTTGTATTTCAAGAGAGCTTGAGGCTGTGCACTTTTGAGAGATTCGATAGGGCCAGAGTGTATCGAAATGTACGACTTTCGATATGCCGCATCGTACACTAACGCTTCACACATCTGCTTCATAATATCCACACCCTCACGCTCTGATATCCACACTGAGCATGGACCAATACATTCAAACACATTTCTGATTTCCCTGCTACAGGAACAATTGCAAACGTTTCCCTTAATAGGGTCTTTTGGCTGTAAATCGGTTGTGAAACAATTCCTATTTTATTCGTCACTATGTACGGATCGGTCTTGCGTGTCGGTTTGATCCGGGAGTTGCTGAAGAAGCTCTGGTTCTTTGTTGTTGTTTAATAAGACTTGTTAATGAGTCTACAAGTATAAAATGATTCATGGCTTCAGGCGTCTATGGGCATTAGGCAGGATACACCATTGATGGAATGCCAACTCATCGCAGTGCACATACACACACACACACATTCATACACTAGGGACAATTTTCCAAGGTGCCAATCAACCTACTGTGTATGTTTTTGGACCGGGGGAAACCGGAGAACCCGGAGAAAAACACCCTGAGGCACGAGGAGGACATGCAAACTCCACACACATATATGGCCGAGACGGGAATCGAACCCGGACCTTGGAGGTGTGAGGCGAACGTGCTAACCACTAAGCCACCGTGCCCCTCAGCTTCATTTGCAATGTAAATACAAATCAATATGAATAGAATACAGAATGACTCTTCAGAATTAGAATATACACTTGATTTGCAGTGTTATAACCAGGTTTTGAACAGATGTAATGTAATACAGTGTGATTCTATGAAATCAGGAGAAGGACCCAAAAAAAACCAAACAAAAAACAGCCATTGCTGAGCATGATACTACTAATACCATGCTATCAGTGTGTATAGTGTACCCAGGCTGATCATCAGTATTGAGTCTTTGCTGATTATTGTTCTTTGTCTCAAAACCAGTCCGAAATATATTTATATTTAAAAAAAACTCTGCACATATTTAGGTCTCTATCCTGCTTTTTGACCTGCTCAAAGCAGAGTGGCTACTCCATAAACATCTTTGTGGATTGTCTGGACCGTGGCTGTCCTATCAATAATTTAACATCAAACCTGTGACCCTTCATTGGCTTCCCTAACGAACCCTCTTAGACAGTAACTGACAATTTGTAAATGGGATAATTTCCCTGTTAAAGTTGTCTTCTAATCCTTCCATTTTCAATCAGGACGTCCAATATTATTTTTTTTTAGGAATAAATGAATCCTAATTGGTACATTTCCAATTCTTCTAAAAACATGTTTGATGGCTCGTCAGTCTTCACCATGATATTTGTAATGTGTGCTCTTTATCAATCTCCATGGCTTTACAGAAACATGGATTTTAACAAAGTGTTTTTATTTTATGTCCCACTTTAAGTAATTTCTGTTCTGCTAATTATATGACTTGTGATGTTAGAATGTAATTATTTTGCAGAAGAATGACGCTGTTAATAATATGCTTCCCCCCACCCTCTTGCTGCCAAAGTCGCATGACATCTACAGTAGTGTGCAAAGGGTTGAGACAGGTGTCACAAATGCTGTAAAATAAGAATGCTTTCAAAAAGAGAAGTGTTAATAATATATTTTGTATTAATGATCAAAATTTAAAGGAACAGACAAAAAAAATTAATATTTGGTGCGACGACACTTCTGCAAAACAGCATCAATTCTTCCAGGTTCACTCGCATACAGTTTGGGAAGGAATTTGGCAGGTAGGTTGTTCCAAACACCTTGGAGAACTAACTACAGATCTTCCGTGGATGTAGGCCGCCTCAAATCCTTCTGTCTCTTTGTGTAATCCCGGGCAGACTTGATGATGTCGAGATCAGGGCTCTGTGGAGGCCAAACCTTCACTTCCAAGAATTCTTGTTCTTCTTAATACCGGATACTGTACAGCAATTCTTAATGACATTGGATTTTTTAAGTTTGGGGTCGTCGTCCTGCTGCAGAAAGAAAAATAAAAATTGGGGCCCAAATTGTATGCCCCCCTCATGGTATTAATGATGGAGCGTTAGATAACTCACTAACTCCATTTGCAGAATTGTAAAGGAAGCTCCTTGCAAGGAAGCTCCACCATGCTTCACTGTTTGCTGCAGACACTCATCATTGTAACAGTCTAGGGCAGGGGGGGGCAAACTTTTTAGCTCAGGGGCCACGTTGCCTTTTAAAATTGGACAGACGGGCCGGAAGCAATCTCCCCACCCTATAGCGAATATAGCGAAGCACATGTAAAGCTTGAACCAGAACCCCCTCTCCCTCTGCAACGAATCCTATTCTGTCTTTGCGCTGTTTGCACTAGGTTGCACACGATGCACTTTACGTCGCTAGGACAAACTTAGTCTCATCCTCAGCATTGTGTTCTTGTGTTGTGTTATATGCTGTTTTGTGTAGCACCAGGGTCCTGGAGAAACGTTGTCTCATTTCACTGTGTAATGCGTCAGCTACATGTGGTTGAAATGACAATAAAAACCTCTTGACTTGACTTGAATAAATACACTGCATGCGCACAATGAACGCCCCCTGCCCCCCCAATCAACAAGCCGCTCACAATGTATATCTGCGTATACACAGCACTCGAGGATATATGTGAGCGGCTTGGAGTGACGATGAGGGAGGGGGAGGCGTTCATTGTGCGCATGCCGCGTCTCGATTCGTTGCAGAGAGAGGGCGGGGTCTGGTTCAAGCTTTACATGTGCTTCGCTATATTTCTACTCACTGCGCATACTCTGAAAATTTGAGCTTATACTTTTCTTTTTACAATTTCTGTACTGATATTCAGCAGGCCATAGTCTGTGCATGTCTGGTCTTGGGCCTTCAGCTACAGCCAAATATTTAAAAATTTGTCTCATCATAACCGAGCACCTTCTTTCATTTTTCTTCATGTTTAGGTGCGAAGTTGAATTGCTTAGCCTTGTTTCCATGTTTGAGCTATAGCTTATTTCCTGCAATTCTGCACTGGAGACTGTTTGTGTCTAGACTTCTCTATACAGAAAATGGGTAAAGTTCTTTGCTTGTTGATCTGCTGCATTAAGTTTCTTTATTCATCCTCAACATTGCTTGTAAACTTTATGCATCTTCAAATAGCTTGAACAGCACCTTGAAACCCCTTCAAAAGCTTGAGCATGGTGATGCAGTAAATATAAATAACTGATTTTGGGCAAGTGTAAGAAGTGATGCTGGTTTGAAGACAACGTGTTGCCGAATAATTCGAATAATTTAGATTTTATTTCGTCTTTTCTTCTACCTTTCATTTTGATTCAAAAATATCCAACTAAAATATCAACTTACATATTTTCGAAAGCATTCCCGCTACGCTGCATTTCTTCACATGTGCGTTTGCCGAATCAGTTACAAGATTATTTTGTCATTTCTTTTATATGATTCAATTCAATTGAATGTATGAATAATTCCAGATCAAATCTGGACTGTCATGATACAACAGATCACCTGATTTTCAACTGATTTAGTCCGACTATCACAACGCAGCTTCACAGAAATGCCTGAATTGCCTTCATGCGTTTAAAATGTATAAAAACTTTAAAAACAATCCAAATGTGATGAAAAACTTCTACAGCTGTTTAAAAACACACACAGACACAAATGTGTAACATGACCTTCTGAGCACCATATGAATATACAATGCCAGAATACCTTCCTCTGTCAAAATCCCATGTGGGGAGGGTGTAGAGCTCTTACATGCCTATGATTGACTAGTGTTCCTGTGATTAACAGGAGAAAGAGAGTATACCGTCATTCCTATAGAGAACCCCATATGGAGCAGGTTATGGCTGCCTGTGGTATGGAAATGATGATAAAGTGATGATAAAGATGAATGTAAAGCTCAGGGGTCTTCAATCGTACATGCAGTGGGGGAAAGTGTTGATACAGGCTTCTATTCTTGCCACAGAGAAGCCATACTTGGCTAACTGGAGACTAAGATGAACTGATTAAACTGATTAAGTAGAATCAGGTGTGGATCCTGACGCGTAGGAATTAATGTTTGCACCCATAAAAGCCTTTTCCTGAGAAGACAGAAAAACCCTGTAGAAGATGATCTGAATAAAAAAACAAACAAAAAAAAAAGTTAAAGCTATTATATTCAAATGTACTCACTACACATTTTACATAGGCTACACAGGTTTTCACTTAATTTACAATAAAGGTTGTTATTAAAATTACATATTAGTCCACATATTTTTTGCATAAGCTGTTGTACATCTTACAACTATTGTATAACCGAACGCTATTAAACCTTGAATAATCTCAAGCGAACCTCTACAAAATGCGCCGTTCACTAACTCAGCTCAGCAGCTCAATGTCCGTTTGACCAGAAGATTTAGACAGCTTCATCAGTGGCGGTTTGATGATAGCGCATTTAAAAGGCTGGCGAATATAAAAGCCTACGAATTTTCATTTCAGATGTTCCTTGATTTGGAGCTTTGTGAATAAGTAAGGGGCTCACTTTCGTCAAAGAGAGATCAGAGCGGCGGCGGAGGAAATGGCGCGGTTGAGGTAATGACAGTTTTACCCTGCCTTTTGTGCACATGGCGTATGTAATTTACCAGAACCCCAAATGTGACAAGTTAATATTTCATTGCATTGTGAATAAATGGGGAGTGGCAATGTGAGAGGAACCGAGTGAGAAAAAAGATTGAAAAAGCTAGGGAACGATGGAGATCTGCACCTTTTTTTTTCCACCCTGCAATTTCATTTCAGCTAACCCCCCCCCACCACCCCCACCGCCCGAACAAATCAGTCAACAACATGACCTGCTAATGCTGGGTGAAATAGCAGTGACTTATGTGAACTTGAAAAGATTGTCTTTACAAAGTGAAAATCTCTTCCTTTCTTCTTGTGAGTTGTATTTTTCCATCCAGGAGAATCTATAGAACGTTTATGTAATGATTTATTTCAGGTTAGAACACTTTATACCTGTTGTTTTTTAGTAGACGATCAATAAACTTCAAAATACAAATGAAATATCTATACAAAACTATCGCTTGAAAAGCTGTTAGTCTTCCCGTAGAATTCCAGAATGAATACACTGTTTATGAAGCTCAATAAAGCACGACTGATCAATAGAGACTACGATATCTTAGCAATTAAGGTTACATCATTAACTGTAAGAAAAAACAAACAAACAAACATTTTCTTATCCAGACCATCAGAAAGGTTGTGCAAGAATTCGAATGGCCTTGCCGACTTTCTAATTCTGATAGTGGTGTCGAGGGAGGTGTTTGTGTTTTGGATTTCTGTTTATGTAGCTGATAAACATGTTCACCTCCTATTCTAGGAGCCTCTGCACTCGTTCGCACCACGTTCTGTCAGCTGAACTCGTACCGCGAGAATCAAAGCAAAGACATAATCTCTTCTGCTCACTAGGTGGTGCTGGGTTGGCCATATTGATCTCACAGCTGTTGCCCTCATAACTAGTGCTAATCCTTTCCACAGCCTTCGCACATGGTGATTTTCACACTGCGTTTCGAGTGCCTCGTCGTTGCCTTTCACACTGCGTCCGATGCCCATCTATAATGTACAACTTCTCATAGAATTTAATGTCCTCTAAATTAAATCTTAGAACATAAACTGGGAATTGCTGCTTATCCAAAGCCTATAAAGAAATGGTCGGACAGAATGCAATGCCAAATTAGCACTTATTCTGTATTTGGCACAGCAGTATATCTCACAAAAAAAGTCATGGAGTCAAACAAAGAAAAAAAAAAGATAATAGAATAAATCTAGTACTGTTGTTTATAGGTGGCCAATAGTAGCATTATAAATAATACACTTAAAGTAGTGTATTATTTTCAGCATGGCTTTCAAATGTGGATGCACGCACACTAGATGCATCACTTAGAACCCACACACACATATTATATGTATTATTCTAACTGCGTGTTTTTCTTAATGCCTTACACTACACATATTTCAGGTTAATATAGTCGCTTTTTAACAGGGGAGTGACCAACTCTGATTGCTTCAGGAAACTCCCCCCTGCGAACCCTGAAACGTAATATCCATTTCTATTCCATGGCTCAAACAACCGTCATTGCTTTATACTGCCGTCCTCTCCTTATGATATACGGAAGAGTTTAAACTCTGATCATAACAGTATTTCCACATTTATTTGAACGTAAGGAGTTGGAATCCTGATGGATTATTGAGATTATTCCTGAGCTTTTCCACATAGTACTTGTTTCACAAGGATGGTTCCATCATGCTCTCTAATAGCGCACTACCAGTTTTTTTTTCTTTCCTCATAAGACAGAAGAGAAGAGAGTGCAAATGGGAAGGAAAAAAAAAAGCACAGAGGAGCTTATCAGGAAACAATAATTCAAATCCCTGTCGGGGCTTGTGCTCACTTTCCATCCCCCACATTATCTCATTAATGTCTAATAATACGTATGTCTCTCTCTCCACTCCAGCAAGCACCTTTACTTATGATACACTAGACCTTCAAGGGTGTTGGTGCTGTAAGTATTCATGACAGGTTCATTTAAATTGTACCACACGCACACAAAAAAAAGATATTATGCTTGAAATCTAATTTACTACTATCAAATAAAGAAGCTCCATTTGTTATTTCTCTGTTTGTCTTTGGGATTAGCTAAAAAAAAAGGAAAAATAAAAAAAGAGAAAAGGCTATGGGGCATTAATTAAGGATTGAAATGTAACACAGGCCCAGACGTGACTGCTGACATTACTGTGAGTGTCAGGAGATATGCTTTCACAAGTGAACTCTGGGTGAGTGTTAACAGAAATCATATTTTCACACTAGTCTGTGTTCAGTGATGCAGATGGGCTACCATTGGTGAACCCTGAAAGTGGAATTTAAGTAATGCTCAAACTCAAACTGAAAGGCAGAAACAGAGTTACAGCTTTTAGCAGCCAAGTTCTTACAGGCACTGGAGTGTGGAAGATCAAGGGGGGGCAACCTGACTGACTTTTTCTGTTTTCTTTTTTTTTCCCCGTCAGAGACATGCAGTCCAAACACCACCCAGGGGCGATTGTGGATCCATTCACAGAGCGAAATGTTATATTCTTGAAGAAATAATCAAATGTTAAGAAGACCTTAATGGGATATAAAAATGATTTGTGAAACCTGGCATAAGGTAAATGTTGTAAAATCCATGTCTGATCTGTTCCAGGTCTCGTTCCTTTTTACAAAACAAGTTTAAGCCTTTATGGCAAAAAAAAAAAAAAAAATCACTCAAACATCCTGTGAGAGATAAATCAACAAATCAATAAGAATTAACAACCGATTCATTGTTTACTGATCATGCGTTACCTCAGCACTACTGAATGAGTGTCCGTAGCACTTACACTGCAGAAAGCTTTCTTTGATTCAAGACCCTTATTCTACATATGTAACAAAATGTACATGTTGGCAGACATGTTCACTTCAGCATCAATGTTGATCAACGAATTCATTCAAATATACACACAACACTCTTCTCTTAAACTGTGATCTGAGGTAAGTAAGTGGAGGATACAAGCACCTAAACTCAGCATGTGCTGAATTAAGGAAAAGTCAAGAATTGTCATATAGACTAAACAGTGTGTCAACAATCAAATCAAAAACAGACTACGGTAATCCATATTTATAAAGCAAAGGACATGAGAAAAGTTCGTCCCCGGTTTACACTTAGCAAATGCATGCAAGGCAGTGACAGCAGGGTTAACATAGTGAAAATAATTAGGGGCTAATAGGAAAGGGGTGAAAGTAAATGGAGAACGGAGCAGAGATATGGTGGGAGTAAAACCAGGACTAATAAAAGCTGAGGGAAAATGAAAAACAAGCATTAGCAGCAGTCAGTGCATTGCAAATTGTGGATTTTTGTCACAAATATGTACAGTTAGAAGTTCAGAAATGTCAAATACTAGCACTTAACCACACATGTTTAAGACAGCTCCAGAAAGAAAAACAAAAAGGTCAAAATATTATTGCGACTAGGAGTGGGAGGAAGCTGTGCGATCCTCAGTTTTCCCTGCTCAGTGATGAGAGTATCTCATGTACTTTTCCTGTCTCTGTTGGCTGATCAATTAAGATTACATTATATGTAGCACTAGGACTCTGGAGCACAGTGTGCATGTTCAAAACTGTTCATATCTCATCCTTCAGAAAGGTTGAGTAGGGAAAGATAAGACAACAGAGAATGTTTGTTTAAACTCTTCTTTTTTCAGAAGCTGCTAAAAAATGTAGTAGCATGGAGAATTCTTGGGGTCCCTTGTAGCAGATACACACAGAGTGTTGGGAAGGTTACTTTGGAAATGTAATAGATTACAGATTTCAAATGACCCTATTCATAATCATTGTTGGGGAGTAACTAGTTACGTGTAAAGACGTTACATAATTTTATTACAAATCCGTTACAGTTACTGCGAAAAAAAAAACATGTAATTCAATTACAGTTACTATTGAAAATAGTCGAAGATTACAAATCCCAAATATCAGCGCCTAAATTGTCGCCAAAGATTTTCCCCCGCACCAACCCCTACGTCCCCTCCCTACCCCGTTCGACAATTTGACTCTGAAGCCGCTCAGTTTTGAAAATATATCCCACTTTTTCCAAGTGCCCCCTAGTGGACATTCATTCATTCATTCATTCATCCTCTACTGCTATATCCAATCTTCCCTCGGGTCACGGGGAGCCTGTGCCTATCTCAGGTGTCTATGGGCATTAAGGCATTAAGGCAGGATACACCCTGGATGGAATGCCAACCCATCGCTATGCACACACACACACACACACACACACACACACACACACACACACACACACACTCACTCACATTCACACACACACATAGCAAGAACGTGCTAACCACTAAGCCACCATGCCCCCCTTATAGTGTCGTTTAAACCATAAACCAAGTGTGTTGTTCCTAGATTTTCTTATTACCACTGAATATACTATATATATATATATTGTAGCGACCCTATGCTTTCTGAGAACACAGCACCAGACGGAGACAAAGGTATAAAACCAGCACACGTGCGTCTTTTATATATATATATATATATATATATATATATATATATATATATATATATACTTTTTTTCCATAGGATTTCTAAACTAACATAGTTTTATGGCCATGGTGGATGAGCAAGACTATATATACATCAACAGTAGAAGAAAATCCCATTGTTCAAGAACCCTAGGAACTAGGAACCAACACACATTCAATTCAAATCGGCAAATTGGACCGCCTGTCCCTCTATCCAGCCTACCTGGATTACACACTATTACTGTCTGGCTTTTATAAATATGTTTTCTATTTTTTTGGGTTTGCGGTCAAATATGTAGGTGAGGTGCATATGAAGAGGAAACTAGATTAGTTGGGGACGGGAAGGTCAGCTGAGTCGTTTTCATCTCTCGACTCACAAGAGACAATATGATTCACACAGGAAATTGTGTATAATCAGACCCATGAGATCATAATTCCCAGACTCGCTGTCAAAGTCGGTGCTGTATCATCCTTCTTGAGTAGCAGCAGAGCTTTGCCATTTCCTTCACTGCCACAGCACACCACGAGGAGCAGAACTCATTCTTGTACATTTACATTGAATATGCACCAGTGCTCTGTGTGACAAGGGAGTACTTACAAACTATTTCACGCTGATGTGCCTGCCATGCAGCTGGAAAAGAGTCCCATCTGGCAGTAGCAGAGTTGATAGGGGTGTGTGTGTGTGTGTGTGTGTGTGTGTGTGTGTCAGAGAGAAAGACAATTCTTATCAGCAGCCCGCCCACCGATTTGAAGTAAGTTTGTGGCAGGCGCTGTCATGCCGCTTTAAACTTAAATACTCCTGAAGACCTGGTTGGCCACCGGCGCGCGGCTGTTACCTTGGATTCCTGGCGCTTGTGCTCCGTTAGCTAACATGTTACGACCGCTGCCATCATATCAGTACGGTCATATGTATGGTTCTGCTGCAGACTAACATACAAACGAACAAGCAATAAACAGTATATGCACTGTAGGGTTAAAGAGGTGCAAAGGAAACACAAGAAACAGACTTACTGAATATAATAATAAAACTATATACAGTGAGATTGAGTGTGAGAACACAGCACCAGACGGAGACAAAGGTATGAAAACCAGCACACGTGAATGTAAATATTAAGGATTACAAAGCTTTACCTTTACAGGAAAACTGCGAGTAACTTGGTCTGCAATTTGTAAGGTGAGAACAAATATTGAATACATTTTAACTTGAGACGTGAACAAGGTCAAGTAATAAGTACATTAGACTCTCGGGTTACGTGGAATTTCCCCGAGACGAGAAAAACTTTTTGTGAAATTTTGCTTTGGGTGGCGAGCGAATTTTCCGGTGGTGAGCATCGATCGAGAAAATCAAAAAAGAGGAAGTTTAGTGAACGTAGCATTTCGGGTAACAGTCTTTCCAAAAGGTACAGTGAATATCACACAAGAAACAGACTTTAATATAATAATAAAACTTGGTAAGTTAAATATTAAGGATTACGTTAATTATTATTGTATTATTATAATGTATTACTGTTTATTGTACTGTACTTGTATTATAAGACAAATATTTATGGGGGTCTGGAAGACGTTATCTGAGTTGATATTATTTCTTCCTAGGGTCTACTGTATTTTTCAGGAACAATTGATAAAAAAAAATTCTTTCCAATATATTTATATTCTGAGACATTGCAGAGGGAAATATTTTTAAAGTGAACAAAAAACCTTTTTAAAGTGTAATAAAAGAATCAATGACAATATTAACAGTCTTCGGAGCACTAACCCCTGTAGTTACATGAAGCTATTATAGTATCCAGTAACCTGCATCCAGACACAACATCTGGAGCTAGTGATACTATGTTTTACTGCGGGATTAGTACACAGGGAAGCGTTCTACCCAAAAAAAATTATTTGGACTCATTTTAAATCACTATTTGGTTCATAAATCTAGAACTATGGTTCTCAAAATTGCATTAACATTGCAAAGCCAGAGAACCTGTTATTTCTATGTTTTTAATCATTCTCATCAGCCTGTTTGATTGGTCATGTGAATGTAAAATGAAAATTTTAAGAAATCAATATAGTTATTCATTTTTAAGCCAACAGTATGGCTATAAACAAAGCCTAACTTATATCTAAATAATGTCCAAATTTAAAGATCTGTTAACGACAGCTAAAACAAATGGTATCACATTTAAATAATGCCCTTGCAATTGAAAGATTTGTTGTGGATTATAAAATATCAGTGGTTCGATAGAATTTATTTGAGTACTAAAGGTCTACAAACAAGTTTGCAAACTTCTGATATAGAAAGCATTCTGTATCTTCTGAAGAACCCAGTATTCCATCCCCAGCTGTGGGAGCAAATAGCTTTCGAATATAATGTGGTCTGAACACAAGTTCATTTCAAGTGAACTGCAGATCATCATTTTCAGGTGGAGTTGAAATTTGATTAAAATGAAAAAAAAAAAACTATTACACTCCAAATGTCCCAAATTCTTGGGTAAATGACCTTGGGTAAAAACAGCCCTTGTTTAGATGGAGTAGTATTGAACATTTAATATGTGGATATGTGGTGTAACGCAATACCTGTATCTGTATTGGTTTAGTGTTTCAAATACTTGAAACTCAATTTGAATTGAAACTCAAAGTTGGTGTGGTCTAGAGCAGTTTTCTTTTTAATGAAATAAAAAATGCTTATGTTATGGTCATAGAAACTGAATAAAACACTGCACAATCCCCAGTGGTGCAAATTCCAGCACTGGTAGTGCACCATAAATAATGATATGCTGTAAACTGCATCTCACAAACTGCATCTCAGTGTGGTACAGCAGCTGCACTGCTACAGACTGGAAAGTCCTTCAGAGGGTGAAAACCGCCCAAAGAATCATTGGAACTCAGCTACTGACCTTGGAGAACATTTATAAGAAAATGTCTGCATATGGCGAGGGGCATTATCAAAGATACCTCTCACCCCAACTATGGACTGTTTACACGTCTCCCATCAGGCAGATGCTACCGATGACACAGAGCTCAGACAAACAGACTCAAAAATAGCTGTGGCTGTTACCGCACTGACCAGCTAATCAATAAACTAACAATCACTACTCTAGTCACATTTGCACATTTTCATTAAGTATCCCTGCACCATCTACCTATCTGTACATGTATTTTTCAGAATGACAATAAAGTTGAATCTAATCATATCTAATCTAATCTACAGTAAATACATCACAATATGTGGTATTTGGTTGTCCCACAAACTTCATATATGGGCACTTGCACATGTCTGCTAGAGAGTTTCCAATTGCATGATTTTTCCATTTTCATTACATTTTATTGGAGTTATAATGCACATCTCTAGTCTCAGCTACACACTTACCTCACTAATGTAGGACTGAGAGTAGCAAAATCAATATTCCCTAAATCGCAGCACATCTAGGTTACAAAAAGAATGACACCTTTTTTCCCCACAGAACTTCTGATGTCCATCATAAATACATCGCACATACATTTACATGCCAGTACAACTCTTAACTTCAATATATATTTTCCTCTCCTTTACTCCTTTGCATTTCATTGGAATGTTTTTATGTTTTGCTTATATCCCCTAAATTATTTTCCTTGTCTTCTTCCTATATATATATATATATATATATATATATATATATATATATATATATATATATATATATATATATATATGTATATATATATATATATGGTGTGTGTGTGTGTGTGTGTGTGTGTGTGTGTGTGTGTATGTGTGTGTATCTAGCTATCTATCTATCTATCTATCTATCTCTATCTCTCTATCTATCTCTCTCACTCTCTCTCTCTCTCTCTCTCCCTCTCTCTCTCTCTCTCTCTATATATATATATATATATATATATATATATAATATGTGTGTGTATATATATATATATATATCTATATATATATCTATCGATATATATCTATCTATATCTATATATATATACTCGATATATATATATATATATATATATATATATATATATATATATTCAGTGTACATGGGATAGAGAGAGAGAGAGAGAGAGAGAGAGAGAGAGAGAGAGAAGAGAGAGGACAGAGAGAGAGAGAGAGAGAGAGAGAGAGAGAGAAATAGGTTTTAGAACAGTCTGCATGAGACAGATAGTAGTGAGAATTAACATCCATTTCATGGCCTGGCTGCCGAGACTGGATGGGCTGGTGAACAGCGTGTCAGTCTGCCAGTAAGGAGTGCCGATGCCACTGGCCTCTGAGACATCCTGTAATTGTGCTGCTCTGAAGTGCAGGTGGGTGTGCAAATTACCAAATGTGGCGTGTAAACCAATCCGCCATGGTGCGCTCGTTTCCAAGTTCACCACAAGTGGATGCACCAGTTTGGGTGCAGGTAGTAATTCTAGAGATATGCAGTTGTTTGACAAGTCATGTCATAATCGTCCCAAATGAGTTAGAAAAAAACATGTTCAGTAAATATCTAACAAAACACAAATACATTATTCTTCTGAAGCCACATTTAACTACATCAACTAAATATACGAATACAAGGATCACTGTGTTGTTATTTGGAAGCCTAATGAGTTGAACTGAACAACTAAAAATAGGTCCTCTATGTAAAATGTAAACATAAAACTTATATGAAACTAAACACCAATTCTAGATATAAAAGACTTTGACAATAACAAGTAAAGCAGAATTCTAGAGAAGTTATCTATCTATCTATAGATATATAGATATATAGATATATAGACATATATAGACATATATAGATATATAGACAGATGTGTCTAAAATACTTTGTTACGTTACTTAAGTAGAAATTTCGGGTCTCTAGACTTTACTGGGGTAATTATTTTGGAGCTGACGTTTTTCTTCTTCTCCTTACATTTCCACACAATTATCTGTACTGTCTAATCCTTACATTTTGAAAATAGCCTTTGTTACTCCTTGTTTTTGGCTTGCTTTCATTCCGGCTTGTAAAAAGAGAAATAAAAAAATCCAGATAAATCCCTCCATTCAGATAGAGTGAATGTGATTGCATGAGAAGTATAAACATATACCATTCCGACACCCTATTGGTTTGAAGGCGATCCATCGCACCTGCACACGACACAAATCACGTCACACTCCAGTAAGAACATAACCAGTATTGGGGTCATTACTAAAAAAAGATTATTTCTTAAACATTATTATTTCTCCACTACTGGCTCATTTCTCAAATGGGTGCTTTCTCTTCATCCTCTGCAAATTAAACTACAGTAAGTATTTTGGAACAGAGATGTTTAAATAAATTACTGTTTGTGGTTGCCTATTGTATAAGCTATTGTCCTTAATGGCATTTTTTCCTTAATACTGTTTATACTTTAAAACAGTACTTTTACACTTTTGCTTGATCAAAAAACTTGATTGATACATCTACAGAAGTCTTTTTAAGCCCCAGTACCTATACTTTCACCTGAGTAATGCATACTTTTGACACTAGTGATAATACATAGACATCTCGATACATAATCTAACAATGCTAACAAGAAGTAATTAGAAGACATGAATAGGTATAACAATCAAGATATAACGGAAAATGTAAGAATGGCGTAAATGCAAAAACATGGAAGCTCCAATTCTTTCCATTGAGTATTTACTTGTGAAGGTTGTTTAATCTGTACTTAATGTGGTTGATTGTGCGCTGTAAAAGTTAGTAAGCTGGGAGGCAGGGCATTGTGTTTGTGCTACAGGGGACAGATCAATGACATAAAATTACTTTTTCGTGAGTTTATTCTTGCACAGAGATGTGTCTAAATGATTTATAATTTCTTCCCATTACAATGCACTGCTGCACAGTTTGTAGCTACCCTAATGTCTACAGAGCTTTCTCTTATTCTGACTCATTACCCACATTCTCTTTTACTTCAGCCCTTTTAACTCAGCCCTTTCCTGCCTATGATGCATTGCCTTTATATATGAGGGTGTCAAAGCAGCTGCTCTATGAAGGATTGCAGAGAGTCCTGGTAGTAGCAGAGGTCTAGGAAAAAAAAATGCCAGCAGACTGTGGCTAGGCTTCTGTCAGTACACCACAGGGGCGTGGACTGATAGAGGAGAGCTGGTCACTGTAAAGGAAAAGGCCACTGTCATTGTTATAATATGATAAAGGGATAGAGTGAAAAACAAGTTAAGAGAAGATAGGATTTCCATCAGCACAGTTTAACGTTCAGTCCGCAAAAGATATTGTTCGCAAATAACACAAAAATCCCGACACACTTTGATTGCATAGATTATGAAAGCTGAAAAAAAATAGGCAATGAGAAATTAGAATACGGCCCTGCATTCTGCGTTAATATGAAGTCAATGGTGATCTTTATAAACATGAACGGCTGAAGTCAGACAGTGGGATTGTTAGGTGGGTCAAAATAACATCAACTTAAATGGCCTGACCCAAGGTTTCACAGCTAAACATTGCCCAGAGCATCACATCACCACTGCTGGCTTGCAATCTTCCCATGGTGCCGTTTCTTCGCCAGGTGAACATGCATCCAGCTGTCCAAAAGAAAGGTCACCTTCTTGCAGGACTCTATGGGGTCTAGTTCTGGTGCTCAAATGCCTATTGTAGATACCATTGCTGTAGACATAAAAGTTCTATGCAACTTTACCTCCTGCATGTAATGCTGTGATGCACTGTGCATTCTGACACAGTTCTATCATAATACATACCTTTTTTCAGCAATTTCGGCTATAGTCAGTGTTGGGGAGTAACTAGTTACATGTAACAGTCTTATGTATACAGTTTGTATACAGTTAGTGAGAAAAAAATATGAAATTAAATTACAGTTACTTACGAAAATAGGGTTACATCTGAAAAATTTCATGTAAAATCAGTGATTTAGATTACTGCAGTGGTTCTCAAATAGAGGGGCGTGGAACAATGCAGGGGGGGGTATGCATTTTTGCTGTACTAGAATAAAGTATAATTGCACATCCACTACAGTACTACAGTGGGTGGCAATGGTGCTCTCTGTCTCAGAGTATGCGTAGGTGTAGAATATGCCTCCCACCCGCCTAGGCAACATTCACATGCAGTTTCATTTAGAAAAATATAATCTATTTTTTTTTCCGAGAGTTTGACTTAAATCCGACCAAGTGGAGACATGAAAGTAATCAAAAAGTAATCAGATGTAATCAGTTACTGTACTTTTATAAAGTAATTGAAAAGTTACACTACTTATTACATTTTGAATGGGGTCATTTGTTCTCTGTAATCTATTACACTTCCAAAGTAACCTTCCCAACACTGGCTACAGTACAATAGCTCTTATACAGACAGATTAGCCCTTGTCACTCAAATGCAGACATGAGTCTTGGTCTTTTGGTCTTTTAAATTCAAAATCAAATGAGTTTGACGCTGTTACTTGTTCTTCCTTGGACACCTTATAAAGCCTGCAGTTATGGAGATATTCTGATACTCTCAGTGTTACAGTTGTTCAGTTTTCTTGCAAAAGTAGGAGATGAATAGCCTTTATTTGTCACACACATATATATATATATATATATATATATATATATATATATATATATATATATATATATCAACAGCACAGTGAAATTCTTTCTTTGCATATCCCAGCTTGTGGTTTGTAGCTGGGGTCAGAGTGCAGAGCCATGATACGCTGTCCCTGGAGAGCAAAGGGTTAAGTGTCTTGCTCAAGGATCCAAGGGCGGCGGCTTGGCGGTACAGGGGCTCAATCCCCCTATCTTCCGATCAGCAGCCCAGCGCCTTAGACCACTGAGCTATACCTTAAAAAGGCATTAAGGACTGGCTATTCACACCACATCCCACATCTTAACATGGGACAACTGGTCAACCAATTCAGCATACATAACCTTAATTCAGCATTTCCTTTTTTTTTTTAAAGTAAAATATGTATTTTCTAAATATGATGTTCAAAAGTTATGCTAAACACGCAGTGAAAGAGCCAAAAAGTGTGTGCATATAATTATCCACACAAATGCAGACAGTCTTTCCCTTAAGGGACAGATAAAATCCAGTCAAATACTTTCTCAAATGCAGAACCTGTGAGAAGATGTCTAATGAGAAATGGGCGTTTAGCCATGTTTAGCAACTTATAAAGATACTAAATGTTTTAAAGATTTTAGCTTTTACAAAGACAAATCTGGTGAGAAGTACACAGATGGTTGTTTGTAGGTTTGTGTGAAATATAGAGTGGACTCTGGTATGGTCTTGGATGCATTTCATCTAAATATTAAATAAATAAATATAGACTGTAAATAATATATTACTTAAACCCAAAATGCAGTTGCATTTTAACAGATTTTATTTGAAGCATTATAGGTTTTTATATGTTTTAATATAACTTGTTTTGTGATGAATTTAAGGCCCTTAACTTTATTAAATGTTATAAAAGGTTGAGTTTTTAAATTTTATCAGTAGTTATTAAGTAGTAATGAACAGATAAAAGGAAGGTCTAGCTTCCACCTAAACAGAAGTGATTACTAACATTTTTTTTAATGTTTATGACAAACTCATTTGTTAGTGATGCTTTCAAAGCATCACTATTATAATCTCTCTCTAGCTTCGGCTAATGTTCGGCGTGTAACTCGTCCCTCAGTTTTAGTCCGATCCTCAAGAATTATACCTCATATCGTGCGGCCAGATGGTGTGAGTTGTGCTATTACTTTTATAAGGAATTGCTGTGCGGAATTCTGAACCCGGGGAGAAAAATTAGAAAATGAATGGGGCTGATTTTCATGCCTCACAGTTCAGCCAGTGTGCGTCCGACATGCACATATGGCATATCCACTCGTAGGGGGTCCGGAGTGGATAGCGGTCATATACGTCCCGAACCCCACACCTGTTCGGGAATTTCGGGAAATCCGCAGCATTCCGGCCCCATAGAGAATGAATGGGGAAATTTGAAGCTCCGCTGTTCGGCTCGTGTTTGCCTGAAATGCACATTTGACATATCCACTCGTAGGTGAGATGGAGTAGGTCATGAACATATGACTGCTGCTAATCGTGAAAAATCTACGACACAGGGTCATGTGACATGTCTAAACGATCGGCACATCGACAGGAGTCGGACACTGGATAATTTGATATCACATGTGTGGCCCCGCCCCTCCCACAAAAACTCCCAAAATGGGTGTTTTTGGTGTCTAAACACACGTCTCTCCGAACGAGCTAGTATTTCGAAGCCAACGATAAATATTAAACGGACCAGGCTCTAAGGGGTCGCGCCAGGAGCTGCGGTTTTGCATCGGCAAGCATCACTTACATTTTCATCAGGAAATGTCCCATCTCTAGTTTGTATTGCAGTCTAAAACATCACAACTGCATTCAGTCAGATAGCAAATGACTGATTGCGCAGTGCAGAACCACACTTTCACCTGGCCCATGTGGTGGTGAAATAATCAACTTCTCAGAATGTTATTTTTATTTTAGCATGTTGCAACTCATGGTCTTGTCACGGATTTGCCAGGTCCCACAAACAGCCAATCACAATGCTTACTTTCACCAGAATATTAATCACCCGCGCCTGTCCCTCATTTCTCCATTACATTCACCACCCTTTAAAAAGACTCTCCTCATAGTACTCAGCATCCGGTCTCATTTATTGATATGGACTGAACCTCTCTACTATATTGTGTGTGTGTGTGTGTGTGTGTGTGTGTGTGCGCTTACTGACCTCTGTGATTTGTCTCAGCATCTCCAGAGTCTCTACTCATCCAGCGCCAACTCTCGTCTCTCTCTGGATTCCTCGCCATTCCTGTTCCTGCTTCCACTCTCCTGTGCTCCCCTCGCTTCCTCTACTATTTTCCCGTTTCATGCTCGAGCGCCTTTCCACGGTCTCTGCTCCCTGTCCTCTTGTGTATAAATAAACTGTTTAACATCTGTCCTGTCGGTCTGTTTGGTAACAGGTCTGTGTTTTAACTCATAAAACAATGTTTTATAAAATCATAATCATTACTGTTATTGTTTTCCAAACACATTATAAAACAATACTGCTTTATTAATTAATATTTGTCAAACATTAAGGTTTACAAAATAATGATTATATTTCATTATACATTATATTACATTAGTATATTAGTAAGATATATGGCAAATATTAGGAGTGTATATTATATTATTAGTAAGAATAATAATGATGAGGTTTATTTCAGCAATGCTGATCAGTTTCTCCTGACTTCATGTTTTCTCTCTGTCCTTCTCTTCATTTTAAAATGATCTTCCTTTACTTTATATCAACCAGTGTTGTATAAGAAAGATGTGATTATATCCATTTCTCCTGCTGTCACAACACCTACTTGGCTGTTCTTAGTCCATAATCCATAAACGCCATCAAATCATTTCGTCTATATATTGTGTTCATCAGGTGAACATGCATCCAGTCCCAAACACCATCACTAAACCTTCTCAGAAAAAAAAGACTGGAGACCAGGCTCCAAACTGCTCCAGCTTCAGAAGTTTGCGGCTGAAAGAGCATAATGGCTTCAACCAGGAATGCAAGGCAATGTGGGCCTTTCTGAGAAAAGACTCAAACCACAAACGTGATAAATCTGCGAAAGGGCGAAACTTGGACACAGGGTCATGTGACATGTCTAAACGCTCGGCACATCGACGGGAGTCGGATGCTGGATAATTTGATGTCACGTGCATCACTGGCCCCACCCCCTCCCGAAAAAATGCCCAAAACAGGCGTTTTTGGTGTCTAAATACTCGTCTCTCTGGATGAGCTAGCATTTCGAAGTCTAAGTTTAAGCCCCTTTTAATTTAGGTGAATTGAAATTCTTTATGATTTTTATTAGGTTGTGGTGAACTTGATTTCTAAACTTGCAAGTTCTCTCTCCATTTTCCTATTCCATCTGCTACTTTTCCCCTCACTTCCTAACTCTCTATTTCTTTACTCTTTCTGTTGTTATACGTGTGTTTGTCATAGGTTAGTAAGTGTTCTATTTAGTCTCATAAAATTGATATATTCACAAGTCCTTGTCTTTGTGTGTGCCTCATCGCAAATCAATGAATGCTTGATTATTGCTACCTTGCTCAGTTACAACTAGTATTATTTTTAGAATAGTTATTTTCATTCATTCATTCATCTTCTACCGCTATATCCGATCTTCCTTCTGGTCACGGGGAGCCTGTGCCTATCTCAGGCGTCTATGGGCATTAAGGTAGGAAACACCATGGATGGAATGCCAACCCATCTCAGGGCACACTCACATTCACACACACATTCATACACTAGGGACAATTTTTCAAGGTGCCAATCAACCTACCATGCATGTTTTTGGACCGGGGGAAACCGGAGAACCCGGAGAAAAAAAACCCCTGAGGCACGGGGAGAGAACATGCAAACTCCACACACACATGGCCGAGACGGGAATCGAACCCGGATCCTGGAGGTGTGAGGCGAACGTGCTAACCACTAAACCACTGTGCCCCAGAATAGTTATTTTCTAGAATATATTTTTTAGTTATATTCTGGGGCAGGAAGATAACTATTCTTGGAGTTAATGAATAATTATACTGGTTGCTAGCTGGACGAGCACTATCGGGTGTCGCACATTGGTGGTTGTGACATATTAAGAGTGACAAAATGTTTTAACGTTTTATTTAGATGTTACAAGATCACTGTCACAAACCTGCTCGACTGGAAACCGCCACCAATCACAAGGCTCTCAATCCCTGGAGCTCTAACCACCTGCACCTGTCACCAATCATCCCCACATATCAAAGCACCATAAAAGAACTCTATCGCCAGCACTTGACAATAATTTATCTTGACCATAGATACGGACAGAATAAAGCTATGTTATTTGTGCAATTTTGACATTTGACTAACCTGTGTTTTCTCTGTTTCCTGACTCAGTTCCTGGGATCTCAAACTCTGAAGTCAGCAGCATTCCGTTCTTCTTTCTACTGATTCCAATGTCCTGCTCTCCAGTTTGCTTCCCAGATTCATGTCCTGCTCTCTCTGAAAGAGCCTCATGCAGCTCGGCAGCCACAGGTTTGCCCACCCCTGATCTAAACACCAGTTTTTTATATGGAAAGCAACCAGAACTATATATATATATATATATATATATATATATATATATATATATATATATATATATATATATATATATATATATATATATATATATATATATAGGGGCACAGTGGCTTAATGGTTAGCACGTTTGCCTCACACCGCTAGGGTCTGTTTTCGATTCCCGTCTAGGCCATGTTTTTGTGGAGTTTGCATGTTCTCCCCATGCCTCCGGGGTTTTTTCTCCAGGTAGACACCTGAGATAGGCACAGTCTCCCCGTGACCCGAGTGAAGATCGGATAAATCGTTAGAATCTGATAAATGAATGAATGAATATATATAAAAATAAGGCATTGCTTTTTTTCTCAGAATTAAAAACTAAAATGACTTAAGTTTAGATATTGAATGGACAGTAGATACCTGGTGTTATGTATTCACCCATTATATATCTTTCATATAATATGGATCTATCTATCTATTTAGAAATATCCAACTTAAACATCAAATCATATTATGTCTTGTCACTTTGTAATGATGGATGAGGGTGTCTCGGAGATAATAACAATTGCAGAGGAGCACAAACAAGTTAAGACAGAAAATGTCAGACAAACTACATATACCAAAAAATCATTCATATATATATATATATATATATATATATATATATATATATATATATATATATATATATATATATATATAATATATATATATATATATGTGTATATATGCATCCACGCAATTGCTGCCTGGTTCACAGCTTTTCAGTGTCAGTCAAACAGCAAGTCAGCAAATCAACAGAGCAGCAGGAGAGACGTCACAGAGGACAGCTCAGCTGTGAAATTGGAATGACACACTAACCAGCGAGCTGCCATCGCTCACACTGGCCTGAATTTAGTTATCAGTACAGGGTGTTTTTTCACCACTTGAGAATAAAAAAAACTTTGCTTGAAAGACCACCTTTAAGTATCTGTTAGGGCTTTGCATGAGGCTTTGTCCAGTAGTGAGGATGATTGCAAGATGTGACAGAAGGTTTACTACCAATCAAAACACAATATGCATCTGAATGTGGCACCTTCAGCGCCAATAATTATAGAAAGGTGGTTTAGAACAATGCATTTTTTTCCCTCTTACTATCCTGGCTTATTCTTCTCCTGCTTGACAAATACAATCCCCCTAAACAATCCCTTCTGTGCTGCAGAAATAATGGTGGCTATTTCCCCACAGTGTCAATAAAACTTAATGAGAATTAGAGGAAATGCAAAATCCCCAAGCAGAGGGTTGTGCTAATTAGTTATAAAGTATATGACCCACTAAGGCTAATATCACAATCCATCACTGCTAACTATAATGCATAAATCATCAGACTCCTCAATATTCAAGGGAACTATTCCCATTGAAATCCCTCAAGCACACTGATTATGTAGGCCCATTTATCACCACCGCTATATTTGGCTTTAAAGCCAAATAAATCTGCCATAATACCTTATATAGGTATTACTATTTGATCCCATGTGTTCTTAGAGTTACATCACCTAAAGCTGTTCTAAATGACCAGATCACTGTCAGGAACTGTGTTGCTATTCATTTCTTTCCTAATGATAGGACAAAAGCACGAACATAGCTGTGCGACAAAACCTCATTAATAATATATCTGCAAGTGTTCGAGATTGGAAGGCAGGAAATTAAACACACTAATGTCAGGAAAGGAGGACAGGATGATCAACGCTTAATTAAAGACTTTTCATTGCAGAGGTCATGATTCCAGATAATAGATATTCTGACTACAGAGATGAGATGAGGAATTACAGACTGAGCCAAAATGATAGACCCTTGTATTGACCATGTCCGTCATTCTTAAAAGCTTCTGCAGTGGAACAACAATGACTCTAGTCTATGTACTGGCATAGCAAACATGTCTCACTTTTCAATCTGTCCGAATGTAATAACATGCTTAAAAACATTCGGAATATAATGAAGGTAATATCTCCACTCGGAAACTGTCAGTCAATATTAAAAGTCAGGCAAGTCGGTGATTCGGGAGATGATATTTTAATATTACGGAGAATTACAGTGTTTCCCATATGAGTTCTGCTATGCTTGATCATGAAAAGAACGTTCTAAATACACACAAGAAAAATCCCCAAAGCACATTAGAAAAATAAAGGATTAAATCCCGGCTCTGGCACTTTTCCCAAACTCCTTGGTGCATTTCTCAAGAGATCTGTAAGGAGAAATGGTCCATCCCTACTATTCATCTTTACCGAACTATTTACTCCTGCTTTAATAGCTCAGCAATGTCGAGGTCACTCCATAAATAAATGCAGTTTTTTTACTTTTATCCTTTTACATGCATTCTCCAGAGAAATGGTTAGTCCTTGTGCTGCCTAGAGCCTATTTATTTTCATGAATACAAAGTCTGTACTCCTAAGTTTGAGCTTAGTCATGTACTTTCAACTTTTTCAATTACATTTTCTATATTTCCCGTGGTTGCGTTGAACTCCTCAATATTGGTTAACATTAGCAATTCATTATCAAAACTTTATTAATTATCAAATGTATTTCTATTCAATTGAAGTGTATTGTTACAGCACTTTTAACAGTGGACATTGTTCCAAAAAAGCTTTACAGAATGAAATCGAATGTGACTATACGTTTTAGAACCATAGATTCATCCCTATTGGTGTATCCCTAACAAGTAAGCCAAGGAGATCTGAAAAGTTCTACCCGGTCTGGGTGACACAGGATGTCAGCTCATTTTATTTCCATAAATATTAAAGTTGATTGTTTATTGATGGATGACGGAGTGCAAAGCTGTTCCTGGACTCTTCTTTCTTTCAATCATCATGTTCTTGTTTATTATGCTCAAGATTCTATTTAATATTTTTTTCCAAAAGATTTTATACTTTTGGGAAAAGGAAAAAAAAAACAAAAACAAACGGTATCCTATTGTAGTCTGGGTAATATCTACTCAGCGATGTTAGGCATCTTTGAGTACATAATTGAGAGGTGAGTTTTGTAGAAGAAAGACAACTAGGTACATTTTGGGAAAGCATTTTGTATCTGTATAACTGTAGAGCCTAAAATCACGAGTTAATCGCTAACTAAACTGAACATCTTTTGTAACATTACTGAAACAGCCAAAAGCGTCAAGTATCCAATGTTTATTTTTTTGGTAGTTTTATAATACTAAATGGTGAAATTCATAATATATTTTACTGCCAAAACCCTTGTACCAAGCTGTCTTATCTTATAAACAGTCTAACCATCTAGTCTAAGCTTCCAGCTGTTTAAGTCGTCAAGCAGGCTTTTATTTTCAATCCAATTATATGTAGTAGAGTGCACAGGGAAAAGAATCAATGTTCCTCCAGGACTCAAATCTACAAAAAAAAATTACGTTAACTTGGACCCCAAAGTGCATGTATGTATCATTTAGTGCAGAAGACAGAAAGCACAGTGACACTGTAGCCCAGTATAAAAGATTTCTGAGTGCTAAGTAATTTCCCATATAACAATAAATACTATAGGGGCACGGTGGATTAGTGGTTAGCACGTTCGCCTAACGCCGCCAGGGTCCAGGTTCGATTCCCGTCTCCCGTCCCGTCTGTGTGTGTGGAGTTTGCCCCTCAGGGGTTTTTTCTCCAGGTTCTCCGGTTTTCCCCCGGTCCAAAAATATGCACCGTAGGTTGATTGGAACCTTGGAAAATTGTTCCTAGTGTATGAATGTGTGTGAGTGTGTGTGTGTGTGTGTGCCCTGCGATGGGTTGGCATTCCATCCAGGGTGTATCCTGCCTTAATGCCAATAGACGCCTGAGATAGGCACAGACTCCCCGTGACCCCAGGGAACATCGGATAAAGCGGTAGAAGATGAATGAATGAATGAATAAATACTATACATGTTACCACTGAATTGTTTTATCAGCAATGTGTTCAATGTGTTCTGTTTAGCAGCAAACAGTTCACAGTTCACGCAAATGAGTTTGTTCACATTTGTGTATGTATTTGTGTATATATATATGTGTGTGTGTGTGTGTGTGTGTGTGTGTGTGTGGTGTGTGTGTTTGAAAGAGAGAATGTCTGTACTTGTCAGTCCAATCCCTTTTTTTTAAATTACTGTGGTTGAAAGTCTTGCAGGAATAAACTATTACACAGTTTGGGTGGCAGGGCCCAAATTTCTTCTTTGATACCTTTTCCCAGACATCAGGAGAGTGCCACATTGCTTAAAGATTGGAAGATGCGGCGTGCTGTGGAAATGTTAATAATGGAAGGTTTAGACCCCTATGATCTTCTCAGCCGTTCTCACTATCCACTGATGGGCTTACCGAAACAGTGCAGTTCCCAAAGCAGGCAGCTGTTCAGACTGCTCTCGATGGTTCCGCTGTGGATTGTGCCTGAGGAAGGGTGGTAAGAGTTGGGCTTTCCTCAGTAGAGACACTGCTGTGCTTTCTTTATTATGGAACCAGAGGACAAGGTGAGATTCTTTGGCAGGTGAGCACCAAGGGATTTGGCGTTCTTGATAATCTTCACAGAGGAGCCGATTCGTTTTTGTTTAATCCTCATTCAGAGACAGGTTATTTACTTTGCACCAGTGCTTTTAACCCTAAGCACTTCATGCTGACTTATTATCCTTGATGATGAGACCCATGCCAGATGTGTCAGTCTGTTGATGATTCAAGCTGTGCAATGCTACACAGTTGTGAGTCAGCAGTGTGAACAGCAGGGGACTGAGCACACATCCCTGGGGAGCCTAGTGCTCAGTGTGATGGTGCTGGATGTGCTGTAAGTCTGGGATCCAGTTGCTGAGGGAGGTGTTCAGGTTCAACAGGCTCAGCTTCCTGATCGTATGTTGAGGAAGGATGGTGTTGAATGCATTTATATGTATATGTCCTTTTTTTCCATAGTGAGGGCCTGGATGAGTGTTGTGGAGATAGCATCAACAGTGGCGCAGTTCAAACTCTGCACAAATTGCAATGTAACTAGTGATGGGGTGGGGTGGATGGGGGTGGGGGGATCAATTAGTAATCCTTTATTTTGCCCAGTATATAGCTATAAGTTATATCTCTACATGTCTTTTTATTATTGCTTAAACATATTTAGAAAAATAATAGAATAGCCTTTATTTTTTCAGTGAAAATCTTTCTTCGCATATCTCAGCTAGGTTTTGGAAGCTGGGGTCAGAGGGCAGGTCAGCCATGATACAGCACCCCTGGAGCACAGAGGGTTAAGGGCCTTGCTCAAGGAACCAAGGGTAGCAGCTTGGTGATACAGGGGCGCGAACCCTGACCTTCCCATCAGCAGCCCAGTGCTGTAGATCACTGAGCTACCCCCCTCCTTGTATTTGATATCAAAACAAATTCTTGAGGATTATTCCACATAACCGATATGGTTGCAGTTGTGGATGTTGGTTTTGTTCAAGGCTGTAAAGATTCCTTGAGAAATTTGATTACAAAAGTTAGTTTAGTCTATTTAACTAAGCACAATTATTACTGATACATCACCCTCTAAATATGGAGTGCTGTGGACAGGTAACAGAAAAAAGCAACAATTTCGGATCACTTCAAGTTAAAACATAAAGAAAACACTGTACACTGCGGTCAACATTTAAGAAGTAATTTGACTTTTTAAAAATATTTGTATTCATTAGTGGTGAACGAAAAACTCACGGATCACATTACGGGTTGTGAATCACGGATCAGATCATTTTTTTTCAGATCAGCAAAAAAAAAAAGGGGGGGGGTGATAAATAATTTGCTTTCCATTTATAAGAAGAAAAGTTACAGGAATGAATAACAATAACAATGCATAAACAGATTTAATTTGTGGAAAATGTCAAGCAGTTTTTCTGGAGACAGGAATAGCACATCACAATACTATGTAAGATTTAATATATAAATATACGAGTGAGAATAATAATGACTTTAATTAAACAAGCAGCTTTAAGAGACCTGTAGTATTTTCTCTCTCTTGTAAAGTATTGCTCTTTAAGAAAGAAAAAGGATTACTTGAAATATAGCAAACAAAATAATCGTTAGAATACTCGAATACTAAAATAATTGATAGCAACAGCCCTAGTTGTATTAAATTTGAGAAGCAACAAATAAACGTGAGAAAGTGAGGAAACAGCAAAAAGGTCACATGATTCACAGAAAGGATATCAATGGCAAAGACGAATTAAAAAACAAAAAAAAACAGGGAATGTGTCATACGTTTCCCAACATATTACAGAACAAGAAATAACTAAGAAAAACAAGAAACAAATAATCTATAATAAAATAAAAAATAAAAAAAGCTCAATATTAATTCCCAAATTATTTCCTCTCTTCTATTATTTCAAAACCTCGTCGCATTTTTCCCCTTCTTTTTTCCTACCATTCTAGAGTTAGACTGCCTTCAGGCCTAAAGGTAGGGTGTAATGAAATTTGACATTTTTTATTGATTGTAATATTTTTAATCTTTTTAACTTACAAAAAAACACTCATCAATACTGTCAGGTCACAGCAGAAACATCATATTAATTTTTTTTTTCTTTGACTCACTTTTTTTCACCATTTAACAAAAAAGAATTTTATGCCCCTTTGCTTTAAAGAAAAAAAATATCATTGTAATGTATAATGAATTATATATAAACACATATCTTGATATATAACACAGATCACCACAGATGTTTTTTTTTTTTCTTATAATCCTTTTTAATGCCATCAGTCTATCTTACCCTTTGTCTCCGCTCCTTGCTGTCCCACAGGCTTGTGGACGTGAGCCTAAAAGGGGAAGGCAGTAGGGAGGTCATTAGCCTTTTTTATTGTGCATGGGGCCAGCTGGACACAGTGTGGATGTTGCTGTCTCCTGTAGTTAATGGACCACACACTCACATTCAACACTGGACAGGAGTACTGAATCTTAGTAAAAGTAATATTGGTAATACTGGACCGAGTTCTCTTTGCTGTCAATTCCCATTTATGTTGCAGCCGTCAGAAGTCTCTGTGCCCTGGCACTATTCACTCTTTTGCTTTTAGAAACTCCACATACATTTCAACACAAAAAACATTCTTTGGTTTGCTTCTTTCTTCAGATATTTCGTTACTACAAAGATGACACTGGGTGAAGACTAGTTCAACACACTGATTTAATGAAGAAAAACTAAACATTGATCACTTGAGTGCAAAGACAATGACTAACATTTAGCTGAAGTGATAAGGCTTGAAAAACTGATGTGGGAGGAATGCTTGCTTAGGAGCACAAGTTTAGGCTGTAAATACAACGATTCTGTGTCAACAAACATTTTTTGATCTTTTTCAATGCCCGAAATGATATCGTTATTGACCATGGGATGACTGATAGAGACGAGGACTAAAAATCCTGTTAGTATTTTTCTAGGATTAAACAAAACATATATATACGAATACACGAACCGTGTTGGGGAGTAACTGGTTACATGTAACGGCGTGACGTAGTTTAATTACAAAATAAAAGTAACAGCAATCCGTTACAGTTGAGGTGAATGTGAAATCAAATTACATTTTTGCCCCTCGCCACCATATGTAAAAAAAAATTGACTCAGGATGTTATATTCATTAAGTGCCACCAAGTGGATGAATGAAAGTAATCAAAAAGTAATCAAATGTAATCACATTACTTTTATAAAGTAATTATACTACTTTTTGAATAGTAACTACTTTAGTTACACTACTTTTTGAATAGGGAAATTTGTAATCTGTAATCTATTATATTTTCAAAGAAACCTTCCCAACACTGTATACCAGCATATATAATGAAACAGTTATTTTCACTACATGGATAATATGGCATGATGGTGTCTTTTAAATGACATTCTTTAAAAGCTGTTAATCTTTCTTTTAGATCCATATGAGGCTACTAAGAAAAATAGAGTAGTTAGAATACTAACACAATGCTTATTATCAATCGAGACATTTAACCAAAAAAAGAAAACACAAAATAAAACAAAAGCATGAAACATCACAAAGAGTCAGAGTCAATAAAACCAAGCAGAATATAAAGCATTTTGTGTTGTATGATGAAGTCTCACAATGTATAAAAAGATGCCCTTAAACTGTGACCCATTCTGTAGTTAACGTAACCCATTGAGTGTTATGCCTTCTACAAAGAGAAGTCTGAACTGTACAAAGTAAAATCCATCTGGAATTCACTTCAATGCCATCTTTTGGAACCATTTTACCCTTGTAGACTCACACAAGCATCACTCGTTAGCAATGAAGTGCATAACGTTTATTTCTACATGTTTTTCCCACACCACCACAAAGTGCATTTAACAAATACAGTTACACAAACGAATGCAGAAAAATACTCTATGAGAATGATAATCTTCTAATTCTACCTGGTTTATTATCTACAGTTATAACTCAGATCTAGTTTTATAAAGAGTGAGATTGTAAATATGCTTTGTATTTGACCTTGAGATACATAATACAGCCGTTTTTCTATTCAGAGTAACATTGGTGCGATGGATAGGCATCATTTATTAAGACAGATGAGAACCAATTGATTTGTAAATTGTAAGGAGAGGCATTTACACTAGAAATGTTGTGTTTATGAAAAATCCGGTTAACTCCCAGAAACCCCACCACCATCAAGCTGCCATTAGTGGGCCCTTAACCCTCAATTGCTCAGTTGTAAGTTGCATTGGATAAGGGCGTCTGCCAAATCTGCAAATGTATATATAGACACACACACACACACACACACACACACACACACACACACACATATATATATATATATATATATATATATATATATAATAAATAAAAATTCTATAAATGTAACCAATAAAGTCAGACATTTTTTCAACCATAACAGAATATAAAAAAATATTTTTTTTTTTTTTTTTTGAGGCAATTGCAATCAAACGCTTTTTTTTTAGCATATTTTGGCCCAACTCTCTGTAGTTGTGTCCGAACTTTGCATTGAAGGGAGAGGTCATCACGGCCACTGTGAATTTTTTCATCATTAAAATGTAATTGCCATTTATCAACATAGTATGCCTACAAACCTACAAACTAAACTGAACTAGAACAAAATTTACAAAACGAAATAACTGGTGTCAAGAAAAGTGTGAGGTAGTTTCTGTTTAGTAATGCCTGATTAGAAGTAAATAATGCTTTTGCACTTTTGTAGTATTGCTTCCTCTGGTCCAACAAATAAATTGCATTTCTATTGCTATTTCTTCCTTCAAGGTCCCCTTGTATTAAACTGATTGTCAACTTTAAATAGAGTTAACAAGTGCCAGGTACCAACAATTTTGCAAATAATTTTTTTTTTTTTGTTTTTTAATCTCGCAATAATAATCACAGTCTACAAACCTACAAACTAAACTGGTTTACAAAACGAGGTGAAGAAAAGTGTGAGGTAGTTTCTGCAGGTTGAGGTCATGTATTTATGTGTTTTTCCTTCAAGGTCCCCTTGTATTAAACTGATTGTCAACTTTAAATAGAGTTAACAAGTGCCAGGTGCAAATAATAATCTCGCAATAATAATCACAGTCTGGTGAGGTGACTGCAAATGATTTATGTGTGACACGTGGAAAAATGACACGTGGAGGTAAAACAAATAAATAAATAACAGGAAAATAAAAACACCTGAATAAATAACAGAATAAAAACACCTTTGAGTAAGGTGATGTAAAATCTCCCTAATAAACATTGATTCCACTGCAGTGGCAGAGATGATCATCACAGGAAGCAAGGTGCTGCATGTAAAATCACATCAGGAGCATATGGAAGGCAACTACATCAACAACAACACACACACGCACAAAATGGCTTTGTCTGTAAATGTGAAATAAAATGCAAATGAACTTAATAATGAGCCTTGAAGCAGTCCGAGCATCCTATTGTAACCCCTACCCCTACTCCCCTAAGAAAACAGGCATTAGAGCACCAACTGTTTTCACGGGACTGCCCAAGCTCAACCCACTTTAGGCCAATCATATGAGTGATTATGGACATAGCTCATCAGTTTCACAATGCTGGCTGCTAAGATAGGGGTTATTGAGTCGGATGGTAATCAGTCCCTTCACGTTCTGTTCATGCTCACTCATCATATCAGGCTTATTGCCTCCTTCTTCACGCATCGGGCTACTCCCAGGGACAAGAGGACAAAAAGTGAGAGAGGCAAAGAGCGAGAGAGAGATATAGCAAGTGTGTGTGTGAGAGAGAGAGGGAGAGAGAGAGTAACCAAGCAAATCAAGCAAGGTTAGTAAATAAATAGACAAAATATTGCAGAGGCCATAAATTGAGATTATTTTGAAATTAAATTATAACTAGATAGGAACATAGATCATATTCATTAATTTTCATTATTACATAAAAAAACAATACATATTACAAAATATCTCTATTTTGTTTAAAAAAAATAATGAATGAATGATCCTCATGATTGTAGGTATTTTTATGCAAGGTTTCAGAACTATTAGAATAAAAAATATACAAAATTTTAAAGTGTCGGACAAAATTAAAAAATATATATTATTGTTTTCTTCATTTATTTAAAAATGAAAAACAACAAACTGAGAACTATTTTCTATCTAGTCATTCCTAACATTTTCCAGATGACAAACTAGAGACCAACCGAGATGATTAACAACCCACACGCAGATGCCATTTACACTCGGATGTTTCATATCTCTTGTGATTATGCACATAAAAAAAGAAAAAAGAAAAAAAGAAAGTATAAATGTGCCAGAGATTTATTTGAACCAGATTGCTCAGACCGCCAAACCAGAGAAATGCATTTGATTCACATGTCATACTGTATATATGTACAAACATATAGGATGACACGCTAGGCTACATTTTTTCAAACAAAATCTTTCCCAATAAGATAGCCGAGCTCATTTGCATTTTAATGCACCATGGAGAGTCCAGATTTCAGTCTTGAATTGAGATACATTTGATATGTTCGTGTAGTTAAAGTCGAATCGGGATACAATGCAAATACAAGATGTATGACTCTGGCCGAGCGTAAATATTTAGTGTAACATATTTCAATTGTGTTATGTATTTCCTGTCACTAAATTTGAGCGAATAATAAATCCGACTGGGTCATTTCTGTATTAGCATTTTAAGTGTTTCCATTATTTGGGTTGGCGATTAATTATTGATGGATTTTAGACCCAGAAGCTAGCTGATGAATGGAGCTGTGCTACTAATACACGGGGGTTGAGAATATTGATCTGTGGGAGTAATGTGGTCCCCATAGGAGGTGCCAGAAGTCAAAGTGAGTTTCTGTAATTATACATTTACAAGAGCTATATACCCCTGAAGGTGCTGACATGCACACACTGCGTTTCTTCTCCAGTTCAACCAATTCTTTCGGGCCTACAATTCCGACTGTGACTGCTGACAACAACGCAGATCGGTGGATTTAAATGTCTTTCTCTCTTTGATTGCTTGGAGCATTAAATCATTTCTATCACTGTTCAGTGAGGTGAGATTTCTGTGCAAATTACTGTGATTTTTTTTTTGGTATTTTTTTTATGGTATTTTTTCACCTTAAATGTGAAGGAGTTCATGTATGTACTACCGAGTCTCAAAACCTCCAGCAAAGACTGATGGTTTCTGTTAGAGGCATGTAGCACAGTGGCTCAAGGAAAGCTCTGCGAGGTAATTGCTATTGACACAACAGTAAGAGTGAAGCTTAACTGAGCCTCTTCATGGACCAGCAGTCTGTCCCCCCTCTATTTTATCCAATCCATATCTGTGAGCTGGGAGAATGTGCAAGCGCATCAGACAGAAAAAAAAAAACCCAACAAAAACAAAGACAAAGACAAATTTATAAGCAAGACACCGATTCGCTTGGGTCATGCTGTTTGCTGAGAGCCTGGAGTCTTTGCTGGACCAGCGAGGCATAAAAAAAAAAAAAAAACAGATTGCCGGGGAATCAAAGCAAAAGAGAATGAAATCGCAAAGGACTGTTAAAAAAATGTGCAGAAATCAATACACTTCAGCCTGCAGAGAGAACAGACCCAGTAGTACTGTGACAGACATTTGAAATTAGCTTTATGTTAATACTTGGTGAATATTACTTTCTTTGTTAGCCTTTAATCGTTTCGCCTGATCTAGTCCATCTTTACTGTCCTGCCTTCCTATTTACTGACAGTCCTTTAGCATTCATGATGTGTGTCAGAGCACCAGCCAGAAGTAAAACATATTAGTTACTGAATCTATTAACTTCCATATCGTGTGCTTTCACACCATTAAGGTAAACCATTTATTTACTCGCGCTAGGAAGAGAGATAAACTGTGGGTAGACCAAACAATCCCATTTTAAACTGTTCAGCAGATGCTACACAATTTCTCCTGAGGCATAAGGAGTGTAAGCAGACAGATATATTTCTGGTTGGCCGCCTCAAACACCTGTTCCTACCTTCATTGCTCAGACCAGCACAAGCACACAGCTGTTGATCTTTTCACATGGCAAAAGAATGACAGTGTTAATTACATACGTTGACGCAAACTCTTGCCCAACTAGGAGAAAATAATTGAAATGAAGGAACCAGTTCCGATATTTCATGAAGGGACTTGTTCATCGAGTTCAAATAATATTCATTAAGTTCATGTTCAAAGAGGCACTAAGAGGCACTAAGGTGGATCCGGGTTCACATGGAGTGTGTATGCTCTCCCCGTGCCTCAGGGAGTTTTTCTCCGGGTTCTCCGGTTTCAACCCAGGTCCAAAAGCATGCACGGTAGGTTCATTGGCATCTTGGAAAAATTGTCCCTTGTGTGTGAATGTGTGTGTGTGTGTGTGTGTGTGTGTGTGTGTGTGTGTGTGTGTGAGTTCTGCAATGGGTTGGCATTCCATCTAGGGTGTGTACTGCCCTAATACCCATAGACGCCTGAGATAGGCTCCCTGTGACCCGAGGGTAGATCGGATAAAGACAGTTTCTGTATAACACAAGTACAATAAGATCATGGTTTATTGTTCATATTCCTCTTCTTCCTCTTTTGGATGCTCCCATTAGGCGTCTCCATAGCGGATTGCCATTCTCAACACTACCCTGTCCTCTACATCTGCTTCTTTCACCTCATCAATCTGCATATCTTCCGTCACCACATGTATAAACCTCCTTCTCAGCCTTCCTTTTTTCCCCCTGCCTGGCATCTCCATCCTCAGCATTCTTCTCCCTATGCCCCCCTTGTTCCTCCTCTGCACATGTCCAAACCATTTCAATCTAGCCTCCATCTCCATCCATCCATCTTCTACTGCTTATCCAGAACTGGGTCACAGGGGCAACAGTCTAAGCAGAGATTCCCTGACTTCCCTCTCTCCTGCCATTTCCTAAAGCTCCCCCAGGGGGACACTGAGGTGTTCCCAGGACAGTCGACAGGCATAGTCCCTCCAACGTGTTCTGGGTCTTCCCCGAGGCCTCTTCCCGGTGGGACATGCCCGAAACACCTCCCCTGGAAGGAGCCCAGGAGGCATCCGAAATAGATGCCCAAGCCATGCCAGCTAGCTCCTCTCGATGTGGAGGAGCATATCTGAGCTCCTCCTGTGTGACTGAACTTCTCACCCTATCTCTAAGGGAGCGCCCAGACACCCTGCAAAGGAAGCTCATTTCAACCGCCTTTATCCGCCATAGGTGAGAGTAGGAACGCCTCCATCTCTTCATCTCCAAAACATCCTTTATGCGCTGTTGCTCTAATAAACTCATTTGTTCATCCTCGTCACTCCCAAATAAATAAAATAAAACAATGAAAAACTATTGCTTATATTTTGACATGCTTAATTAAACATTTTTCTATCTTTGGACATCATTTAAATGTATTATTCTATGGTGAAAAGGCATCCAGGCATTTGGTAACACTTTTAACACATTTATTTTCAGTTAGATCCTAGACCTGGTTGGAACTTATTAATTAAATAAATAAATAGTACAATATTTGCAAAAGCAGCTTGCTATGCGTTGTCATCTTTCCTTAATTAACTAGAATTAGAACTGAAAAATTCAAGTAAATGATGAAAAGAAAGATGAGAAATAAGTGCACTAGGAAAATGAATGAAAATGTTCATAGAGAGGTCTGCGATGGGATGGGATCAGACCTGACAAGTTAGGGGTTGGTATGGTTTATGCAGTATATCTTAAGAAATAATTATAATAATAATGATAATAATAGGGGGCACGGTGATTAGTGGTTAGGACATTCGCCTCACACTGCCAGGGTCTGGGTTCGATTCCCATCTCGGCCATGTGGAGTTTGCATGTTCTCCCCGTGCCTCAGGGGGTTTTTCTCCAGGGTTCTCCGGTTTCCTACCTGTCCAAAAACATGCACGGTAGGTTGATTGGCACCTTGGAAAATTGTCCCTAGTGTGTGAATGTGAGTGTGTGTGTGTGTGTGTGTGTGTGTGTGTGTGTGTGTGTGTGTGTGTGTGTGTGGTGTGGTGCCTGCGATGGGTTGGCATTCCATCCTGCCTTAATGCCCATAGATGCCTGAGATAGGCACAGACTCCCCGTGACCCGAGGGAAGATCGGATATAGGGGTAGAAGATGAATGAATGAATGAATGAATGAATGAATGATAATAATAATAGTAAGAAGAAACCTTGTTGCTATACTGTTGTAGTTAAAAAAATAATGCACATAATCAGGATATCATCCAGGCAGGTCAATGAGTGTGAGAATTCACATAGTGCAGAAAAAGAAGTGAAAGTTTGATGCAGTTGCTCATGTCTATCTATTAGCACTAATGGTTCTAGAGTGGACGCGTGTAGGAGTTTCAGGATAACAGTTTCTGGAAATGTTTTATTTTCATATTTCTACATGCACATTTCAAGGTTATGTCACTGGACAGTTAAAGCAATTGTAGACTCTACATCTGCCTCTTTCATCTCATCTGTCACCTCATCTGTCTCGTACACATGCACTCATACACTGATAAAATTGGATAGAATGTGTAGTTCTATAGTGTATAAATGTTGGATGTAAATGGGATGTGAATTGTGCGTTTTTGAAGGCAGCACTGCACTGCAATTGTTTAGTTATTTTGTATACTTTTTAAAAAGTCAGTTTTAGATGTTTTCTTTTAAACTCACTGATGGTATATAAATATAAATATATCCCGTAGCTGGCGTGGTTTAGTACACGTTGTTACTTACTGCAGTCTAGAAGCTCAAACAATGTTTTTGCTGAAGGTTAATTGAATGGGGCCTTTTAGTGCATTTTAGTGTTGTTTATGGCCCTTAAACACACACACACACACACACACACAATACACACACACACACACACACACAACACACACAACACATACACATATATATATATTATACATATATATATATATATATATATATATATATATATATATATATGTTTTATATCTGTCCATCGATTAAAATATTTAATTGTGATTAAATGCCACAATTACCATAATTAACCACACACATTAATCGCATGTTTAATATTAATTTCTTGTTAATTTCAATGTTATTTTTTAGTGGTTGTTTCAATTGACTAAATACGGTACGTGGCTCCTTTAAGAATTATGTTCCAGTTGCTTTCCATATAAACGGGTGTTGATACATTTATGTTATGCGGAAATGCATTGAATTCACAAAAGAAAAATGCACTTCCGTAAATAACGATTAATAAAATTAGTGCAGTTAAAGTGAACTTGTGTAACACAAATTTAATTTAAAATTGATGATAATTGGCATGATTGTGATGAGTTAATGTGCTAAATAATTACTAAATGCTGCTTGTGTGTGTGTATTTTTCTAAGCTCCTGTTTTTCTGCTCCTGGGATAAAACTGAAAAATGGAACTAATCAGCTGGTCACTTAGCGCATTGGAACTATTTTTTCACGGAAAAAGGAAAGTCTGGGAGAACCATGGTGGTGCAATTCGGGACGTGGAACAACCTGCGGGCTTTTCAGGTAACGCCTTTACTGTGCCTTGATTTCACTCGAAATTAATTTTTGGATTGATTCATTATTTTGTGGTGTATCGGAAATTATGATTCACTCCGGAAATGACGTATTCTATTAATATTAACTCAGCCCGGTCTTGTTTATTAGTTTTTATATTCCAAACATTACATCCGGGTGGCAAATTGATTGAAGCAAGTGGTAAGAGCAGGTGGACTCTAGGAAAGGTCAATTCTAAAATGACCTGGCAAGTTTCTTTATTCATGTTTTTCGCTGCACATTTTTGTATGTGACTAAAAAATTATTCTATTCTATTCTATTCTAATTAATTAATTTCTCTGAATTAAAAATTAATATTTTTCAGAATTAAATTAATTATTGCATTATTTTGTATTTATTTCCAAATTATTCTATTAATATTAACTTCTTGTTTATTAGTTTTTATATTCCAAACATTACAAGTGCTGGGGAAAGGTACTTATATGACTGTTCACTCATTTTTCTAGTTCTCATATAACAAATATATTTTTCATATATATATATATATATATATATATATATATATTCTTGTTTATATATTTTATATTCCATATATATAATATATATTATATAAGCAAGTTTCTTTATTCATGTTTTACATTTTTCTAGATAAAAGAGCCCAGTACTATATATATATTATATATCTATATATATATATATAACAGCACCGTATATCTATGTAGTACATATTAATCTAGTTTTAGTTGTATTAGGTTTCACCAATTTTGACAAATTGTCCATAGATCACAGTAGGCCAAATCTGTATTTGTGTGTATATTTAGTTTAAAATAGTGATATCAAAATATCCAGAAGATTATTGGTTCCCTTGCGATTTTAAGGTTTCTGCTCTGCATAATATTACTTTTTTTCATATTTTTTTCATATTTTCATTTTTCATATTTGTATTTGCATATATGTGAAAAAATAAGGAATAACACAAAAGTGTCTGCTGTGGATATTTTGCTTTCGCATTGTTTCAGAAAGCAATGATCAGGAAAACAGACATACATATACACACAAACAACTTATTATTATTGATTTTTGTGCTCATTTTCAAAATGATTATTTATTTCAAGATTTTAAGCAAGATCAATTACTGATAAAGAGGGAGGCGACTCGTTGATACCGTCAACGTTCAACAAGGTTTAGGTAAGAGTTCAAGATGTTCAACCCATAACCCATACCCAACCCATATAATTATATTTTCATGGTTTCTGGTTTTGTGCACAGGAGTGTTGTCATTTTGGGACAGGTTTGGGTCTCCTAGTTCAATATTAAGGATGCAAGATTTAATTGCAATGTTTGGATGTTCTTTTAATGGGAAAGTGAATTACAAACGTGCCTCCAATTTAAATATAAAAAGATAAAAGTGAACAGAGGAAGAAATTTGTGGGAGTTTTTTTTAGGATCTCCATGAGTGAACTCTGGACTTGACTTTTAATAGCAGCATTGCAATTGATTAATGTTTGTTTAAATTTTCATTCAGATTCAAAGTTAACACCAGGTGATGAATATTTAATTTCTTTTTCGCTGAAGATCTATAATTGCACAGCAGGAGGAATGGGTTAGCAATATCGCCCGGCGTCTTCTCCCCGAGTAATGCTGATGGAAAGCAAACATTGTGGAGATAATTTCAGGAAAGATCTAATGTCAGTGGTGAAAGTTGACAGAACGGCAAACGTCCCTCCCGTGTGTGTTATGTCGTAGACACAAATTGGAAAAAAGCACGGCAAAGCAATGTGTCTGTTCAGTGCGTTTTTTATAAGATATAGAGGTGTCATATTGCTGCTTCAATTCACACTGTAATGGAGTCATCATGGAGTATAATTTTGAGATGATGCTCCCCCATGTGCTGTCGCTCCTTTCTCCCCCCTGTGGACCTCTGCATTATAAGAAGATGCACATTATGGGCACAGGATTAAACGAGAGTGAATACACAGACAACAGAGGACACGGGCAAGGACAAACACACAAGCACGCAGACACACTCTCAACACAATTAGAAGATAAAAATCTGCGACACTATATATAAGACCAATTGAAACTTCTGTGCATTGAAGCACAGCTCTCTAGAACCTTGTGCCTTTGACAGGATATGCTTCACTCTCTCCATGACACCATGAATTCCAGGCTCTCTCTGTCTCCAGATGAAGAGGATTTATTCTTTCTCTAGTCCATCCCCATCCAACTTTTAAACAGTGATGAAATGGATTTGACACTAGGGCCACACTGCAATATGAGCTCAGTTTACAATCAGGAGCCAATATTTTTTTTTCCTTCTTTTTTTTCACCTTCCTTTCGGTGGCCAAGGCCAAGCACTAGCACTTACCTCTGCTAGGTGCTGGAAATCTGATCATAGTAATGCCGTTCTCCTGTATCGAAGCGACGTACAGCCTACGCGTAAACAACAAGAGATAAACAATATTTTACAGACCTACACAGATGATGCGTTTGATTTTGTAGAACAAGCGCAAATGGTAATAATCAGAGAACACAATGCAATTAATGGAGTTTAATATGAATTGAGCTGTGTATGCTAAGGATGCATCCAAATATGAATAAATTTGTATTTTGTTCTGATGAAAACAAATACTGAATTGATGAATAGAATGTGCACAATATTGTTTTGTGCACGAGACCTCACATTGAGAGTGCAAAAAAATGATATGTGAATGAAAGGTTTTACTTTCCTGTGGAGATTCAAAAGCATGACCCTCACTGGCAGATTATCCAGGTTTTAACAAAAAATCCAATGAGCATTACAAAACGAATGCCTAAGGAGTATAAACCTGCTTTCACATGCTTTCTTTTGTTCATTTTTCTGATAAAAAACAAACAAACAAACAATAATTTTTTTGGCTAATTTTTAACTATTATCCGAAAGATGCTTGTTGAAATTTGACATTGTAAATACACTTTTAGGAATACAATGCTTGTGCAAGTGGACAACAATATTGCTAAAGTGAGGACAGTCTGCTAAACAAAATGCTTGTGACAAAATGCCTGGCTTTAGTCACATTAAAATATGCATATATTGATATTTAAAAATGTCAACTGATAAATTAATTAAATTCCCTAATTAAGATAGCTTTTTGTTCCAGTATTTGTACTCTTCATTGTTTTTCTTACCTTTCCCCCCCAAACTGCAAACAAAACATACTGATGTCACTTTGCACACTTCTTAAATAGTAAGCTATTTATCTTATAGACGCACTCCGCTGTGGCAGGAAAGATGCTGGAGGCCGTGCTTATCTGTAGTTATGTGCTATCATAGGATTACATGTTAAATGTTGAGGAAAAAAGTGGCTAGTGTGAAAGCAGTGTGGTGTGCAATTTCACCTCATGCTAAGTGGATTATGGATAGTCCAATCACACAACCCTCCTCTTGCTAGTGATAACAGGTTCTGGAGGAGTCACTTTACTCTGCTCATATTACAACATACATGCATTCATCATATTATAGAGTTAACAGCATGGCGGCGTGCTTAGTACTTACATTAGACTTGAATCTGATTAAGAATTGAATCATATTAACGACTTAGATCATGGGTGAGCTATATGCTACTTCGCTAGTAATGCCAGGCTTCAATAGTAATGTTAATAACGTGTATTTTGGGGCCGTTGTCGTTTCTGTTTGGTTGTTGTTTGGGATGCAACACATTTTTGGCCCATGATAGAAAAAAAAGGCAGGAAATACAAACTATTAAAATATCCCCATTTAGCGTTCAGATTACACTCTTGCTTTAGCTGTTATGACAATGCTAACTAGAAAACGGCAATCAAATACAGGAAGTAGAGTATGTTGTTTAAAAGTACCACCGCTAGTTCACAAACACAATCAGTCACCACTGTCTTTGAAACGTTTAAGAAAAATGATATTTCTAAAGCATGTGGAAATACAGAGAGAGTAATGCAATGGATATATAGTGAAGGTTCTCAAATATTGTGTTAATAGATGGTGTGATACTTTCAATGCAAAACATTCAAGTGTGATCATTTTATTGGTTTTTCAATTTAGATTAATAAAATTTCACAACATTCAAAGGTCTAATATTAATACAATACGTTCTACAAAATGCTTCGTCTCAGAATTCCTATTTCAAAACCTCTCTAAAAGTAATATATTTAGTAATATCGTCATTGTACCGCTGATAACCGCATGTACAATATTGCATGCATGTAGAATGGGGCACCTTTTAAGTGTTATACATTAATAGCAGTTTGAAATATACATGATACCCATCACCTATCACCTGTTGGAACGAACATGACAGAAAACAATGAATTATGAAAAAAAATGTTTGTTTTTTTTAAATGGTCTGATTCATATTCCATTTACATTTTTGTAAATGTGAATTAATTTGAATTTTTTTTTTTTAATCGACCTCAGCTTGAATTCAGGCACTGGATAATATATATTTTTTAAAATCAAAATAATTACAGGAGTATAGACAATACATGAACAATGTTTATATGAAAGGAAGTGGGAGTTTTTGATTATTGCAGCACATTTGGTCAAAAAATGGACCAGTGCCCAACTGCTCAAAGTTATTAATCAAACTATGCTCAGCACTGCATTCCCTTCTAGTGGTACGAATGCCTTTACATCAACACCATCCATTAAGGTGTAAGGGAAATAAGCGCCAAGACTCTTCTGTGAATATTTAACAAGTAAATGCATTTCCTTTTTCTAGATTCAACAAACGAGTCAGTAGCTCCATTTCTATTACAAATTTACGCAAAACCTTTGCGATATTTTGGTGTTTCCATTAGACATATCACGTGACTAAAACTTACGTTCTCTCGTCTTGTTATATCACAGCCATGTATATCATGTGACCTGGAAATGCGGGAAAAAACGTTTCCATCACGGTTTTGCGAATTATTGCTTTTTCCCATGGTCTGTAATACCACCTCATTCGAGCGTAAAAACGTTTTTCGTATTTTCAATTCATTCTGTATTTTCCGCATTTTAAAGCTTAATGGAAACACGCTAACTGACTGCATTGAAACAAAGACTAAAGTCCCACCTCTGCACCATTTAAATGACAGGAAACAATATGGAATTTGTGGTTTTTCAGGGGATTTCAAACTAAACATCTACAACGCATTACAGTCGTTTCTGACTGTTTTCCCTTTGTAGTGATTCCTACAAAGACTAGAACCTGATTTGGTTTATTCGGACTCTTCTGCAACAAGACTAGTTGTGGTCTGCATTCTGAGATTCTATTTGCTCACCAAGTGCTTATGAACTATTGAAGATCATCAGAAGGCAGTGTGGCACCAGCATTTATACCATGCTCAGGGTCACTAAGAATATCTTTTGCCCTGCTTGTAATGAACTGCAGCCTATGACTGCGATCTGCAGGATTTTATGCACTGTCATAAACACAGATTAATAAACTGTCGAATCATGCAATGTTTGTTGGAGACCAGTGCTGTAAATGTAAATGTACCGTATTGGTGGTTTTAGGAAATTGTGTGCAGAAAGGTTAGGATTTGTTGGTTGTCAGTAGGATGCTAAATTAAAGGTGATGTTTTGAACATCCAGGTGGGCTTACAGGAGGCTGGAAATCATCACAGCAGGAAAGCAAATAGTGCATGCAAATGTGCGGCTGAGCGATCAAGCAGGCAACATGCAGTAATTGAGGCAAGGAAAGAATTTCAATAGAGATTTTGAGAATTGCACTCATATTTTTGTGCATTTTCAGAAACAAACTAAAACTAAACAGAAATGGTATAAATTGTTGTTGTGGTATGTGGGTATATATATATATATATGTGTGTATGTGTGTGTGTGTGTAATGCAATGTAATGCAAAATAATTCACCACCTAAGAGATTCCACTACTGTTTGTTAAAAATACCATTCAGTTTTCTATTTCTATTAAAATTCCACAGGTTATTTTATTTTTGTTTCCTTCTTCAACCACTTATGCATGCTGCCTATTTTAATTTCCAGAACACTACAGGAGGTCCGAGCTTCCAGCCCCAGCCAGTGCATGATGGATGAGGCTGTAATTTGTCGCCTGTCATATTTCACTTTGAATATGTGTCTTTGGTCACTGCTCTCCTGGACAGTAGTGGATAAGGCCATTTATTATAAAGTCAACTCTTTAACCTGATCATAAGCGCAGAAACTAGGGACACTGCTGAGCTGCTGCAGCTTCAGCATCTTTGAAATAAGCCTTTTGAAATATCAGGGTGTTATCTAGGAACGAGGAAAACAACTGAGTAAAATATGGCGATTATGTGCTTCGTTGAAGGATGTACAGTATATATAAAGTTTATGACAGATGGCATGCCGACAGGTACACGTTTCAGTAGCGATTCGAATCTTGTACATATTGTCGCTAACATGCTGACAACTGCAACACAAGACAATCATGTTTTTTGTTAGTTCAATAATCTGAGACGGCGCATGCTGCAAAAAAGAAATGTAAAAAATAATGCAGCGATTCTGCAACACCTTTCGGTAACTGTTTCAATAGAATATATGGAATATATAGTGTCAGTATATGTCAATCATAGAATTTTACAAATAGGAACCATATTTTCCCTCTCATATTGACTGATCACCATCCATATATAATAGCTGATAATATCTAATAGCTAGCTGGCAAACAAAATACAACTAATTACTGATGCATTTTTGCATCACGATAGTTTTCCCTAGAATGTTATGTGTGCTATGAGACTTCACATGTAACCTGTTTTAAGTCTCATTGCAGTCAAGTTGGCGGGTAAAGTTCTGTACTAGTGACTGACACTTTGCATGACACGTGAAAGCCAAATGACATTTAATAACCATGTAGGATTTGATTAAGGACATGGAGTGTATGAAACTGTTACAAGAACAAAACGGACACCAAATCATGTTATAATAAGCCTACAAATTTCCCTGTAAATCCTTTAGTGTTTTTAAACTTTGCATGGCTCATTGGTTTCTGAGCTACTCAAGAAGCTGACGTTATCCCGGCAGAGATTTAAATCATCATTAGTTATGGTTGATGGAATGAGAATTGATGTACTAAGGGCTTATATTTTTATTTAATACATAAAATTCAGTCATGTGGGTTGATTCACAGAAAATATTCTATAGGCCTAAATGTACGATCATAATAGATTATAGATCATTAATAATACAGCATTTTTAATAATGTAGCAATTAATAATAATAATAATAATCATAATAAATGGTTCTAAAAAAAGGAAATAACAGTAATAAAAAAGATAAAATGGCACATTTTTAATCGTATTAGTAACATGCGAGTAAATAATTATCTTGTTAATAAACAAAGATAGATGAAGACTAATAATGGTTGTTCTCCACATCGTTGGTATATTAAAACAAAAACAACTCACAACTGTTTTTATGTTTCAGTGTGTGGAATATTGAGTTCGCTTGTACTGAATGAGTTTAAGACACAATTTGGACCGTAGTTTATCAGGCATTCAGAAATGTATTAAAGTGGTTTACCATTAAAATGAGGATAGTATAAACAAGTAGTAAAACATTATAGTCAAACCATAAACAGGCAGCCAGCAGAATTTGGAGGAGACCTAATTTCTTTCCAATGTATCTCTTATTTCTTTCCAATTTATCCAAATTGCATGTAATTAACTGTAATTCAGTAATATTAGCAATTGAAATATTTCCAGTATTGGTTTTATTGGCAATCCTTGAGTATGATAAGGCGTTAAATGTTTTACATAGCAAATGAGATATGGCTATCCATCCGTCAGATGAAGTATTGGCATTTTCCATCAATTTCATAATGATGTACTTCTTAACATAAGTGTCTACTGACACTTAAAGTTTTTGCTTCCTGTCGTATGATATATTTCACGAGTAGCACTGCCAAGGTACAATTGTTTAATGGGCTCTATGCATGGCGTATTTCCGAGGAAATCTCACAACCCTTGCTTACTTCCGACGACCGTAGAGTAACGGTAACGGTAGTAAACAAAACAACTGGAGATGATTGTGTTGATGTTTATTTGCTTTATATAGATGTGGGCGACATGTTTATGTTTACTTTGTTTAAATGACGTCCTAAGTATCATTTCAAAGACATGAAGATGTGTGCAGCAATGTACAGCATCTGCTAAATGTAGCGCTTTTCTGAATTCTCACACGTTTCTAATGACAAAGAAATACAAAAGAGGTGGGAAGTTAATATACGATGAGACAGTTTTACAGTTACAAACAAGGCAAGAGTGTGTAGCCAACATTTCCAAAGTACAGACCTGATCGAGCCATCTACTCCAGACGTCTGAAGAACGATGCTGTCCCGATGCTTTTTCACCGGAACAAATTTGCTGTCCCAGCCCCACAGGGTGGAGCTTGGAAAAGGATAGAGAGAGAACAAATACAGACACACTGCATACTGATGACCCCTCTATGGATGTGGACTATTCTGACCATGACTGCCGCTTCACTGCTGAGCATTTAACAGTATCATTTCCATGTCTGATGTTGTCTTGTGCTAATGATTACTATTTATATGGGCTTTAAAAATCAGACATAAAATGATAATATTGTCAAGGCAAAAGTTAAGTCAAGTCACTTTATTGTTACGTCACCACAAGGATGAGTGAAATTCTTGTGAGCTTTCTCTAAGTAATGCAGTAACAATTTACATAGGCAGTCTACGCAGATATTATATACAGGGTGACAGAATGCAATATATATAATAATAATAAAAATATATTATATATATATATATATATATATATATATATATAATATATATATCTATATATATGTGTGTGTGTGTGTGTGTGTGTGTGTGTGTGTGTGTGTGTGTGTGTGTGTGTGTGTGTATTAATTAACTCAGAACCACAATGTGAGATGTGCAAAGAGATATTTTATTGTGCAGAATGTAGTGCAAAAATGAGAGAAATGTTAAACATTACACATGTATTATTTGTATTGTGTAAATGTGCTGTGTGCAGTGATGATGTGTATGGTTGTGATATGATATACACGGGGGACACATGGAGGTATATAGGATGTATTTAGTTGTAGTATATATATATATATATATATATATATATATATATATATATATATATATATATATATATATATATATATATATATATATATCAGATATATATTCTATAATATAGCATATTGAATGTATAGCACGGATTTATAAACTTGGTGTCTGCAAGAATTAAAGTGAAACAAAGGTACAATTGCTTGGTTATATTTGAAACATATCATTAATGAAGTCATATGTAAAGTAGTTATACAGTAATCATATGTGTTTATCCTGAAGCATGAAAAAGCCTTGAGATTTAACCACCGTCCTTGATGCTTATCCAGGGTTCGAATATAAATTTCACACTAAACCCAGTGTTATGTAAAGTACTGTAATATGACTTACACCTCCACTGTTTATCCCCATATATTTAACAATTTATATTTAATTTTTTTGCATGTGCCAGCAAACAACATGTAAACTTTTTTGTCATAATCCCGTATGCCTCAGCTTTAAATCTCACAAACCGGAAACTGAAGGACGGCCTTATGTCAAACGCGGAACTGCATAGAGCCTATTTCTGGCATTGAAAATGAGTCTACATTTATAACACAGTGCAGTATTGTAACATATTATAACATCAACCTTCTACAGAGGGACCATCGGGAGCATCCTGAACAGATGGATCACTGCCTGGTTTGGGAACCGCACCATCTAGGATCGCAAGATCCTACAGCAGATAGTGAGGACTGCTGAGAAGATCATCAGGGTCGCTCTTCTCTCTGTAATGGACATTTACACTACACGCTGCATCTGTAAAGCTACCAGCATTGTGACTGACCACACACACTCACACCGATTACATACACTCTTTAGTCTCTTACTGTCTGGAAAGAGGTATAGAAGCATCTGGGTCTTCACACCCAGATTGTGTATACAGCTTCTTTCCATAAGCCATCAGGAACCGGACTGACACACACACACAGACACACACACACACACACACACACACACACACACACACACACACACACAACACACACAATTAACAGAAAATTAGCAAACAAAAACAAGCAAAAAAAAAAAACTGCTCTATTTTCAGGACTTCCTCAAAGACAGTGTTTACACTCAAACTTTATGAATCTTGACTTGCATGTGGCCAATCCGTTTTTACACAACATGTGTACTGCTAAATTTATATGGCATTTGGAAGTCCCAATCAAGAAATACATTCTAACACTGGTTCATTAGGACTCGGCATACCATCTCTAAAACTCTGTTAAGAGAGAAAATATTTAGAAATCTTTTTTCTTTTTTTTTAAATCCAAGTACTTTTCATATTTAGGTCTTAAGACATCATTGAATATTGCTATTGACTCAGCTGTTCGGGCATAAATTGGAAGTTTGTTCAGAACAGTGTCTGGAACCCGGTTTCCTTGTCGTGCCATGTAAAGGACTGGTAATCCATGCAAAGTGCTTTTTATTGGAAGAAATGTAAATAGTGTTACACAAAGCCCGCAATCCACTCAGGAGCGAAGCTAATAAATGCAATATAACTAAAGAGCTTTGCTAGAATTAAACAACTGCAAGGAAAAATGTTGCACAGGCAAACTTCCTACCAGGTAAATAAGCATGTATTTATCAAGTGATTATGTTTATGAACCAGTTATATGAGTGGAGCTAAACTGTGTGGGTTATTTTATAGATATTATTTCTTAGTCTATTAAAATGGACAGTCGTTTATTTTCGTGCAACATTTTTCTAATCATAAATTCTTTAGTATATTACTCCATATTAAGTGCCACTATGTATAAAACCCTCAATTAGTTTTGATTAATGATCAGTTTAAATTATTCATGCACTCCAGAGGTGATAAACAATATTCCTTCCCTTTCTTATTTCCATTTGCTTAGCTGGAGAGGCACTAGTGTTATTTCGTCTCTACAAATTACACTGGAAAGGAGGTGATTAATTGCTGGGGTGGGGATGAATAGTTGGATTGTTGTTTTATCTGCTCGCTTGATTGTGCTGATAGGGAGAACGGAGGCGAGCTCGGGATCTAGAAGGGGCCCGGATGACACCGCAGGCTATAACGAGTTGTGTCTTCCCCATTAATCAATGCCTTCCACACAATTTGCTATCTGTGAATTGGGACTGACCCATCTCGGGGGTCACTGGCCAATTTTCTGTCCGCAGTCAGACGACGTCAGACTGAAATCCCTGCATGGATTGAGTGTTCTTTTTGAATGATTCGATTGCATCTAGAATGGACTGTTGTTTTTTTTTTCTCTCTCTCTCATTTGTAGATAATTTGAATTGCAAATACATTTTTAGCCGATTTGTCTACCTCTCAAAAAGTGAACTTTATAAGTTAGTGTTAAGTTTATTCCATTACCCATACAGTAGAGAGCTTTAAATGCCATTCCTATAAACACATCTATGTAAAGTACAATTAAATTAAATGTCACTGGTCATACAGGGGCCACATTTTGCGATCATTTATACGAATATGCCAAGCCTTCTTGAAGTCTCGCAGGAAATTCCAAGCATCCCCGTGCACATTTAATTATCACACACACTCATATATATCAACAAACACCTGTAATTGCAAATCACAGAAGAGCCGGGTGAGGAGCCATGCTTCATTCGCATGCAGTAAGCATCCAGCAAGCAAAGCGACTGAAATATGAGGTCGTCTTCTCTGTCTGACTGCAGTATACAGTATGATTAAACAAACAAATGCTCCTTACTGATGTCATGAGCATTATTGGTTTCAGTTAAGAGCTGCACCAAAGTGGCAATTGCTTTATGATTACTGAATTTCATTAAGTGTATAATTGAAACGTGATGTCCCAGGCACCGGGCTAATTAAAAAGAGAAACCCCAAACAGTATAACTGCTGAGGGAATTAGTGTATTAATTAAATAAACAACTTCCGCCAACTCAAAATGTAGATTTACACATAAAGACATAGTAATGACTGTTGCGATATAATTGAATTGTTTACACTGTAGCATCAGAAAGGGCTTCAGGCTTTAATATTGCTTAATGAGTCAGTTCCGGTTTATTTAGTTTAGAATGTACATTTAACAACTGAATCCACTATTGTGACCAAAATCTTTATTTTTCACACCCAGAATGGAACAGAACTAAAACTATTTCTACTGTAAAAATGTACACTGGATAAATAGGAAAACAATAAAACTACCCTAACAGTTAAGGTCTGTGATGATGATGATGATGATGATGATGATGATGATGATGATGATGATTTTGAAATTATGCTGTGTAGAGACTTGTTTTAAATTACATATTGGCATAGTTATCCACAGCTTCTAGTTAAAACATGCGATTACCGAAATTCCGGACTATAAAGCGCACCTATATAAGCCGCATTTTATTTAAAAAAAAAAAAAACCCCAAAAAATTCATAAATAAGCCGCACATACAAGCCGCATCCGCTTTTGAATTGTAAATGTTTGACTTCCTAACCTTCCGGTAGAAGTTGGTCATGCTATAACAAATAGCAAATCTGTGCTCAATCATTTATGTATAACTATATACATATAAATGTATAATACATGTATATATTGCAATACACCTAAGCTAAAGAGGATAGCGCATTCTTTTTCTTTGCATTTTTGTCCTCCTTCTACTTAAAAACTGCATTCTTCTTCTTTGGTGAATCTCATTTAAAGCCGGATAATATGTAATATATATGTTTTCATTGTTTTGTTTTTTGTTAAATACATTGTTTTGTTTTTTGTTAAATACGTGCTCAATCATTTATGTATAACTATATACATATAAATGTATAATACATGTATATATTGCAATCACTTAAAAACATGGTGAATCTCATTTAAAGCCGGATAATATGTAATATATATGTTTTCATTGTTTTGTTTTTTGTTAAATACACGTGATAGGACTCGTTTCCAAGTTGTACACATTTAAGACTAGGAGGTGGCATACAAGCAACGCGAACAACAAACACAAAAAGGGGTTGGACATAGCCAAGTGACTGTCTCTTGTGATGAATAACTGTTTTCACCCAGACACACACCTCTTTTTTTTGCCATGATTTGAAGAAAAGGGAAAAATCATGATGTTTGAGAAAATGGCAGGCAGTTTAGAAAAATGTAATGTTGTCAGTACTTCAGCGGTTTTGCTCTCCAATCAAAATGGCATTCATGCAGTGCTGGGAAGGATGGTGTAATTGGTGTTGTCATCAAAACTCTTCAGAGTTCAGGCAGCATCAAGAGCCCTTTGCCTGCTTTAATTAAAGCCAGGAATTAGTCAGTCTACAAAAATGCTCTCTCCGCACGCCTTCATTGTTCAGTTGTGTGGAAACAATGACTTCTTAATCAATTGTTCATTTTTTCCCCCTGTTATCTTATGTTGCGTGGTGACATTTTGTAACATTTCATGCTACATTAGACTGTATAAGCAAGGCCTAAAATCCAAGTGCAACATGGCGGTAAATGTTCGGGTCGAGATGATTCCAGCACCTGTAGTGCTACCTAAACCAAGAGACATTAATGGAAAAAGCAACATGCATGTAATGGCACAAAAAAAAGCATCTAAATGCAACTTACCCATATACTGGTGAAAATATCTTGAAATATATATGTGTATACACTTCTTAAATTTCCCAGAATTATGCCAACCAGCTGTGCATTCACTATAGATATGAGCTACTCGGTATATTACCATATAAATATATACTCTAGTGAAGCAATGCGCTTCTGTATAACCTAAACGTATCACCAGTTTACATGGAAAGCAACTGGAACATAATTCTTAAAGGAGCCACGTACCATATTTTAGAATTGAAATAACCACTAAAAATAACATTGAAATTAACAAGAAAATAATATAAAATTTTCTAAATAGTAACATAAAATATACACTACTTACTTATAAAATATACATATAATATACAATATATATATAATATATATAAGTATATATATATATTCAATATATATATATATATATATATATATATATATATAAAATATATATATATAATATATATATATATATATATATATAAAAGTATAAATATATATATAAATATAAAATGTAAAATTAAAAATTATAACAAAAAGTCAAAAAAGAAAAGAGAAAAATGCAAGAAAACCAGAAGAAATCTGTGTGAAACAACAAAGTCCAGGTTTGTGCATATGGTTGCTTATAAAGTGGTGTGTGCATATTGTGTGTGTATATATTTTGTATATGATATATATAACTATGATACGTTAGAATATTGATATATAATATATATTATATACGATATAAGCAAAAATATAAAATATATAAATATACATATATATATAATATATATATATATATATATTAATATGGTTATTATATATATGTCATATTGTGTGTGTTGTGTGTTTTCTGTCCGTGAGTGAGCAGCAGTAATACTGTGATATTAATATATATCTTGTGTATATATGTATAAATATATATATCTGTATATATATAAGTAATATGTGTATATGTGTATAAAACAACTGAAATGTCACATGTTCATAAGTGGAGATAAACATTCTCCTGAGGTATCAGTGATTAAAGTTCCTCTTCGGCTCTAGTCACTTTGTCCCGGCCTGCTTCAGGGAGGAGTTTTCATTTGAATGAAGGCTTCACATCAACAGCCTGGGGATCCATGAAATTATAGAGTAACAAGGGAGCTTTGAGGGTTGGATTGGACTGTACAGTCTTCCTCACTGACTCAGGTCTTCTGTATTCATTTGATCATCACTGCACACCTCAGCCACATTTAACTCTGATAGAAGAGACAATTCAGTACCACCCAGATGAGACTGGGTTCCCTCAAAAGTGCTCTCATAGGTTTCTTACTTATGCCACCTCAGGCAGATTTTCCTTGCCATAATCAACACTGGCTTGCTCATTAGGGACAAACTTACATTTACAAAGAACAATATTATTATTTTTTATTACTGCATTATATACAGTATGTGCAGTGTAGCTGCTTTTATACAATGTCCACTGACATTGTAAAAATTCAAAAATGAACTGATTAAGTATTCCGACCATTTGCAACAATACTAGAAAATTGGCTCAATACTAAAAATCAATACTAAAAATTTTGCTGAGATGTTTTTACACCTTGACTGGAATCTACATATGTATTTTATTTATTTATCTACATAAGTATATTGACTGAACATGATTTGGAAATGCACCTCTCTCCCTCACAGCTGACAATGACAAGGCATATGCAAAAAAAAAAAATAAAGCCATAAGGTCAAAGGACATGCCTGAAGAGTTTATACACACAGATCTGGCAAAGGCTAAATTGATAGAATAGAATAGCCTTTATTTATCACATGTGCATTACAGCACAGTGAAATTCTTTCCTCGCATATCCCAGCTTGTTGTTTGGTAGCTGGGGTCAGAGCGCAGGGTCAGCCATGATACGGCACCCCTGGAGCAAAGAGTGTTAAGGGTCTTGCTCAAGGACCCAAGGGCGGCAGCTTGGACATACCAGGGCTTAAACCTGGATCTTCCAATCAGTAGCCCAGTGCCTTAGACCACTGAGCTACACCTCTCCCCTGATGAAGCGGCACTAAAGATAATTCCCAAGAGAAACAGAGGCCTCCATAATTCCACAAATGGGAAAGTGTGGCACAACCAGAATTATTTGAAGAACTGGTCATCCAGCAATACACGAGTAATCAGAGAAGAAGGGGCTTATTAAGAGGGAATGACCAAAAACCTGATGGTCACTCTGCCTGAGCTTTAGAAATCCTCTGTGGAAATTAATTCCAGAAGCATGACTATCACTGCAGGCCTCCACTGATCTGCACTTTAAGGCAGAGTGGCCAGAAAAAAAGCATACACCATGGTATCATTAATTGTGGCAAGTCACCAAAGTCCTCGAGCAGCGAAACACCATTCACACACCACCATGTGTGTTCATTACCAAAGGCTGCAATAGTTTAATGCCAACACATAAGAGGACCAAAATGTTGCACTTTTTCCACATCCATTTACACAATTGTACACAATTACATCCATTTGGGTTTTTTTCCCCCTCTTTCTAATAGTGGAAACTGGTATTGCCTGAGATGAGTCAGGGCTGCAGTTCTTTAGAAACATGAATGAGCTGGCAATATATTCTCAAGGAATTTCAATCCATGAATGAAGGCTACTCTTTGGGGATTCTCGCTGTTGTTGCCTGGGTGCCACAGCCTTAGCTTGACAGATATTTTTTTCTTTGGTGATACAGTGTGCCGCTGTGTGTGTTTTAGCCTATTTAACTTAATTTAATTGTTCAAATTAGATGATGTTTAGATTCAACATGGCAGCACAGTGTGCCTAATCTAACTGAATCCAATTGATATTTAATTTGCATTTGATTTGCTCTTCTGATTATGAAACTAATGGGAAAAGAAGATTTTACAGACAGGGCAAGCTGATATTACATCACTCCAGTAAAAAAAAAAATCATGAAATATTTATTATGTCTCTATACAGCGTTGTGCACAAAGACGTTACCACTCATACCACTCAAATTCCACATATTTTTGGACAATCCTGTGTTATGTTTTATATATATATATATATATATATATATATATATATATATATATATATATATTATAAACTATTATAACTATATTATATAATATACTATACTATATTATGTCGAACTACTCGAACATTTTGGGACAAAGGATAACTAAAGTCAGGAAAAAGGATGGAATCATTATTATTATTATAATAATAATAATAATAATTAATTATTATTATTAATAATAATAGTAGTAGTAGTAGTAGTAGTAGTAGTAGTATTATTAGTATTATTATTTGTATTGTTTATTTGTTTATTTATTCCATTTTTTTTACCCACTTTCACCCAAATCTGTGCAAACAGAAATGCCTGCTCTGTGCTCACCTATTTCCCATTTTTCCTCATTCTTATTTCAGATGTAAACATTAACTGAAGCTCTTGCTCTGCATTATCCCCTGCATTGTGTTGCTGTCACATAATCGGACGATTGCACAATTGCGTGAATGAAAAGAACTACACGTGTTCCTTTCGAAGTAGACGCTGAGTGTAAATACAAATAAATTTGTCTTTCACGGTACACAGAACACTCATAATGATCATTTCAGCCTCTTTGTCTTCTTTTGATATATTGCTTCGAACTTTAATATTAGTTCATGAGTTTTAACAAACGGAATTTGATGCTAAAATATTGGCTTGTGTGTGTATTAAAGGCCCAATTGTATTTTTCCAATAAAGCATTACTATTATGATTGTGTGTGATGAAGAGGAAAAAATAGAAAACGAAAAATGCTGTTTATTACATATTGCATATCTCTTATTGGAAAAAAAAAGAAACGATAGGGCTTCGTATGATTTTATATACTCATAAATGTTGAAAGAGGTTTTGTCCTTTCCTTCTGCGCTGTAGTGAAACAGTTTAAACTGCCATGAGCTCTCCAGCTTAATAAAATAACCCTGAAAGTCTATTGCATTTAGCTAGATTGAAGAAAAGTTCCCAAGGCGGTGCTTTCACTGGCGCTGCTCCTCTCAAGAGCATGTCAGTGTGGAGTTTATTTAGACAGTGAGTCGGGACCCCATTACCCCTGTTACCTCTGCCACCCTTCTCCTTTTTATTAGCGCTATAATGGCACAGATTCATTACCTGAGCTAATCAGGGTCAAAAGTAGTGTGAGACTGCCGGAACTGCCATTTCCTCACATTCGCACACACGCAGAAACACACACATACACACACCAACACACACACACACACATATATATATGCTCGCATTTGGCACCATGACTTTCTTTACATTCTGAGTAGGGAAAGTGATTCCACACTGGACAGATTCGACAAAACTTTACACTCGAATCTGGTGTCTGATTAGAAGAAATACAGAAATAAAGTAAGAGGCTTTCAGAGAGACAGGTTTATGAGCAGAGGAGTTTATGACAGACGGGAGAGGGGAAATGTAGAATGGCATGGTCCAGTGAAAAAGGACAAAACAATAAAACTGCCTTGTGGAAAGTCTAGAAATCTCATCTTTTACAAATGGCATAAATCCTTGTAGACTTTTAAGCGAGTTTTAAACAATGTAATATGCTTTCTAACTTTAAATAACCAATTCAGCTTTGTGACTTGGTGGAAAAGCCAGTGCCAGGATCCAAATGTACTTTCTGTAAATGACTTGTCAACATTAATATCTAATTACATAACGTGAAAAACACTTATAAAGTTGTAATACTGTTTAATTTGAATAGAATCTAGTGTTTTATTTATTTATTTATGTTTTTTTTTTCATCAACTCTGGGGCCATCACAGGGGATTATCCACATATTTGGGTCGGCACATGTTTTACTCTTCTTATCGCGACCCCATTTATCTGGGTTAGGGACTGTCACTAGGAATGCACTGGTTTGTGCAGCCCTAATGACTGGGACAGTTGAAGGTTGAGAGGCTTGCTCACAGGCACACTAGTTGCGGCTTGATGGTGCTGGGATTTGAACCTGAAACCTCCTGTCCAGAGCCCAGTGCCATAAGCACCTCCATCCTTCTTCAGATTAATTTTCTTTTCATAAACTAAGAGAGTTAAATATAGACATTTTTGTCAGGAAATTGAAAGTTTCATTGTTGGAGTCAGTCAGAAAAGAATTCGTAGTTACTTTTATTAAAAAATTGTCCGAAAAACAATAAATACACTCTAAAGACAAATATATAAGAATATCCGACTTTTCCAGCCGTAGATATGTCACATAATATCACAGTAATCACAGAATATTAAATATGCATTTCATATCACAATAAGTAATGGTTAACTGATTGCCACTGTCCCGAGAGCATGCTGTTATTTTCAAATCATTTTTCAGAAACCTTCTCAAGGACTGGAGTAAAGCGACTATTTTTTCTTACATGTTACCTTGATAGCAAGGCACCGGCTTGCTATCAAGGCTAATCTTCACTTATTTGGTATTTCAGTTTTAGACCTTCATGTATTTTAAATTCATATAAAATGCTGCACTGCACTAAGCAAAAGCTTTTATAAAAATGTGTTGTCATTTTAAGTGGAAATATGACATTTTTGTAATACATAATCTCTTCTTCTCTGTCCCTTTCCACCTTGCCTTCCCTCTCTTGTGCTCACTTTCTGTAGTTTTGAAATGTCTGACATTGAGAGTGCATTAAAATGTCCTGCTACTGAGCAGGACGGGCATTAGGGAGATAGAGGAATGATGGAAAGTGCAGGCATGCAACCCCTTTGAGAACCAGTGATTGATGTTCAAAGCATGGGCCAAGAAGTGGGCAAGTTGCCTGACGTCTACGGAGTCATCTGCTCAGACTGTCCACTGAAACTGAGAAAGGCAGATGAGTGAAAGGAAAGCAAGAGATGGGGAGAAAATAGGAATATGGTTGTATTTCATTGAAATAGGATATATATATATATATATATATATATATATATATATATATATATAATCATTATATATTAGGTAGATTATATATTATGAATATAACATATATACACACCATTACACATCGACACACAACACAATATATATATATATATATATATATATATATATATATATATATATATTAATATATATTATATATATATAGAAATACATAATATATAAAATATATAAAATGAATTTTTTTTTTCTCTTAATGGAACATTTTTATTACAAAATAGCTAAATACATCATATACAGGCCTCTATCATTCGTGACATTTCCCATGACTTTTACCATACACGCTTTTCTTTGACCTTCATCTAAGCAAACAAATGTTCATCTATCTTCTCTGGAACAATGAGCGGTTCAGGTTATGTAGTGTAACACTGCAAAATCAATTACACGCCTCTGTCAACAACAGCACTATTTTTACATCGAGGAGAAGCATTCAGACTGGAATGTCATGGATTCAGTTCATTTTTTTCTGATGTTCCTCCTGAACTTTACACACTTGGCTACGTCTATCCATAAAGTGTACATTATAGTTGTCCTGTTTGCATTCTTGCTAAAAATGTGAAGACTTCCAACGCAATGGAAATGCCATTCCTTCTTTGGGTCTTTGCTTCTATGATCGATGATTTTACTCCAAGCCATACAATAGAAAGTAATTAAGAATAGAATGATGAAACACAAAAAGTGATTACTAGCATCCATGTATAAGCAGGGTATTCAATATACCTACTTGTACCTCAAGGAACAAGTAAGCAGGATATATTGCATTCTTAATTCAACTAAATAAAACAAACAAACAAAAAAATCAGAGGCAAACATCATCTGGTAGAAAATAAACTTCCACAGACAAGCATGAAAGAAATCATAAGAAAGTGCAGGGAACGGTTACACTATACTAATTATGTGATAATTATAATGTATCAGGTGTGCAAACAAACAAGTGCCACAGTAGAATTAGGTGCATTTAGGAAATGTAGTCCCTGCTAATAATCCAGAAACACCCTTTGTTGAGTTATATTTATTTACATCCAATCTATAAACTGGATAACTTTTTTATTTGGTAAGTGAAAATAATTAAGAATTAAAGGGAAAAGGATAATGAGGGTTTTTTTTTTTCAATTTCTATAAACAACATATTTGTAATTGTGGAAGTGGCAGTTACACACTTCTTCCTGCTTCCACTTCCTGATCAGAATATAATCATAAGTTCATGAATCCCATAACATTAAGCTACTTGTATAACTTAAATATGTGTAAACTGATCTGGATAAGAGCACCTGCCTACTGCCATACATGTAAGTGTGATTTTAATATATGTCAGACATATTTGTATTACATTCAATATGTACAATATAATATAAACTAATATAATATAATATACATACACAAATGGGAAGCGGCGGCATAGTGATTAGCACTTTCGCCTCGCACCCCCAGGATCCGGGTTCGATTCCCGTCTTGGCCATGTGTGTGTGGAGTTTGCATGTTCTCCCCGTGCCTCAGGGTTTTTTTCTCCGGGTTCTCCGGTTTCCTCCCCGGTCCAATAACATGCACGGTAGGTTGATTGGCACATTGGAAAATTGTCCCTAGTGTATGAATGTGTGTGTGTGTGTGAATGTGTGTGTGTGTGTGCCCTGCGATGGGTTTGGCATTACCATCCAGGGTGTATCCTGCCTTAATGCCCATAGACGCCTGAGATAACCACAGGTTCCCCGTGACCCGAGGGAAGATCGCATATAGCGGTAGAAGATGAATGAATGAATGAATACATACACAATGTAATAAATACACAAATGTGATTTGGTTTAATTTTTCCTTTTTTTCCTATTAAAATGTTTACAGCATGTTGGGCATATGCAAAAATAAAGAGAAGTTTGTGCAGTGAAAACTAGTGCTATATTCCTTCAACTAACTATAATGTGAAGCCAGTTGAAATTGAAATTTTGCGAGTGTATGAGCCTTGAGATGCAATTAAAGCACTTGGGAACAAGCATAGTGTAGTTTCTTCCTCAAACATATATATATTTAATGAAAGATCAAGTAAAAAGTATAAAGTTAGTAAAAAATAAAAAAAAAGAGAGCTGCAATGAAAATGAAATGAATTCCGTATTCAGTTTGATGTACAATTTTTTGGGGGCAATTACAGAAGCTGTAATATTTAGTGCATGATTTTGTCTACCACTTAAAACCTGGTGTGATGAGTGTTGCTCAGAGTGGTGTAGGATGTGTTGGCAGTTGCATGTTGTTTGCGATCAAAAATTGGGCCACTCTTTAAATAATGGCATATTTATGCTGTTTTTGTCCATTTTCGCACACATTATATTTCTGATAAAATGTGTAATAATCCAAGATCACACATTGACTTCTGTACTGTTTGCCCACATGCACTTTATGTGCCCAATCCTGTGTTGCTTAAATATCATTAACATTACATTTAATTTTGAAGCCTTTCACTGTCTACAGTTGAATTGCCCACAAAAGCCTACTTTATAGACTATTCAGTTTTGAGCTTTTTGTTTGGGCTGCTTTTTGCTACGCCGTGTAGCATCTTCCTCTAATAGCATTTGAGGAAATGCATTGCAATGATTTCCTTAGATCTGACAAACATATTGCAATGAAAAAATAATACGGATGCTTTTGCTGTTTTGCTTGTCTGAGCTGCTGAGCTAGAAAATACCATTGGCTCTGAATGCATGAGATTTTGTAAACGTACTGTATGAAGTGCAAAAAGTGAGCAGCGAGATTTGTTGCTATAAATAGTAATACATCGTGATATGTATTTGGTCACCTATATGACATCCTAAATAGGCAGAATATTACGGGGCGCTCAGAGAAACATCCGGAGCTGCGGGTGTACCCGCCTGGTCCAATGGCTATGACAAGTGCAGGCTAAAAAGTCTCCTCAAGATTGACAGAGAGGTAAGTGACACTGCATTAACAGGGCAGTAGTGTCAATTACAGTGGGTAAATTGTGTGTGTATGTGTGTGTGTGTGTGAGAGAGAGAGAGAGGTGGGGAGGGAAGGAGAGAGAGAGACAGAAGGAAAGAGAGAGAAAGAGAACATACTCCATCTGAGAGAAGCTCATTAACATCAAGGTCAATTTGATCAGACCCCCAAGCTGTCGTTTTTCTCACATTACCGAAGGGGACAAATGAAATGGAGAGACGGAAAAAAAGGTGAATTGGACCATGAGTTGGAACATACACACTCACACATACACACACATAGACAAAACAATACCATAGTTAAATGCGAAATACATCAACAAGGTAGCAGGTGCTGTTAAATAAATGTGCGGTTGGGTTTATCCAAAACAGATTATGATAATGATTTCTCATCACCGATTCCATGCACAAACAAATAGCAACTGACTTCTTGTCAACTCGCCTAGTAATGATAGTGTGCAGATATGTTTGTCAAAAGAAGCATTTTCCTGAATCCATGTAAATATGTTTTTTTTTTTTTTTTTTTTTAATAAATTAATATTCCAAAAGGAAAACAAAAATAAAACGTCCATACTTTCATACAAACTGTAGATGCTACACGCATGCTCTAAACACATTAATAAAACTCCATTTTAACCACAAGTGACATGCACGCTTTTAAACATAGCTCCATCAGCACCCGTCTCCCTCCCTGGATTTTGAATGGCTTAGATATCCTCTGCATTTGTTCCATTTTATCACAGCTATGCGAGGTAAGAAAGCGAAGGCGACAGATCCAATTTATCTCTGCTGTCTTTGTTAGGCGACCAATAGATCGTCTTTAAAGCCACAGCTCTTTTTATCAGAAGCGAAAGACGTGCCAACTGTTCACACTCAGCTGCACATGTTACTAATACTGTCCATTTGAGTACCATGTGGGCAATCTATCTTTATCTAGTAATTACACATTAGCTTTACAATGGTGATTTCTTTCTTCTTTTTTTTTCTGTAAATTCACAATTAGGGCCCTTGGGAGGTATGGTGCATCAGACAGATGATACATCACATTAATACCATTACAGTTTCAAATCTGAGTTTGACTTACAGTCTTTGTGGAATTTTCCATGTGCACATTTCTTCCATGTTATTTATTTATTTATTTATTTATTCCGGTGAGTTTTCCATGCTATTAAATATATTTATAAATATGAATATAGATATGATAGGGTGTTTCATTCCCAAGATAGTCTCCAGGTCTACCTCTTAGCCTTATTGGTTATCGAACATAAACGGATGAATTTAGACCACTTCTATGACGCTTTTGCACAGACATCTTTAACTTGGCAGACAATTCAAATATCTAATAATGAAAAATGGATAATAGCATTTCTGTTCCTGTGACAATATGTTCTCCTTCCAACGGAAAAATATAACTCGGGTTCCCAGTGAGAAAAATGATGAAGTGTGGCATCAACAAAGGGGTCTAAAAATGGCAGGAATTAATTTCTCAATTAAGCAAGCATAAATAAACTGGATTGTTCTTTGTAAATGAGAGATAATAAGATTTGATGGGCTTTTTTTTCTTCAACAAAAAAAATTGTACCTTGTCACTGCGTTGTGCCAGTTTATTTTACACCTTTAAAATGTATTATTCTAAAATCTAATTTAACATACAAGGTGCAATGGTGCAAATAAAATAGACGTATTTAATCTAAGCTTAATTGAATTATTTAAAAAAGTAAACTACATTCACATATCCTTGTTACAGATACACTAAATGTACAAAAGGTGTACCCTTGAGGGCTGCTCCCATTGACAAGGAATGATATAGTTTAGTTCCAGTTTTTCTGACATTGTAGTCTCACTGCCTCACAGCTCCAGGGTCTCCGATTTCCCTCCCTGCTGACTTGCTGGATCACTGCCCCTTTGTTGTCCCAGGGCCTCAAGAATGACAAATTAAGCCCTTACAAAGAGAATCTAATATTCACAGCCTGGTTGACTGCTTAAAATTAATTAGTATTAGTAGAAAGTTCATGCACATATACTTCAGTCACTCATGCATTTTCATAGTGTTAAACTGTATTCTTTTTTTTTTTTTGTGAAATTTATTTTTACAAAATCGAAAACATTTTACATCCCAACAAAGTTTTAAAAGGTTAGTCTTAATCAGTATTAAAACAAATGTAACTTTTAGTCTTCTGTAGATTTTGACCTTTAGAAAGTTTGACCTCCTGTAGCACTGAAACAACTTTTGGCATCTGTAATCTCACTCTCTTTTTTTTTCCTTCTCTCTCTCTCTCTCTCTCTCTTCCTCTCTCTGTCTCCGTGTGTGTATCTTTGTCTCTCCATGTCCATGCTTATCTCTACATGACTAACAAGGTCATCGTGTTCTGTGTTAGCTGTAGCTAAAGTTGATTACTGGCATTAATTAATGATCTGATCTTCCAAACCGTTCTTCCTGCAAGGTCCACACTCCACACTGTCCACACTCAAAGTGTCAGCAAATGTGTCGGGATATGATGAATTAATAGAGGGAGATAGCAAGTGAAATTCTCTGTCTCACCTTTGTGATATTTATTTACATGTATCCAAAAACATGCTGTAGGGTTCTAAAAAAAACAAGATTAGGCAACCCTTGCTCAGTCAGAAACCATTGGCACAGCATTATTCATAACACTGTTCATATGTTCTTGCATAAAACTTTTCCACATTTACGAGATATTTCATATCCAGCGCTGAAGTATTAGTGCACTCTTCAAGGACACAAAGTGAAAAGAGACATACCAAAATTTGTGGGATCTTCGATGTAGGCTATGTACATCTTATTAATGGAGGGGCGGTCAATAAGGAAGATTCAGAAGACTCACCCTTCTTATTGCAATTAATTTTTATGATCTAGGCCAAGTATGATTAATTACGACTTATCATTACCAAGGGTAGCATTATATTTATGGAGCTATATGGATTCTGTTATCATCTTGCTATTTTATCATTTTTCTGTTATCATTTGTTAATTGTCCTAGCAAATCATAGGAAAAATAGGTAACCCTTTAATTAAAGCCGGTACTTATATACTTGAACTATATATATATATATAAATATATATATATATATATATATATATATATATATATATATATATATATATATATATATATATATATATATATATATCATATATATATATATATATATTCATTCATTCATTCATTTTCATTCTATCTTCTACTGCTATATTCGATCTTCCCTTGTGCTTCCTTGGGTCCCCCCTTTGCAGGGCACACACACACACACAAACACACACACACACACACACATTCATACACTAGGGACAATTTTCCAAGGTGCCAATCAACCTACCGTGTATGGTTTTTGGACCAGGGGGGAAACCCGGAGAACCCGGAGAAAAAAAAACCCCTGAGGCACGGGGAAGAAACATGCAAACTACCACACACACATGGCCGAGACGGGAATTGAATGTGAATTGACGGGAATGTGTGTGTGTGTGTGTGTGTGTATATAATGTCAGAGAACATATTTATAATTTTAAATTTAATTTTTAAATTCCTTTAAGATTATCATTAACGTCAGGACTCTGACATTCTACCCTGCATGAGTACCTCTCTGATAGTATATACACTTCTGCAGATGATGTAATACAATTGGATTGCTTGTGAACTTGTGTGTGTGTCATTTCAGTCCCCAGGCCTGTTGGGTCTCACACGATCTCCTCTGGCACATCGAGTTGTCTGCTCGAGTGCCGTGATCCTATCAGCAATGCTATTTCCAACAATATATATTATATATATATATATATATATATATATATATATATATATATATATATATATATATATATATATATAAGATACTACACTCACATGTATATATGCGTTCCATATATATTTTAGGCACAGGCACCCAAAGTTCCAAAGATTAGCGTTATTTCCCCAAATTCTAATGAAATAATATTGTGTGAAGCTCTTCCAGTTTTAATACCTAAAACTAGCATCTCAGTGTATACAAGTTGTATAAATTACTTTTATAAAAGATAAAGCACTGGTGAATTCATTAAGCGTACCATCTGCGTGTGAGTGGGCAAACAGCATTAAGTGAATTGTTACTGCACTGTTGCCGTATGATGCTAGTGTAGTTTCTTAAATTGCAGTAGATAGAAAGGACAAATCTACACGTAAAAATGACCAAACTGCAGTTTTACTTTATTTATTGCAATAGATTGTAAGCACCAGGACAATATGCAATTTCTTTTAAAATATTAAGGGTGCTGCCATGAGTCATTCTGGGGGTTTTGAGTGTCACTCACACTTCAAGAGCAGAACAACAGAAAAATAACTGAAAGTTTACAAAAAGAAGGTAGACCTTCATCAAGCTCAACTCCTGAAAAGATTGTGCATGATAATTGTCAGAGAAGAATGCATAGCATTGCCAATGTAAGTTTGTCATACAGAACATTCTAGGCAATACACACATGTGATTTATACATGTGCCATTTTTCCAAGTTCATCTCCAGGCTGCTGATCTAGGAATACTTAGCATAAATTTTTTAAAAGCTCTGTCAGCATGCACTGGATGACCCAGCAGTGTCAAAATAAAAAATAACTATATATATATATTTAGATATATATATATATATATATATATATATATATATATATATATATATATATATATATATATATATTATATATGGTGGTCATGGTGGCTTAGTGGTTAGCACGTTCACCTCACACCTCCAGGGTCCGGGTTCAATTCCCGTCTCGGCCATGTGTGTGTGTGGAGTTTGCATGTTCTCCCTGTGCCTCAGGGTTTTTTTCTCCGGGTTCTCCGGTTTCCTCCCGGTCCAAAAAACATGCATGGTAGGTTGATTGGCATCTTGGAAAATTGTCTCTAGTGTATCAATGTGTGTGTGTGTGTATATGTGTGTGTGTGTGTGTGTGTGTGTGTGCCTGTGATGGGTTGGCATTCAATCCAGGGTGTATGCTGCCTTAATGCCATAGACGCCTGAGATAGGCACAGGCTCCTCGTAACCCGAGGGAAGATCGGGATATATAGCGGTAGAAGATAAATGAATGAATTATGATATATATATATATATATATATATATATATATATATATATATATATATATATATATATATATATATATATATATATATATATATATATATATATATATATATATATATATATATATATACTGTATATACTGTATACACTTATATATGTGTGCACACTATATGTATGTATAGAGAAAGATGAAGATATAGCTATTGTCATAATGGTTTAACCACCTGGCAGTTATACAGATGAATAAAACTTTAAAAGTGTCATTTCTTTTTATTTCACTTCATTTTTAACAGGTCCATTACTGGGTGTGAGACCCCTGGGCTTTTCTGACTCAGTGTGCTTTGCGCTTTTTAAATGGAGCTGTGATTGTTTTTCCCATGTTTATTCACCAGCTACGGGTCAGTAGTCTGCAGTAATCTTCTTTCACTCCCAAGGACAATTTGGAAAGATATCATGAATAAAAATGGTCTTAATAATACAGCACAGACGATTTTGGAGTTGCTATGAATATTATTATGCCCAAATCATCAGTGCTTAATGTTAAAGCAGTAAGTTGGCCCTGCTAGCCTGCCTAGCTCGAACTCAACTTACTGTAGTTACCCTCAATTTAACTCCTCTTCACTGAACAGGAAAACAAACATAATGCATTCATACACACAGAAAAATAAACCTGGATAGCCCTTTATTGACATTTTTATTTTGCCTGGAAGTTCTGCTGAAAGCCAAACTCCAAAACACAAAGCAGCCAAAAACAAGTGCAGCATCTGACTCAACTGCAATTACTCTAAACTGCATTTGACAAACACCTTGAAGATCTGCCCTTAAAACAGGCTTGATGTGATCCTGAATACAGATAAGGAGCCTTTTTCATGTAAAGCCAAGCCAGCCCACTCTGGCAGAACAGACCATTAAGGATATATCTTTTCCTCTTCCTCCTCCTCCTCTGCATCTTCATCATCATCATCTCTCTCTCTCTCTCTCTCTCTCTCTCTCTCTCTCTCTCTCTCTCTCTCTCTCTCTCTCTCTTCCAGTGCTCCTGCTTTGAATCTAAAGGTGCAGGGTGATTTTACTTCAAGAATGATGGCTTGAATTGTGTGCAAAGCATAATTGAATGGGAAAGCGAATTCTTTCACAACAATGGCAGAAGAAGTAATATAAAAAACAATACAGGAATTTTAGTATATACCTTGTGTAGTAAACATACTGTACTTGCATACCTGTATATCTATATTTAAGCCGTTTATAGAATTTACAGAGAATACAAGAGGAGAGTACAGGCATTTAAATGCTTTAGATTTAAGGCATTTAAATCTTGTGAATTACAGTACATTTCTAGGATTATAGTAATACTAGTTAAAGAATACTTAGCAAGAGATGTTAAGACTACTTTCATTTTTACCTCTACCCTTGACCCAGATGAAAAACTTCCAGAGGGAGAAAGGACGAATAATTTAAAATGGAGAGAGAAATACAATTATATTAAATTTAGTATTTTCCTTGAACTGTAGGGTAAGGGGAGTCATATGTTTCACCTTGGGTTACATCCCTAGAGACACATTCTTACCTTGCTTTCACACTGATGGAACAAAGGTCAACACAAAGGTAAAGGATATAGGATGGCAAATATATAAATAACTCTGGCCAGTTAATGAGCTTGAAGGCTACTCGGGGAACATAATGCATATTCAAAGACGCAAAGAATGTATTTGAAAAAGTGGCTAATTAATATTAAGAGAGCAATTGTGTGTGTGTGTGTGTATATATATATATATATATATATATATATATATATATATATATATATATATATATATATATATATATATATATATACACCCATAGACTTTTAAAATCATATGATAAACTTATTTTTTCTTTAATAGGTACATGTATGAAACTATACCATTAGTATTTGGATATAAGAGTTTAATAATGCAGGTGCTGCTAATTAAATGTCCTTTACTGACTGATCATAAACAAATGTGATCCCCGCTATAAAAGTCCAAGTTTTATGTGTTTTGGGGATTTTTTTTACTGGTTTGGGGATTTTAAGGTGTGTATTATAACGCCAAGAAGGAAAGAATTTAGCAGAAGATTTTAGAGAAGTAATTGTTGCTGCTCATCATTATGAGAAGAGAGATAAGGTCATTTTCAAGCAATTTAAAGTCCAACATTCTACCTCAAAGAACATTATTCACAAGTGCAGACCATTCACGTCAGTTGCCAATCTTCCCCGGAGTGGATTTACCACAATGTCAGATTATGGAGTACTTAGAGAGGCAGCAAAAAAGCATATGAGGACTGACTTTAATTAGACCTCATACTCTACAGACCTTAATTAGTTTTTGCGAATTCGCCTCTTCTCACGAGAAATATCAAATCAAATATCAAATAAAATAAAAAGTGTTATAATTTTGTATAAAATAAAAAAAAACAGTACCACTACTTTACAGTATCACACAGAAGTGTGTATCACCCCTCACATTTTGGTAAATGTTTCATCATAGCTGTTCATGTGATTACAATAAAGAAATGACACTATGCTGCAATGTAAAGTAGTGAGTACAAGGGAGTGCACCGCATGTATAATAATGTAAATTTGCTGTCCCCTCAAAATATCATACTTCATGTCATTCGTGTCTCTCCACAAAAATGAGCACACCCCTAATTTAATTAGCCATTTTCTTTCCCCAGTGTCATGTAACAACTGTCACTCAGGTGTGAATGGGGAGTAGGGGTGTTATATTTGGTGTTATTGCTCTTATGCTCTCATACTGGTCACTGGAAGTTCAATACACTTCCAAAGAACTCTCTAAGGAGCTGAAAAAAAAACAATTGTTGCTCTACATAAAGATGGAGTAGGTTATAAGAAGACTGTCAAGACCATGAACCTGAGCTGCAGCACGCTTGCCAAGACCGTACACTGGTTTAATAGGACAAGTTCCACTCAGAACACGCCTCTCTACGGTCAACCAAAGAAGTTGAGTGCAAGTTCATTCATTCATTCATTCATCTTCTACAGCTATATCTGATCTTCCCTCGGGTCACGGGGAGCCTGTGCCTATCTCAGGCGTCTATGGGCATTAAGGCAGGATACACCCTGGATGGGATGCCAACCCATTGCAGGACACACACACACACACACACACACACACAAACACACACATTCATACAGTAGGGACAATTTTCCAAAGTGCCAATCAACCTACTGTGCATGTTTTTGGACCGGGAGAAAACCGGAGAACCCGTAGAAAAACCCCCTGAGGCACGGGGAGAACAAGCAAACTCCACACACACATGGCCGAGACGGGAATCGAACCCGGACCCTGGCGGTGTGAGGCGAACGTGCTAACCACTAAGCCACTGCGCCCCTTATTGAGTGCAAGTTGTGTTTGGGAAATAGATGTACGAGTGCTGCCAGCATTGCTCGGGAGGATGAAAAGGTGGTGGGTCAGCTTGCTCAGTCCATGCACTGCACCAAATTGGTCCCAGAAGGAAACCTCTTGTAAAGATGATCTGTAAGAACGGCCGCAAACTAATTCAATCACACTAAGATCATGGATTAATGGAACCATGTCCTGTGGTCTGATAAATCCAAGATAATCTTGTTTGGTTCAGATGATGAGTGGCCTCAACCAGGTGAGGAGTACAAGGACAAGTGCTTCTTGCGTGAGTGCTAGAGGCTCTAGGGTGCTACAGTTCATTGAGGGAACCATGAATGCCAACTTGCACTGTGACATACTGAAGCAGAGCGTGATAATGACCAATATGATCACGACCCCAAACACACCTCCAAGACGACCATTTCCTTGCTGAAGAAGCTGAGGGTAAAGATGATGGACTGGCCAATCATGTATCCAGACCCTAAACCCCATTGAGCATCCAAGTGGGGGGAGCGCAAGTTCTCTAACATCCACCGGCTCTGTGATGTCATCGTAGAGGAGTGGAAGAGAACTCCAGTGAAAGCCCTGTGAAGCTCTGGTGCCCAAGAGGGTTAAAGAAGTTAAAATAGAAGCAAAGTGTAATTTCTTCAGTGTTGTCACATGAAAAGATATTCACTTTTGTTGTATCTAAACAAATATAAGACTTCTGGAACAAATTCCTTTGGACAGATGAGACCAAAGTGGATATATTTAATAATAATAATGCATCAAATTTCGGCATGTAACTCAGCATATAAGCACAAACGTCACTTCCAAGCATGATGGTGGAAAGGTGATGATTTGAGCTTGTGTCTTGCAGCCACAGATCCTTCAGTGTTAAATTCTAGAGATCATGCATCTGATAACTAAAGGACCTCCACCGAGCTTTGCATAAATAAATAGGTGGGTTTATGGCGGTATTAGGTCAGTGGAGAAGAAAAAAGAAAAGGGAGAGAAGCTGCCTGTCTCTGGGTACACCCCTTCAGGACTTCCCTGGGGAGGAGTAGCAGGCTCTGATTTCCCGCTCTGGTCACACACCCTCCGCTTCAAAGTCCCCCTGGAGTTATACCCTTCTTACAGCATGCTCTCCCGAGGCTGATGTCTCTCACCTCTTTATTATTGCTCTCATCAGACCGAAACAGAGCCCGTTCCGATCCGCGAGTTGGCACAGGCGGACATCCGAGTGCAAGGCTTCCCGAACAGTGAGACAGTGGGCGTGTCCCGAGGAATACGAGGGAAGGAAAGTCCCTGTGAACTGTTTCTTGTCTCTCTTCCTTCCAGTGAGGACCAGTAAATTTGCGATACTTTCACTGGGATGAATGTTTTACTTAGTTTAACAAAATCTGCAATGGGCTGTGTAAAAGTCTAAGATTAATAATAGAATTTAATCGAAACTTAAACCGAATCGGAGTCCGTCAAAACTTGGCAGTGATGACTATCAAGACTCAATTCTCTTTGTTTTCGGGATGTTTTTATACAGAAAAAAATCACTTCACAGAAATTGTTGGCAGATTGTTCACTCTTGTAATTAGATATGCTTGTATTAGTTTCACTGTAGGTGGACAATTCATGAAATATACTGTAGTTTTAGATTCATAGCACTAAATAAGCCAAGATTTTAAGTGACTGGCTAAATAATATATTCATTATTATTCGATTGAATTGTAAATGTTCACACCGTTGCATTTTTCTGAGCAGGAACTGAGCTTTGAGGAACGTTCAGGCAATTAAGATCGTTATCCAAGTTCTTCAGAGATTTCAATTCACGATTACATTGCGAGTGGACTATTTTTTCATAGTGTTCCACATCCTACAATGAGGGTACTGCAGTATAAATAATAAAAAAACAAAAACAAACAAAGGAAAAAAAGGCAAAATAGAAGCGACAACAATGAAAAATAGGACTTTATGATCCTTCTCAATTTAAAGAGATGCCCTTACGCAGATTGTATATCTGAAAGCAGTGGATTTTATTAAGAGAACATTAGAGTAAAAGGGGTGAATACATGTGCATGTCGCATTTTTCAGCTTTTTAGTTGTAAAAAAAAATCTTTAACGCCATGTAGTATTTTCTCACAAATATGCGCTGGTTTTGTGTTTGTTTGTCCCATAACATCCCAATAAAATTGCGGTTATAATGTGACTGTGGAAATGTGGAAATATTGGAGAGGGGTAAATACTTTTTCAATGCATTATATGTACACAAGTGCAAGCATTCTGGACCTCTGCTTACCAATCAAAACATATGTAATCCAAGTACAAGTTCATGTTGCAAGCAAAGCTCAGATAATAATAATAATAAAAAATAACAACAACAACAACATGATCTACTGTAAACCAGAATATGTATCAAAAGCAGAATTCCAGAACAGCAGTGGCGAATGGAAACAAATGTATACTTCATGTGAATGTATAGAGAGGTGTACAAACCCTGTGTGTGTGTGTGTGTGTGTGTATGTGTGTGTGTGAGTTATAGTCTGTGTTTGTAGACTGCACTGTATTCTGGGAATTGGAATTACATTCTGATTCCAGTGTTGAGACGATGCTGGTGCCAAAAGCTGATATTCAATCACAATTCCGTCCGGGTTTCTTTGAATAGTGACAATATTCTATTCACAATAGAAAATCAAAAACCTGACCCTTATTTAGCGTAGGTGAACTCAACCAGGATCCTTGTTACCATCTGTGTAAACAGATAAAACTCTGTGACGTAGCTGATATCTTTCAAAACACCTCCGGCTCAGGTTTGTGCAAGACTGCCAATGTAAAGAGACAAAAAAACAAAAAAAACAAAATAGATATTCCTTTGTTGTAACTTATACATCCATGTGAATAATTTCAGTAAACTCAAAATTCAGCTCAACGCTTATTGGTAACAATTTCTCCAAATTGATCCTGAAATCAGACGGCAATAATGATAACGATGCACATAGGATGACTGAAGTGGGGCCCTTTGCCTTTGTATTCCGCTCATTGAAATTCTAATACCTTTGTTTCAGTTTCCAATCACTCTTCCAAAGGATTTCCAGGCATAGTGCAGTTGAAAAAGAGGTACTTCATTATAGGTATTGCCTGCGGGAATCGCTGAACACGGAGAGTGGAGATGAGAAAATAGGTGTGGTGATAAGCCCTAGTCTTAAAGCCTATCACAGTCAGACTGACATGGAGAAGCACGGAATGTACTGCATCTCCTCTGTGTGGAATGAGTTCAGGCACCCGCGTGCAGTGCAGATGAAATAGAGGATTTTGATGACTGTGATAGTGCTGGCATGTGTATGTGTATGTGGTGAAGGTGGAAGGTGAGGTGGGGGTTAGGGCTTGGTTCTAAATTATTTGTGCAGAGGGAAGTGTCGGGATGAAAAGCAGGGAAAGAGAGAGAGACAGAGAGAGATAGAGAAGAAGGGAGCAACAGCAGTAAATGAAATAAGCTGTAAGCATAGTGGGCTTTAGTACCTCAGCCTTATCCCCGAGGGGCTTCATTGGCATGTGGTGACTTTATATGCTATTATATCGCTTCCTCTCTCTCAGTGCATATGTACAAAGACCTTCAGCCAGGCTCTAACATCCCCCCACAGGATATAAACACCACACCAATTTCAATTTCAAATTCCAATATCCTATCCTACAGCTACAGCTGAACATGCTTTTAAACAAACAACCGTGGTGTTTTTGTCATATATTAGTTCCTCTTTTCGTACAGAACGTGTTCAAATGTCAAGCTTTCTCCCCTCCTATTGACTAATATAAGCCTTATGAAACATGCAGCAGTGAATATATAGACAATGCAACACACACAAACAAACACACACACACACACACATACACAAACAAATATTTAATCAAGTCTTCCCTCAAATAAATGTCATTCCAGGGCTGGCTTTCTAAATACCAAATGAGCTCAGTCCTGCAGAATCCATCAAGGCCATATTTCAAATCTAAAACACCGGAGATTCCTATTTGATCCCATCGAAGTTCACAGGAGACAACGTGACCCAGGTAATGAGTAAAGCTTGGGAGGAGGAAAAGGGGAAAATGAGTCTCAGGTGTAACTTTAGGTTCAAGCTCAATTCAGTTACCTTGCCACTCCTAATAAGAAAGTGCCAGAGAGCAAACTGAATGGAAGTCGAATTGAATTCTGTCTGCAGTGTCCAGTGCCTTAAAGAGAAACTGATCTGGAAATGTGGGGGGGGGAAAGAAATCGAGGAAATAGCATGACTTGCCACAGATTGTCACCATGTTGATTTGCTTTATTCAATTTATTAAAGGAATTCAATCAAATAAAGTGCTTTAATGCAATACTGATTAACCTCACATACATAATCCACTGATATCTAATTAGAATTCTTGATCATGTCTATGCAGTTGAGATATATTTGTTACTCACTTCATTCTGACTTTGTTTACATGATGTGACCATGTGTTATCTGTGAACTGCTTCAAATCTAGTCGTAATATTAATGTCGCACGGCCATTGACAGGAATAGGAATTAATATGTTGAACATAAATACATTCATTCATTCATCTTCTACCGCTATATCCGATCTTCCCTCGGGTCATGGGGAGTCTGTGCCTATCTCAGGCGTCTATGGGCATTAAGGCAAGATACACCTTGGATGGAATGCCAACCCATCACAGGGCACACACACACACACACACACACACACTCTCACACACTAGGGACAATTTTCCAAGGTGCCAATCAACCTACCGTACGGGGGAAACCGGAGAAAACCGGAGAAAAACCCCTGAGGCACCGGGAGAACATGCAAACTCCACACACACATGGCCGAGACGGGAATCGAACCCGGACCCTGGCGGTATGAGGCGAACGTGCTAACCACTAAGCCACCGTGCCCCTACAAAAATACATATATATTAAAAATATAAAGATCGAATGAATGATTTTTTTTAAATAGGTTCTGCATGTGTTTAAAATGAATCAGGTTTCCATAATGCTTGCATGTATTTATAATGCTTTATTAAGGCTATTATACGCAAGTTAGATTTTGTGACATACTTTTAGGTCATTAGAGTTTAAAGAAAGCATTATTTGAAATGACCTAAAACTAAATAATAACTCTCAATTTAAACACAGTTCATTTTATCCATATATAAACTCTATATGAATGCATTAAAGCGTGTTATATCAGATAAGATATTTGAAATGTCAATATTGTATAAATAAATACTTGTGTACATTTTGAAGGCATGTGTTGAACCTTTTATTACAGGTCATATTCGTTCATGAATAACTTTTTTTTAAATATTTGTTGTAGAAATATTGAATCATTGTTTGTTCCGATTATTACATGAATCATTATTTCTCAAATATGCCTTGAAAGGTGACAGTAATCATATAACAGCTGTCTATGTAAGCAAATGTAAAGTAAGCAAAGATAAGGGAGCGAACAAACGTTGCACAACAAAATATTCGAAATAACCACCACAATCTGACAATAAAAAATGAACAAGATTTCTTTTGCTCGTTCCTGTAACATTTAAAACAGTAGAGTTCAAAGTAGATACAAAGACTTTAGTTATTCATTCAAAGGCCTATTGATTGCTACCTTTTTTTTTTAATTATGCTTTTTACAAAGCGATCATTGCTGCACAATGAGAAAAAGTTTTATTTCACAAAATAAACGCATTAATGGATGAGTCAGTACCATGACAGAAGGCATTACGGTGTGATGTTGCAAAATACCTTCTTTTCACAGGGGTCAAATGTCTGACCTTAGAGACCTTTGCAAGACTGTTTGCTCTGTCAGCAACGAATGTAAAACGCATTAAGCACTTACATTACAAACTAAGATTGGCAGCAATTAAAGTAAATGCTTCTGTTGAAAAATAAACAAATTATTTTGAACAAAACTGAGGTAGCATTGTATTACTGGGTGTGAGTTGACTGGACCTGTAGAGAGAACCAAGAAAATAAAACTTGTTGGTGGAAGTACAAACTCAGCTACGTAAGGAGGCAGCTGGATTGCTAGAATCAGAGGTCGTATATAAGAAACGATATTCCATGTTTCTTGACAAAATAAAATCAACTAAAAAAAAACCTTGACAGGCAATATGTGATTGAGCCGAGTGATTGAGTAGCACTGCAGCGCTGGAACAGGTTAAAAAAAAATCAAGCAATAAAAAGACTTGCTTTTTTTTTTTCCCTTTTTCCTGTAGGAGCAGCCGATGGGGTTGTTGCTGCCAGTGTCAAGGCTGATGTGTTACAGAGACACAGGGTTGTAATTGATGAAGGACATTGTAGTAGGCTATTCGGGAGTTTAAAGCTACTATCAAGGTGAAACCGGATGCTGGAGCACTCGTCAAGGAAGCCAGGCTTTTAAGAGGTCTTGCAAAAAAAAATAAAAAAAATAGACAGACTACATATAAATAGAGAATAAAACAAAGAAAGTGGCTTATACCAACTGTAGCTGCAACACAAGCTCGAGAAATCCTCAAATATCAGGGAGAAATACAGTGAATAAGGCGGAAAAAAAAGAGCTGTTTAGAGTGTTAGTCTCATTATTATTATTATTATTATTATTATTATTATTATTATTATTATTATTATTATTTTGGGCTCATGCAATACCTGTAAGACTATTATATAATACTGGTGAGTCATGTTCATATGCCTTTTCCCAACATGTATGCATACATGCAATATCTGAATTATTGGCAGTGTTATGAAATAATAATCAGAAAATGATTGTGTAAAAAAACATGTGAGAAATGTGTTTTAAATTGCTCTCAGTCTCCATAAAGTGCTGCCTATGACTATTTCCTGATTTCCTGGGGGGGGGGGCACATTTACATACAACAGTGTGTGTGTGTGTGTGTCCATGTTTGTGTGTGATATTCATTTTCTTTCACATGCATGCGTATAAAGTGTGTTAGTGTACGTTGCTCTTTTTCATGAAGGGTGCCAATTATTCTGAAGCTGACTGTAGTGGCCCTGTGAGCCTAAGCCTTATCGCACTGTATGACACCTCGGAGTAGCTTGCTGTGTCCCAACAGCCTTAGCAGTCATCCATCACCTACAGCATTAACCGCTCAGTTTACCTTTGCCTAGCCAGCGATTTTACTGCTGACTGGAAATAAAATATGCGCAACACACATCTGATATTAAGGCTGGTTGTGCCAAAACACTTTCTTGTCAATTAACAGTAAAAGTTAATATATTAAAAATTATTTTGTCATGAGGTGGTCTAGAAATATTTTAGCATTTGGGGCAAAAGTTAAACATTTTTAATGAATTGGAATTTGGAAGATTCCAAGATTTTTATTATCTGTACAATTGTAAATATTGCATGTACAGTATAGTGTTTGTTTGTTTGTTCACTTTGTGTTGTCATTATTTGTCTTAAAAATATCTACAGGCGCCCCAAAGCCATCATATTTTCAAATCGTTTGGCTGCATATTGATCAAATAATATAGCGGTAGTAGAAGATGAATGAATATATATATATATATATATATATATATATATATATATATATATATATATATATATATATATATATATATATATATATATATATATATATATATATATATATATATATATATATGAATGAAATGTAAAATTGAGGAATCTGTCAACAAACTGTTATGTATTGTTCTCAAAATCATAAAATCATTACTAATCTAATCAATAGAAACTATAACCTAGATATTTATTTCCTGTAAATAGAACAAGCAGATTTTCCCCCTTTGCTTCTTAAGGTTTATTGGCTTTGTGTTATAAATCAGACCCCCAGATGGATATACAAGTTCCACAGGTTTATTAAAGCACACGGAGACACAGGGCACGGCACGGTGCTCGGAGAGTAGGGGGAGATTGGAGAGGAAGGGAAAGAGTGTACGGGAGATAGGGTGACGGAAACAGGACTGGAGAGATGACTGGAGGAACCCGTAGTATCGGAGGAACAGGAATCCCGGAGAGTCCGTTTGGTATTTAGGAGAATCCGTATCATCGCTATAAGAGCGGACCAGGGGTGTTGTGGGGAGAGAGAGTAAATAGGGAGTCAGAGTGGAGGTGTAATTTGGAGTAGGTGAAGGAAATCAGGAAGAAAGCGATGGGATTGGGAGGTGGAGGAGGAGGAGCCTGGCATAGACATGACACTTAGAAATTTCACTTTTATTTTGTAGCGGTATTTGTACTTTAAAGCATTTTACGGTGGTATATTACCCTGTTAAAATGTTGCAGACAACTATCTATCCTGCACAGAATTATTTATAAATGTTTATTTTTATGCATCAAAGTTCTTTTTTTTGGGTCAAAATTATTGCTTGTGCTGTAGAATTTTTTTAAGTAATTAGTAATTAAATCAGCCTTTAGCTGATAGCTTTAGCTATCATGCCACAGTCAAAATCATAGATCTCTATTTCCTGTAGTCAGGTGGTCCATGTGAACATTACCTGAACTTGTTTTTTTTTATCATTTTCTTGCATCTGCATGATTATGTGCGTTATGCTGCTCCTACATGATTGGCTGATTAGATGATTGCATGGATGAGTACAATCGGTGTTCCGATTACAGTGTCTAGTGAGTAAAGTGTTCAAGGCACAGAAAAGTAACCAGGAGAAAGTAAAGACAGGCAAAAGACGTCAGTGTCACGTTACACAGATGTGGAAAAATGTCAGAGAAGAACATCCTCCTCATGTACAGAGACATATGTACAGAAATAATTTCAAAGCTTCCCAGAATTCCGGGAATTCTGAGTGGGTCTAGGGTTCGAAAGTCATATGATCGTGACCTACTCCATCTCACCTACGAGTGGACAATGTCAAATGTGCATTTCGGGCGAACACAGGCCGAAAAGCGGAGCATCAAATTTTACCAATTCATTCTCTATGGGGCCGGAATGTCGCGGATTTCCCAAAATTGTGGGATTCGGGAAGTATATGATCATGATCCACTCCAGACGCCCTATGAGTGGATATGCCATATGTGCATGTCGGAGGCTCACAGGCTGAGCTGTGAGGCACTAAACTTCAACCCCATTCTTTTTCTATGGGAAAAATTCCCCCTTTTTGGCCGTGGGTTCGGAATTCCGCAGGGCGATTCCTTATAAAAGTAATTGCACATCTCACATGATATGAGGTATAATTTGACAAACAAAACAAACAAACAAAAACTGCAGGACTAGTTATGCCCCGAGAATTTGACCGGAGCTAGTGAGAGATTATAATACTTTTGCAAGCATCACTAATAACTAATGGCTATATAACTGACTAGAAACATCAATGTGGAGGTAGGGGGCGTGGCCAGCAGAGACGAGCGGTAAAAAGCACACACCTGTACCCACTTTATTTAACCAATCTTTCCTCTTTTCCTGTGATCAGGGGGAGGATAAAAGGAGGGAGATGATGGAAGCTGGAAATGCACACCGAGACTACGGCCTGGAAACAGAAAGACGTTCGCCCACATAAAACGAAAAGCATCACCTTAATCGCGCTGCTCCGTGGTCCTTCCCTCTGGTACGAGAACCGATTCTCTCATAAACAACAACAAAAATGGTGAATGAAAATACTAAAATACAAAAAGTCATGCTGTGGAGTAGAACAGCTCCACAGCATCTGATGAAGTTGTTGATAAAGGCAAACAGAGCTCCCTTGGTCATAAAATTAGTCTGGCAGATATGATTTCAGAAGCAAAACTAGTAGCAAAATTGGGAATTCTTAAATTGCATTAAATTTTGCAAAAAATAAATAAATAAAATGTTATGTTTCTGCACGGGGTGAAGTATTGAAAAAGGTTATTGGGACTCATTAGCTCACAATTCTTGCATTGAAATCCTTAAAGTTTTTTTTTATTATAAACAGAGCTTTGCTCCATTGATGTACTAGTGCACAGAATGGTTAGCCTTGAACACACAGATGAATGCTATGACTTTTAAGGCTACGTGGATATGCTTTTGGACAGAGGGTGCAGGGAGCAGTTGAGCAAGTGAATACAGACAATCTAAAATGTTTTAATTAAACTTGCATCATGAGTTTTCTTTTGGGCGACTCAAAAGGAATGTATATCATTTAAGCAGCATTTTAGCAACTAGAGTTTTCCCTTCACAACAGACCTCACAGTCTTACCTGATACAATAAGTGGTTAACAAAGAACTGCTTGTACATTAAGTGTCTACTTATGCTGAATGATTTTGACCTACCTAAGTACACAGTGTTTGGCTTTTCTTTTAATCTAATCACACAAATAAAACTGCTACTACTGCTGCAAATACTTCTGGTCTGATAATAATCTACAACAACAGTGCTCAAATTTGACCTCATAAAGCTTGAGAGCAAAATATGAGTTTGCCTCTGTGAGATTTTAGGCATTGGATTTTCTTTTAAACTATGGAAGATATTCTAAATTTGAGAGCAGCCTGAGGAAGGTTTGATAGTGGTACATAATACAAAATGCTCCTTTTCACACAGCGCTAGTCGCAATGGAATTCAGCGCGAGGATTTTATTGACTGCTTTAAAGCAGATTTTGAATGCACAGCTCCACCATGCCCAGTCACTGTGCCACACATTCTAGCTTTTATGATGGACTGAGAAACAGGTTGGGCTGCGCCACACGTCTGCCATTACATAACATGTTGATGCTGAGCTCATTAGATAAATAACTATGTCCAAAGTCTAGATGCGTTAATGGCATTTGTGTTCTCTACTATGAGAAGGATAGGAAACCAGCATCGAGATCAGGATTTGGTATGGTCCTGTCATATAGCTAGAGCTCGAGGCGGGAATCAAACCCCCAACCCTGAGGTGAGCATGCTAACCACTAAGCCACCGTGCTAAATAAAAATAAAATAAAATGAAATAAAATAAAATGGGTTGGTTTCGATGGGTTGGCATTCCATCCAGGGTGTATCCTACATTAATGCCCATAGACACCTGAGATAGGCACAGGCTCCCCGTGACCCGAGGGAAGATCGGATATAGCGGTAGAAGATGAATGAATATATATCATGTGATTCATGTGAATGAACATATGAGAAATGAAACTCTAATCAATATTTTGATTTGTGGCAGCAATTCTTCTAGGTACATTTTTTGGATTTTTATTTATAGAACTTGGTATGTTCTTAGAAGTGGTTTTTTTTCATCATCTATGTGTTTCTTCTGTGAAATGAAACTCTAATCAATGATTTTGATTTGTTCAGATTCTACAATTGTTTTGATTTATGAAGGACAGCAATAAATGAAATTCTGTCTAGGTACACTTGATTTGTGGCAGCAATTCTTCTAGGTACACTTGCACACAGTGTTTATGAAGGAACTCGGCTGGTAGGTTGTTCCATCTAGGAGAAGTAAACACAGATCTTCTGTGGATGTAAACGTTCTCACATCCTTCTGTCTCTTCATGGAATCCCACACACACTCCATGATGTTGAGATCAGGGCTCTATGGGGGTGCCATCACTTCCACTACTTCTAGTTCTTCTAAACGTATTAACACCAAATATTGATTTGATTTAGATTTTTTTCTTTTGTTTGCTGACATTTAGCATTTTGTAAATTGGCAAAAAAAAAAAAATCTTCTTGTCTTCTCATTTCTCAACAGTGAGATTATAAATCATTTCTGTCCAGTGTTGTGTGCTTTGGCCTTGGTTTCCGAGCAATGCTGGAAGTGCGTGGACACGATTTGCCTTCAGTGGCGCTCTTCTACGAGCAACTTGCATACACCCACCTACAGCTCATACACACACACACACACACACACACACACACACACACACATGCATATACTCTACAAATCAGGGTTTGCATGAAAAAATGTCATGTTTCTAAAAACATGCATCTGCGCCCTTTGTATAATCCTGGTGCTCTGTGCTAATCTTTGTATGCCCCTGAGAATTTTGTTACCTTTTCACACCTCCACATGCATGATGTAGGCAGTAGTACCAGCTACCATTTAGCCATTACACCAGAAACTGTGCTTTTCTACCTTATCAGCTACTCTACAACTGCGATTTGTAGGAGTCTACTTAGCTTCAGGTAAGCATTTCTCATGGTAATTAAAATCTGATATTATAGGCTTATGAGCCTTACTAAAATGCATGTAGGTCTGTAGTTCTACATTAATGAGAAAACCAAGGAACTGTTAATTTATGAAATTCTTAAAAGAGGTGCTTGTTGTTTTACTGTTGGTAAGAAAAATAACGTTTCCACATGCACAAACATTCAGTGAATAAAAATTTCTACATGATGTAGGATGTATTATACATCTCAATTTCATTGTATAAAATTATTACATTTATATTAATTATATTATATTAGGGGCACGGTGGCTTAGTGGTTAGCACGTTCGCCTCACACCTCCAGGGTCGGGGTTCAAGTCTCCACCATGTGTGTGTGGAGTTTGCATGTTCTCCCCGTGCCTCAGGGGGTTTCTCTCCTGGTTCTCCGACCCCCCCACGGTCCAAAAACATGCACGGTAGGCACCACGGTAGGCACCTTGGAAAATTGTCCCTAGTGTGTTAATGTGAGTGTGAATGTGAATGTGTGTGTGTGTGCCCTGGAATGGGTTGGCATTCCATCCAGCGTGTGTCCTGACTTAATAACCCTAACCCATAGACGCCTGAGGTAGGCACAGGCTCCCTGTGACACGAGGGAAGTTGGGATATAGCGGTAGAAGATGAATGAATGAATATATTATATTAATAATTTATATTTAATATTATTTATTTGTTTTCCTGTTTCTGGCATAGAATTGTCAATGTATTTTTTGCCTTTTATTCCCGTAAAAATATTTATTTTCTTTTTCGACTACTGAGAAATCCCACATTACCAGAGTATGTTTCCATATATACACTACAAGACTGAACATCAGTGTTTACAGGATAGAGGTAGGATTTACCAGGACCCTGACCTAGTCTTTCTAACAGTATCAGTTAATAAAGGAATATTACCATCTCTGTATCTTTCAGCGTTACCGTAAGGCCCATAGATGCCTATGATTATTTATTAACAGCAAATCTAAAACCACAATATAAGTTCAATGCTAATTCTAAACAAATTAATTTCGTTGAAGTTGTTGCTATGCCACTGGCAGGACGGACCAGCGTCTGTGTGGAGTGTTTAAGGATTTAATAAGCCCTACACAAAAAGAGAGTACAACAAGGTTACTTACAATGATACAATCAAGGTTGAAAGAATATGCAAGTCGACACCACGACAAATCATTACACCGAAAACTGAGCCTTGGGAGAACCGAGATGTAATTAGGCAATAGGCATAAATATGAGCATCGTGCTGCTTTTGCAAGATAAAGTACAACAGTACAGTAAGTATCAAAGTCATGAACTATATACAAAATAATGAGAAAATACCAAGGGATTTAGAGACTGGGTATTTTCTCATTATTGGGACAACATTGGGATTCACTGTATGCTATTAAGCAAAACCGTACATTTTCTTTAAGGTGTCTTTATTTCATGGGCTTTTACTATTTTCATTATCATTCATTCATCTTCTACCGCTTTATCCGATCTTCCCTCGGGTCACGGGGAGCCTGTGCCTATCTCAAGCGTCTATGGGCATTAAAGCAGGATACACCCTGGATGGAGCGTTAACCCATTGCAGGGCACTCACACTCACACACACGCACATTCATACACTAGGGACAATTTTCCAAGGTGCCAATCAACCTACCACGCATGTTTTTGGACTGGGGGAAACCGGAGAACCCGGAGAAAAAAACCCTGAGACATGGGGAGAACATGCAATCTCCACACACACATGGCCGAGACGGGAATCGAACCCGGACCCTGGAGGTGTGAGGCGAACGTGCTAACCACTAATCTACCGTGCCCCCTTTATCTTCATTATCATAAAATAAATATTTGAGACCGAATGCTGTTGTTTATCAGACACTCACACCTCATACCATAACTATTTTCAGTTCTTTGTCGGAAGATATCGTTGTTGCAGCTCTGCTTTCATCTGAATCTGGTAAACATACTATTCTCTATGTCTTATTATGTTTTGCTTTTTTTCTAAAAAAAGATAACATTTTAAATGCAGCCCCTCAATTGAGTAAAATTTGAATTCATTTAATGCAGTCCCTTCATGCCAGGCTGCATCCGAGAGCAATTTTCTAGACTTTCAGCCAGCTTTCAGACTTACTACATTTGATGTCACTTGTCCTGAGACCTGACAAAAAAAAAAAAAGGTGAAAACATTTTCAACAACCACCAGAAAGTGGACTCATGCCAGTAATACGGCAGGTTTTCATTTCGGTGACACTTTTTCTTCCTTCATTGTTCCTCTTAGCTGTATCACCTTTCCACTTTCTTTCTGTGCCACTTTTTGCAATGCTTAGTGTGGATAGAATGGAACAAGTAGAGGTTGCCATTATAGTGGCTGGATGCCATCCATCCTGCTGAGAATCTTTACACAAGAGTTCAAGAGACACTGGCAGCAATGTGAGGAATAACAACAGGAGAAAAAACAAAGATAAAGAGTGTGAGCAAAGGGACTGACGGAGAAGGAGAGACTCGACAGATATTTTAAATGCTGTAATTGTTTATCACAATACTTTAGGGCAATTGCCCTGCAAGTGCCATTAGAGTTATACATTGAGTTCAGAAATGAAAGTCATTGTTAGAAATGCTCATACTTGCTTCTATGTGCTTTCTTATATTTGGTTAATATATTATATAATATTTGGATATTTTAATATTTTTCAGCCTGATAGGAAAGACATCATATTAAGTGACAGATAATTAAAGTGCATGAGCTGGATCAGATAATATTGTACTCAAGTTGCACCAAAAATGGTGATAATGACCACCTGTATATATATATATATATATATATATAATATAGATATATATATATATACTATAGTATATATATATATATATATATATATATATATATATATATATATATATATATATATATATATATATATATATATATATATTATATATTATATATATAATGTTTGAAAATATATTTTGTGTTTGTGATGTTTGTGACGTTTTTCCTCACTACAATATGATATGACTGAGATGAATAGAATTATGTATATATGGCTTCTAATGTGCATCTAATATTTATACCATCTTAATGTATTGTACCTCACATTCAATAAGCGTCATTTTTGGACATCATTTGGACAAAAGCTGGAGGTGATTTATTCAAATACCTGTAAATTCGGATGGCAACCACATATAATGGTGTTAAAATACACCTTAAAAACACTCCGATTTTGATCAAATTCATTATATGTTGGTTAAAGAGGATTGCACTGTATGTAGTTAAGTCCTCTACAAAAAAAAGGAAAAATAGAAAATGAATTTGAGTGTTGCTAAACTTTTGAAAGGTGCTTGATAATTAGTTTTTCATTTCTTAATGTCTTTTTAAAGCAGTTTCCCGATGTGACACTCAGGCTGTTTAAATAAAACACAATTACTATTTATTGCATCATTTATGTGAAATCCAAAATCCAAAAATTATTCATGCATGTTATAATGAGCATTTTGAGTTTGGGGCTGTAATTTCTGTTCAATTCTGATAGAAATGAATGGGTAAACTTTTTCATATCCCCCGCATCATTGCATTATAAGGTAGGGATAAAGATCACATGAGTCAAACCTTCTCATTCATTTATTAAAATGCATGGAGCAAAGCACTTTATTTCCCCTGCTGTAATAACACCCACTGCTACTTGGAGAAGCCTCAGTAATCAACATTTCAACCTAATGTAACTGGCCAAGCAAAAAAAATAATGAATATAAAAAAAGCACAGTCGAGCACAAGAAAAAAAGAACGAGAACAAAAAAAGAAAAGATAAAAAAAAACACACGGTCCAGTTGTAGTCATTGCATTAATTTAAGGCTATATTATTAGTTATCCCAAGGGGTTACTATAGTAGCATTATGATAAATACTATTTTAAAGGTAGAAACATGCAATACTGGTGCAATATAATAAAAATAATAATTGGAACAAGAAGTGGGGAAAAATAATTTTTTTTTTTGACAATTTCAAAGGACAACATAAGACAATTCTTCAATGCATGCATGGATAGAGCTATACAGAATAGCACCCATAGTGTAGGAGCTGCCAGTAAAGGAAGACATCAAGCATGATTGTGCTGACATGGCAAACACTCATTTCTATCTGAAAGGACACATGGCATTGGAGATGGCACCCCTTCCCCTCTTCTTTATTTTCCTCTTTTGTTCCGCTTGACTGAATATAGTGTATATGGATAATATTTTTGCAGCTGAATAACTGCAACACAAACAAAACGACCCTGCTTTCATTGACAGAGGACAGCATGGAAGAGTGTGCGTGTGTGTGTGTGTGTCAGGCTGCTGAAATGGACAGGCCTTCTGAATTGTGTATGATGAGATTTCTGGAACATATAATAGAAATACTGTATTATATTATTGTAGGCATTTTGTAATAATAATATGAAAGTCTTTATGATTCACTTCTTAACTAAACATATTTCTGCTTTTGATGACGGCAAACTAGGTGATGCCTTGTAGAGTATTGTTTGCAGATTTTTCAGTTTGGCTGTGTCTTCCTGCAGACAAAATAAATAAAACCCCAGGCATTCTCATACAATAAAAGTGCTCTATAATTTACAATATGTGTTTCATGGAACTTGTTCAGAATAGGGTCTCTAAATGGAGTATTTTCTTCCTCTAGTGATTGGAAAATGCCCAGGATGCACTACGGTGAGGCATTCAGCATCATTCTGGGACTTTAGACCATGAAGTTGGCATAAGTTTATAGAGTCACAGTGTGTGGCTCTGAGTATTTACCAGGTAACTAGGCTTGTGTCAGTTATATTATATTATATTATTCATTCATTCATTCATCTTCTACCGCTTTATCCGATCTTCCCTCGGGTCACGGGGAGCCTGTGCCTATCTCAGGCGTCTATATGCATTAAGGCAGGATACACCCTGGATGGAATGCCAACCCATCGCAGGGCACACACACTCACATTCACACACATATTCATACAATAGGGACAATTTTCCAAGGTGCCAATCAACCTACCGTGCATGTTTTTGGACCGGGAGGAAACCGGAGAACCCGGAGAAAAAAAAAACCCCTGAGGCACGGGGAGAACATGCAAACTCCACTCACACACATGGCCAAGACGGGACTCGAACCCGGATCCTGGAGGTGTGAGGTGAACGTGCTAACCCCTAAGCCTCCGTACCCCCTATATTATATTATTTCAGTGATCGTTTCCTAATGTTTAATGTTTGCACTGTTTAATCGTTTAATCAGGACATAAAATAACGCTATCTGGAATAGTTTTATCAATATAATTGTCTGTTAATCATATAACTCAGCCTACTCAGCCATTCAATGAGCTAATCATCACCACCAGCAGGCAACCTATAGTTACATTCTTTGTTATACTGGAAAGCCTACAAAACAACCTACAAATCCAAGCCTACTGGAAATCCAAGCCTACTGGAAAGCCAAGGAAAAGAAATAGACCAGGAAAAGAAATAAACAGCTGAAGATTGGGCACGGTCAAGCTTGAGCTTGTACCTGGACTTCTAGTCTCTAAACATCTGTGCATAGTGCTTCAGCGTTTGTTCATTATTTACTTATGCAATAAGGTCAGCCAGTGCTTTCAACAGAATGAGGCCAACGAGTAAAACAACAAAACTGGATGTTTATCCACAACATAGAAATTCTCTTGAGTTGCATGCCAGAAACTGTGGACCTGCATATTAGGCAGCAGGGGAGAATCCTAACTCTAAACTCGGACATCAGACATGAAGGAGAAAATCCCGACAGCTTTGAGAGCTTATTTACGGATTTCACACAGTGGATTGCAGGAAATATAGACCATCAACAGCTTGTGCATTTGATGATCAAAACCCTCACCCCTGTTATCCTTCCAAGCAGAGTACTGAGTCCAGCTGTCAAGCTGTGTGGCCTGGATGTTGACCTCTGATTAGTCTCATTACTCATCTATATGCTACACAAATGCTTGTACTAACATTCTATTGAAGGCATTCAGCCTAACGCTGAAATGATTTGCCCGTATGGCATTTCATGGGCCATGTGCTAGAGCTATTCTGTAAAGAAACAGCAGGAAAAAAGTGTGTTGTTTTTGTATGCAGGTACTGTGCATGGTTGTGTTATTGTATGAAACACCAACAATCGAAATGCCTACATGCAGTAAATTATTATTTTGATACAAAACACACATTCTGAATATACAGACTTGACCTTAATCTCAGTCTGTCAATCTTTTAATCCATCATTGTTCTTTTTTTTGTGCTTTTTGGAAAGGTGTGGTGCTTTATTTTTCATCATTGTCGGCCAATCATTTTGTCAGTAAAAGCACTACAGGATCCATAAATACTATTTTTGAAACAACCCCGGCTGTAAAACAAGTGATGGATTTTTTGACTTGTGCTTCTGGACATTACATCAAACCATGTAACTAGTCTGCACAGCAACAATAATTAGACTATATCTTATTGATACAATTACATAATATTGCTTTTCATTATTATTTAGCATCATTGTGTCGTTATATTACCTACACATTCTATTAATACATTTGTTTTCCAGACACTGAGAGTCTTTTAAATGGATTTGTTTAATTGCCTAATGAAATTATGCCGATATGATGCCGATTTATCATTTGAAAAACAAATAAATAAATAAATTGCAACCATTATGATTTGAAAACAAATCAAAGACATAAAGTAATAAAATATAGTTACTTGATATGGACGAATGAGCAAAATATAGAATAAAAGAATAATAGATATATCCATATTACCATGGAAGGCCAAGGAGTTTCACTTCATCCAGCATATTGTATACTGGATTACACTGAAAGGGCCACGAGTATAATATTCATTCATATTCATCTTCTACCCAGCTTTATCCGATCTTCACTCGGGTCACGGGAAGCCTGTGCCTATCTCAGGCGTCTATGGGTATTAAGGCAGGATACACCCTGGATGGAATGCCAACCCATCGCAGGACACACACAAACACACATTCACACACACACTCACATTCACACACACATTCATACACTAGGGACAATTTTCCAGGGTGCCAGAACCCGGAGAAAATCCCCCTGAGGCACGGGGAGAACATGCAAACTCCACACACATGGCCGAGATGGGAATCGAACCCGGACCCTGGCAGTGTTTTTTTTTATAATAATAATCCTTTATTGGTCACATATACATTACAGCACAGTGAAATTCTTTTCTTCGCATATCCCAACTTGATGTTGGTAGCTGGGGTCAGAGCGCAGGGTCAGCCATGATACGGCGCCCCTGGAGCACAGAGGGGTAAGGGTCTTGCTCAAGGACCCAAGGGCGGCAGCTTGGCCATACCGGGGCTCGAACCCGGATCTTCCGATCAGCAGCCCAGCGCCTTAGACCACTGAGCTACCCCCTCCCCTAAGAGACGAACGTGCTAGCCACTAAGCCACCGTGCCCCCGGGCCACGAGTAGTGATTCTTAAAGTAGGTCTCACACTTGCAGTGCTTTATTCAGATTTACCTGTGAACTTATACTGTTCAGTAGGTCTACATTGTGTTGCATAAGAAGCCCGTGGGTTTTGGTGAACTGGCACAAACATTTTAAGCTAGTTAATGCTGTAAACAAGTTTTATTTTATTTTTTGGGAAATATTATTAAAAGTATAATAATTCAACATGATATTTATCACCTCTGTATATTTTGTGATCTGAAATAACATTAGGAAAATAAATATTTGAAAGAAATCTAAGAGTATATTCTACTATGATGCAGGCCTGCAAGGGCTTGGAAACACTTCCTGTTTCTGAAACCTCAAAGCTGGCAAGCATATAATGAGGAAGTGGATCAATCCTGCCCAACCCCCGGAGTGATGGATTGAAGCCATAGTCTTGGGCACAATTCTACTCAGTTGCTGGGCAGCAATTCTCCTTTTAATGATGTAGTTACAGAGGAAGAAATAAAGGTTCTCAGCTTCATCAGAGGACTACTGATTGTACTATTTGTGATTGAAAAGAGTCCAAAAATGCATCGGGATCCATCAGGGATTATTACTTTAATATGTTTTTATTTTTATTTTATTTTATATTTAATATTAAAATCTCCCAATATCTCCCAAGTATGGCATTTTTATTATAAAAAATAAATAAATAAACCATCATTCAAATGATCTGCAAGTGAACCAGCTCAGCTAGAGAACTTGATCCAGATAAATAGAACACACAATCAAGTCTTGAAATATTTAATTAACCTTTTCCAAATACACTTAATTCCACCAATCCAGTCATTCTTTTAACTAGCGAGTTATTTATTAGCTAGAAGAACAATAAATAAAGGTAAGTTAAAACAATAGCAACACTAAAACGCGTGGGAAATTGTTTAGTGAATATATGCACTGTTTTTGCCTAATAAATAGCGATTCATTAGGAATGCACATCAAATAAATTCCATCAGTGCGTGTGTTCATCTTAACCAATGCAATTTGGCAGGACATAGGCAGGAATGGTGCAATGCATTGGTGAACAGCCAAATGGTGAACAGCCAAATGCCAAATTTGTGCAAGAACTAAAGTATGTGGCACAACGACACTGTTCTTCCATTTCAGTGTCACATGACGTAGTCACATGTCACTGATCGCCAGAGGTGGGAAGTAACGAAGTACAAATACTTAATTAAAGTAATTTATTTGAATTTTCTGGTAGCAGAATTCTATTTCAGCAGCATATTTTCATGATAAATTCTTACTTTTACTCTTTACTTTTGCCTTAGTTTTGATCTATTCGCTGAAATGTTGATATTTTTCACATTACGCTCCGTTTTCAGACCATCAAGCGATATCCACTGGTGGTGTATGATTCCTTGGCTATAACGCAGCACAGATGTTCAGCCTGTACTGTATATACTCGTTAAGTAACCAAAATGGTACTTAAGTGAAGGATATGTTCATTTTCTTTCACTCAAAAAGGTTTCGTGTTTTAATGTTTCAAAACCTAGTTGTGGGTCAACTTATTATGATTCAGTTTTTCCTTCTATATAATAGCCAAATGGTGTCTTCCTTATCCATTATGCTTAAATGTCCATACTAGATCCATCCACTACATCCAGTTACACAGTTCTATTGGTTCCTGTTCCTCTTGGGCAGTAACTAACTTACTGTGTTAAGGAGGGAAGTCGGCCATGTGGGCATATAAATGCATGCAAATACGCAGGTGTAACTGTGAAATGGACACTCTGGCACTTTGGGAGGCTGTTATTAATAGTGCTTGTAAAAATATGTTGACAGGTTAACACTACTATTTTTGGCTCTGATAAAGACTGGTTTATGAGTCCATTTAGATTTTGTCTTTTAAGACCAATTGTTGAAATAGTTCCAGCTCTATAGACTAAAGTATACTTAGAAAATCAATGTATTGTTATTAGTGATGCTTGCAAAAGCTTGCATTATAACCTCTCTCGAGCTTCGGCCAAATTTCCGGAGCATAACTCATCCCGCAATTTTTGTCGAATCTTCACGAATTATACCTTGTATCGTGTGGCCCTATGGTGTGAGGTGTGCTATTACTTTTATAAGGAATCGTCCTCGAAGTTCCGAACCCCTGGGCCTAAAAGTTTTAAAAAAAGAAAAAAAATGGTCCCATAGAAAATAAATGGGGCAGATATTTCGTGCATCACAGCTCGGCCTGTGAGCATCCGACATTCACAAATGGCAAATCCACTCGTAGGGGGTCGGGAGTGGATCACGATCATTTTTCCTCCAGAACCCCACACCTGTTCAGAATTTTGGAAAATCCGCGTCATTCCGGCACCATTCCCAGAGATTGAATGGGGAAATTTGACACTCCGCTGTTTGGTCCGTGTTTGCCTGAAATACACATTTGACATATCCACTCGTAGGTGAGATTGAGTAGGTTGCGAACACATGACTGCCGCATGGCGTCACGTGGCCGCAAACGTGAAAAATCTGCAAAGCGGTGAAACTCGGACACAGGGTCATGTGACATGTCTAAACGCTTGGCACATGAATGGGAGTCGGACGCTGGCGCCGCCCCTCTCGACAAAACACGCAAAACTGGCTTTTTTGGTGTCTAAACACTCATCTCTCTGAATGAGCTAACTTTTCGAAGTCAACGCTAAATATTAAACGGTCCAGGCTGTAAGGGGTCACGCCCGGAGCTGCGGTTTGCATCGGCAAGCATCACTCACATTTTCTTCAGGAAATGTCCCATGTCTAGTTATTCTTGTCAGTTAAAATCCAAGAAAAGTGGATGAGCTGTCATCTGCTTTTAGCCAGTGCATAAATGGTATACATTACATATACATACACATTGCAGCGTAGCGAAATTGTTTCTTCGCATATATTTCTTTTTTCTTGTTTCTTTGTATATTTGCGCATATTTGCATTTGAACATCAAGTGCCTTTGTTATTCAAAAGGAATTTCCTTCAAGTGATTCCTTCAACAAATGCAGTGTCCCTTGAGAAATTTTATCCATATACATTAAACCAGTACAGTTCATTGTGAATTACTTCTATAGAACATAAAGTTTTGTCTTTTGCACGTGTTGACTAAAACATGAGAGCTACCAGCTGTGCATGTGATCATAAATAATTCCTTCATGTAATAGTTTCTTGTCTATTTTTTTTTTCTTCCAATCCTCACAGTACAGAGAAGAGACACTACAATGTCCATTTCAAACAGAATTTGTTGTGAAGTGCATCACCGGCCGTCTGATGGCACTGACCTGATGCAATAGGCGGCAAACTCAGAGAATTCTACAAAAGTCAGAAAGATAATGAGAGCAAGTGCCCAGAGAAATGATCCCACTCACACCATGTCACTGTTGAGTTTGATCAGTCTGACCCATATATTGAAAATACATTTTTGTTTAAAAAGGAAGTCATAGCAGTGGTTTGGCAATGCTGGATAAAAATAGAAATCTTATTGAGACATTTTTAGCCAAGGTCTATTGTGTAATACAGGTGCATCACAATAAATTAGAATGTCATGGAAACGTTTATTTATTTAAGGTTATGTTCAAGTTGATTTTTTCGATAACTCAAATTGTGAAACTCATGTATTAAATAAATTCAATGCAGACTGTAGGAGTAGTTTAAGTCTTTGGTTCTTTGAATTGTGATGATGTTGACTCTATATATCTATTATATATGAGATATATAATATATTAGATATATAATATCCATATTGAGGGGCACGGTGGTTTAGTGGTTAACACGTTCGCCTCACACTGCCAGGGTCCGGGTTCGATTCCCGTCTCGGCCATTTTTGTTCCTTTTTTTTCTCCAGGTTCTCCAGTTTCCCCCGGTCCAAAATTTTCCCTAGTGTATGAAATGTTTCTCCCCGTGGAAAATGTGTTTCCCCCGGTGTTCCAAAAACATGTGACCTTGGAAATTTTCCCTATGTGAGTGTGTGTGAGTGTGTGTGTCCTGCGATGGGTTGGCATTTCATCCAGGGTGTATCCTGCCTTAACGCCCATAGACGCCTGAGATAGGCACAGACTCGCCGTGACCCGAGGGAAGATCGGATATAGAGGTAGAAGATGAATGAATGACCTAAAATGACAGACCAGGCAAGGAGAGAATTGATCCAAACAGCATCCAGAAAGATGCCTTAACTATGGATGAGCTGCAAAGATTCCAGTTTAGATGGGAGAATCATAGGACAACTATTAGTCATGATCTATTATGGAAAAGTGACAAGAAGAAAGGCATTGCTGACCAAAAAGAATAAGAAGTCCCATTTTCTTTTTTTCTTTTTTTCCCCATGAATAAGGCCAGCAAATATATAGGAGAAGGTGCTGTTTAACATTTTGGCCTACGATCAAATATTGTACATGGTGGAATCTTAGCACTGCACATCAGCCTAAACACACCATGAAACATGGTGGTGGAAGCATGATGCTGTTGGGATGCTTTTCATCAGCAGAGAAGCTGCTCAGAGTTGACGGTTCGATGGATGGAGCTAAATACTGCGAACTCCTGGAAGAAAAAAAAAACATATTAGAGGCTGCAAAGGAGCATATGGATGTTTTACAAAGATGAATGGGTAAAAATAACACTGTTATTTTTAATGTTAAAAAAAGACTCAGCTATTGTATAAAGTATTGACTCAGGAGGTCTAAATACACATAGTATGGAATTTTCCAGATTTAAATTTATAAAATATATTTATAATATATATATATATAGATATATATATATATATATATATATATATATATATATATATATATATATATATATATATATATATATATGCACTTCACAATTATGTGATTCGTAATATAGAGTGGAACCCTTACGAGTTTAATTTGTTCGAATTTATAGTTTGTTAGGTGAAACGCTAGTAGGTTGAAATTAATTTCCCCATAAGAAATCATGTAAATTCGGATAATATGTTCCAGACAAGAAAAAAATATTACTTTTAAAATGACATTACGAGTAATATGCACTAATATTATTTAATAATAGCATTTTTAATTGTGGAAAACATTCTTTATTGGGTATTTACCTTTGATAAGAGTGGATGACGGCTGTGCCAGTGGGTCGCGGGTGGAGCGTTAAGAAACACCTGCGCCTGATGAGAGTAATCAGTGCTCTCTGTTTTAGTCCGGCGAGGCCAACAAAGAGGTGTGAGTCATCAGCCTCGGGGAGAGAACCACTGCGAAGAGCAGAGCGGAAGGTCGGCGAAAGGGGACAAGCAGACGTTCCGGTCAGCGAGGGCACTCGTGCGGCTAGTGACGAAATGGCGTCCCAGCCATTGCGTAAACCTGAGAGGATGCAGGGGAAGCGTGGCGATCTGCAGGAGAGAAGGCATCCGAACTGCAAAACAGTGGGAGTGACCTGGCATGAGTACGAGGGAAGGAAAGCTCTGAGGCACATTTGAAAGTAAATAAAGACTGCTCTTCTCTGTGACCTGTTGCTTTTCTCTGTCCTTCCAGAGGAGACCAGTAAATGTGTTACAACAACAATGTATTTCTGCACTAAATAACAATACAGCACTGTAATTCACTATGATAAAGTTTGTACAGAACAGTGTATGTTATCAATATTGTTCAGTAATGAATATTAATGAAACAAAGACAGTGATAGAGGCAAAACTAAGACAAATCTCTCACTATAAACTCAACAGAATTGAGGGGTTATAACTGACTGAGTGACTGGATGGCACAACATTGCTGGGCCTCTCGAGAATCCTCATGGCCTTGAATTTCAGCTCACAAAATTCATATCACTCCTAACCTGAAAACCTGTAATGGTCTATCATAATGGTCACATAAAATCCCATCCCATATATATATATATATATATATATATATATATATATATATATAGATATATACACACAATAGTGATTGCTTACACACATGACATAGCCCTACAATTGAATGTTAGGAGTTCTGTTCCACTGACCCTGCTTTTGCTGCTAAAAAGCACTTTTTTATTCTTTTGATTGGCCTTGTCTGTGTTTTTGTACTTCATATAAATCTTCATGAATCTTGACATCTGTCTGCAGGTGTGTTTTCAATAAATCTTCTCCCTGCATTTACATCTGTCTCGACTCACCTGCTGTGACAGCAGCTCGGTGCTCGGCTAAAGGCATACAAAATATTCCCTTTCAGGAACTCAGGGTCTTTGGGAAAAGCTTCCGCGTTGTCACGCTCTGAATTACATGTGTAATCAGTCCGTCGGAGAGATATGACACCGCCGGAGGGTGACCTCACAACCAGGAAGCTATAAATGCACACTTTTCGGAGCTAGCTTATGTTTGTTTATGAAGCGCTGTGTGTGTGTGTGTGTGTGTGTGTGTGTGTGTGTGTGTGTGTGTGTGTGTGTGTGTGTGTGTGAGTGTGTCGGTCAGATGGATTAGAGATTAAGTATTGGTATGTGCTAAAAGAAACAAAGCATATGATAACACCTTCCGGCTGGGCATATGTCCTCACTACATCACGCGAGGGATCTGGATACGCACAGTGTATGTGTGTGTGTGTGTGTGTGTGTGTGTGTGTGTGTGTGTGTGTGTGTGTGTGTTGCTTGCCTGGGAGTGGAGCATGCCATCTTGATGCTCGAGTGTGCAAACTTCTCAAATTATGCTTCATGCATTTGAGAGTGCTCCGGTCCTGGTAATCTCTCTTCTCCAAAGGAGCTCTCAATCCTTGTGGGTCTGCTCCACTGGGATGTGGGTTGTATCCTATTGTATCCTCCTATGAGTCCTCTGCTCTTCCCACACCATTTGGAGTCAGAGTGGTGTGGGCATGTGCAAGGCGTGGTGCACTCCAAAGGCTTTTCCTCTGGATCTGGACTCCAAGACATCTGCAACACTGCATGTTGGTCCATCTCGCTGACCTCTGTCAGATTCTACAGCCTTTGCCTCAGTGCAAACCCTGGACCCTTTACCCTTCGCCCTAGCTGTGTACTTCATAGAAATCCACCTAAATGCAAAACCTTAGGTGACATTTAATTAGTTTATTCAGCCCCTATGTTTATTCTATTTAATATACATGAACATTCTTTAGGGCTGTCATGTGTTAATAACGTTGCTAACGAAAATTCACTAAACTTTTATTAACTAGCGATTAACACAGTGCACATTACAATGTGAGCGATCTGCTCCTTCACTCTGCATCGATCAAGCGTCTCTTGAATGAGACACTGCACTTTTCATTCTGAACAATAAAAAAAAAAAAAGAATTTGCAGTCTGCGGCCTTCCCAAATTTCAGAGTTGACTTTTCCTCAGCCGCCCTTCACAATAAGTTAGAATAGTATGAGAGTATGATATGAAAAGTCTTCATTTACAGGAACATTGAGAACAGAAATATTGCGATAATCCATTAAATAAAGAGTTAAATCGTGGCGATTAATCGCGATTAAATGTTTTAATCTACTGACAGTCCCTGATATCCTTCCAATAACTTACCTTGCAATAACTACTTGTTTTACCATTTTTAGGTGCAGTCTCACCTAGTCACTAATATAATTACAAATGAAGCAGTTGATTTGACGTATTAAAAGGTTTAAGAGAAGCACCACATATTGAACTGGAATAGCTTGAAATTTTTATGGACAAATTCTAAAGCTTAGAGGAAATAGGACGTGACATTTAAGCCTTAATTTCTAGTCAGGAAAATGTTATTTTGTCATGGGTCTTTGCAAAGAAGGGGACACAAGTACTGTACATGTATGTACAATGTACTGAAATAGTCACTGTGTAAGCACTGAGGATGCCTTGCTATTGTCACGGTTCCCTCTCTCTTCTCACTCCTCCCTGCTCTTTTCCCCCCACACACAACCCTAATTGGCCTCACCTGTTCCTCATCCTCTTTCCTTCTCCCTCTCCCTATATAAGCCCGGTCCTTCCCGCCATTCCGCGTCCGGGCTCGTAAACGCAAGCGTAAATGCATTCTACGAAGCGGATACGCAGTCCTTCCCTCGTGTTATGTCTAACCTTTGTCTGATTTCCCAATCAGGTCCCGTTCCCGTCTGTTCCCGCTACCCGGACTTCCAAGTCCAGCGGACGCGACTTCGTCCACCGCCGCACCTTCTCTCCTGTATTTCCCGTACCACGGCTCGCAGCTCGCAAGGCTCCCTAGCCTGTCTGGCCGCTCCTTTTGAGCGGCGTCTCCTAAGTTTATTATTTAATAAATCCTGTTTTGTTTGATTCCGGATCTCCGTGTGTCTGCTTCAGCGCACCGTTACAGCCATTACAATACCGTATATATATTTTTTTATACCACAGTCTGGGCTTTTTTTTCAGTTTGTTTCTTTTCTGACACTGATTTCATGTCCTTTATAGTATGTGTGACTTTTCAGAACATTTCCTCTAGCGTAGAATAGAACGCGATGCCCTCCAGTGTTATCCACTTCCACTGTGCTAATCTCTAATGACATGTGTGGCATTTATCAGTAATTAGGCTTAGATGTTTTTTAATAGGAATTGCTGTCCCTTAAGGTCTTATTGTCAATTGCAGGGGCAGTTCTGATGGTAATCAGGTACAAAACTAAAATAGATATCTGGGTGGTACATGTACTGTATATAGTCTTGTTCAGGATTAGAAATCATTAAATCCTTATCTCTCTGATTTGCCCTTTGGGAGTAGGACAAATAAAATGTGAAGAAGAGTAACGAATGCATTGCTTAGAGAGTCGGTATTAATATAATGGACAATAATCAAGCTGCAGGGACTTGGTCATTTTCTAAGTTGAATTTAAATGAGGCAACCACAATTTAAACACGGGACTTATTCAGCTATTTTCGGAACAGTTTAATAGCACTTTTCCTTCCATTTACATTTGAACATGACTTTTATCAATTTTACTGAATTGTGTGGCAAATTTTTAGGGACAAGTACTAAGAAAGCAATCTAAAGTTCTAGCTGTCTGACCTTGAAACTTAATTTGTTCATTTTGACCGCCGTCACACACACACACACACACACACACACACACACACACACACACACACACACACACACACACACACACACACACACACACACACACACACACACACACACTCACATACACACACACCAGCAAAAGAGACTTCATCTATCTACTGCTACAATTTTCTTTCACTCTCCAATAAAAACAAAAAGAACTAGGAACTTGCTTTTACTGCTCACTATGCAATCAAAAGACCATCAAGGAATAAATCAGTTTGTAAATAAAGGCTTTGTGAATATATCAGACTCATCTGCCTGTAAAATGTATGTGGAATTATTGGCACCCTTCCAGGAATTGGGTAAACATATATATGATTGTTAAAAGCAAATAACGGAAGAATGCGCATGCCTGACCTCCTAATCTTAAAAAAACAAGTTAATATGCAATGTTAAAAGGAAACGCATAGTATAACAGTATACAAGAGGCCATTCTTGCTCGCAATTTAGTTGTACCTGCCTCACTCAATTCTCAAGGCGAAGTAAGATAATGACCTCAACATTTCACCGAAATTTAGCACAAAATAATTTGCAGAAAATGTCTAAAACCGCTACTGTCATCCTGTTTTTTTATGAATGAAAAGGGAAATCCATATGGGCAAAGCTAAAAAAAAAAAAAAAAAAAAAAAAAAAAAAACGAGCTTAAAATGTTCTACATAAATAGGTGCTCCCTCAAGAAGATCCCTTGAGAAGTGCCGCCAACCTTATTATACACTCTAAGAAGACGATCAGGACTCTTGGTTTGTGCTTGAGAATACATACAGCAGTATTTTACAGCAGAAAACATCATATATCATATCACATTCATATCTTCTGTTAAGTTATCTTATTTTGTTTAAAGGTTGTACATGTTATATACTTTTTTGCCCCATTTCTGGGTTTTCAAGTTTGGGTAAACGGTCCTCAGCAGAAGTGAGAGTCAGCAAGCACTGGGCCGTGTTCCGTTTTAAAACAAACATCTCTTCGTACCTGCAGAAATAGAGGTAGATGTGACATCTATGCATGGCGATGCTTCTCTTTGTTTCTACTTGGATTTCTCCATGGAAACAGTGCAAATATAGAAACCATCCATATCAGTATCAAGTACCACACTAAAGGTAGTAAAATGCAACATTTTACCTCAACCCTAATTCTCTTAATATGGTTAATCTTTACAATTTTGAAAAAAAAAAAGGAACGGCTGTCAGCAAAGTGGGACAGAAAAAAACCCCAAAATGTGTAGCATCAATTAACTGAGAAGGTGAAGGAAAATATAGCCTACAAATGAGTCTTCAGCATATGCTGCTACATGCATTTAATTAGTGTATCTCTTTTTGTACTCTGATTTAAATCAGAAGTTATTTTCATAATGGGGGGGGGGGGGGGGGGGGGGGGGGGGGGGGGGGGGGGGGGGGGGGGGGGGGGGGGGGGAGGCATTACACTATGTCCTCAGAAACAGCAGAAAATGCTGAAAGAAGGTCCCAGCGGAACACATGCCAGTACTGTCACTGTGAATTCTCCTCACTTAATTCCCCTCACCTCTTCACTTGAGTACATAATTGGCCTCAATTACTGATGTGCCCAGGGCTGTTTTTTTTCCCCCCGTTTTATCGCAGTAGCCTACTCTTTTTGACATTACAGATCACCAATTATGAACCAATTCAAGTGTTTATGAATAAGGTCTAATTAATAGTGAATAAACTCTCTACATGCATCTAAACAAATAGCAAGCTTTTAATTAGCCTTATTGTATATGTAAAAAGTGCAAATGTATTATGGACATAATTGTAACCATGCATTATGCTTCATTCATCCATTCAACCCAGCCATTACGGTTGCACTCTTAGTGCTGGTCTCAAGCCCGGATAAATGCGGAGGGTTGGATTAGGAATGGAATCCAATGTAGGAAAAAAAAAATGTGACAAACTAAATATGTGGATCGCAAAACAGAATTATATTCCGGATCTGTCGAGGCCCCAGTTACAAGTGAGACACCAGGGACATGGGAATTGGAGGAGAGTGGCGGTTATGGTGGGAACATGCTGGTACTATGACTGTTAAAGGTGAGATATGATGGAGGGGAGAAAGGTATATATGTTGTGTGTTCAGGAGACAAAGTGGAAAGGTAGTAAGGCCAGGAATATTGGAGGTTGGTTTGAACTGTTATCTCATAGTGTGGATGGTAAGTGAAATGGTGTAAGGAAGGAAGCCTGAAGGAAGAGTACAGTAAGAGTGTGATGGAGGTGAAGAGGTGTTTATGATAGGGTGATGACAGTGAAGCTGGAAGTTGACGGTGTGATGATAAATATCAGCAGTGCTTATGCTCCGCAAGTGGGTTGTAAAGTGGAGGAGAAGGAAAGATTCTGGAGTGAGTTAGTTGGAGTGGTGGAGATTGTAGCTAGGGATGAAAGGTTAGTGATAGGTGCAGACGTCAAGGGCCTTGTTGGTGAAGAGGTGATGGGTAGGTATGGAGAGGAATATGGAAGGGCAAATGGTGACAAATTTTGCAAAAAAGGATGAAGATGGCAGTCGTAAATACATGTTTTTAAAAGATTATATGCAGGAGATGTAACCTGGTGGTGGCAGAGGGTAGTGTAGCTTGACAGCATCAGATGCTGGTGTTTCCAGAGCAACTTTTTTGGCTTTGGATGTGAAGGAGAAGAGGAGGAGAGTGAGGATTGGAATGAGAATAAGATGGTCACAACTAAAGTAGGACAGTAGTGTAGAAGTGATCAGGGAGACAGCTAGGAAAGGACTTGGTGTGTCATCTGGAAAGAGAAAGGAAGACAAAAGAGTCATGGTGGTGGAATGAGGAAGTGCAGGAAAGCGTAAGGAGGAAAAGATTGGTGAAACAGATTTTAAGCTGATTGAGGTGCCAGGCAAGAGGAAAAGAAGGAGGCCAAGGAGGAAGTTTATGGATGTGGTTGAGGCAAGACATACAGGTAGTCGGGGTGCAGTAGGGTGAAGGATGACTCGCTTTGGCGACTCCTAAGCTGAAAGAGGAAGTAAAAGAATATTATGCCTCATTCATATGTGTATAAGTATCAAGTTTATGACACATGACAGTTTTCATTCATTCATCTTCTACCGCTTTACCCGATCTTCCCTCGGGTCGCGGGGAGCCTGTGCCTATCTCAGGCGTCTATAGGCATTAAGGCAGGATACACCCTGGATGGAATGCCAACCCATCGCAGGTCACACACACTCACACACACACACATTCATACACTAGGGACAATTTTCCAAGGTGCCAATCAAGGTGCATGTTTTTGGACCAGGAGGAAACCAGAGAACCAGGAGAAAAAAACCCTGAGGCACGGGGAGAACATGCAAACTCCACACACACATGGCCGAGGTTGGAATCGAATCCCGACCCTGGAGGTGTGAGGCGAATATGTTAACCACTTTTTACAAACATTACAGTTTGATTCAGAATAATTCAATATAGTTTAAATTCAACTAAGGGGACTTTGAATATGTGTTAACTTCGGAGCGATTGTCCTTAGTGTATGTGGCTCCTAGAAGCAAAAATTGCTTAAATGGATATGTTCATGTCAAAGAAGATTTGCTTCAGCGCCTTGCAGTGGTACAGATGCCCAAATATGCTTAGCTCCCAAGAGTCAGGGTGTCCCTTATGTGTAAGCCATGTTGCAATGAGACACAGTGTATATTACACACACCTGACCCACACTCAAGCTTAAAGGCGCCCTACTGATGCCCTCTATTCCCTTGTCTCCTCTTCTCTCTGTACCAGTTGTGTGGGAGATCTGCCTGAGATAAGACTTTCAGATGAGAAGGTGGGGGGAACCATGGTGGACTGGGATTCAGCTGTGAAACAAAGCAATCGTATTTCATATTGAATTGGGAATAAGGGACGGAAGAAAAAAAAAAACCCTCTCCTACTCTTCTTCCTTCTATTTTGCTAAGTAGTATATGGTTAAAAGGAAAAGGGGCAGGAAACAGATGAAAAGCTTAAAGATTTAGATACTAGATCAGTTCAGGTAGATTACCCTACTAATGTTGTAAACCTTTTTACCCGGAGAAGAAGTATTGTTTTACAGATGCAGGAGATAAGAAACGCATTTTTTTGTTTTATATATAGACATAACATCAAACTTCTTGTGTAGAAAATATTGGCTGTATATTTTTTTATATGATTTTTATATGGTTTTGCATCGGTGCTTGGACTCCTATCCAACTCATTGTTACACAGTGGACAGCCTGTTTTATTCCTGTAACTATTTCAAGGGTTTGTAAGCCCATTTTGAATCAAATCATCAAAACAAACAAACAAAACACGAACGCTTGGTTTAGAAAATGTACGTTTTAAAAGCACAGAATTTGTAGTTCCTACAATTTTTGGAAATATTCTCCCCGGTAAAATAAACAAAATATGTCTTGAAAACCACATGACATATGGAAGAGGGGACTAGAAGCTCGGGCTAAAGCTGAATTATTAGAAGTATATGGCCATGCTCACTCAGCCGTGTTAATGATGAACATCACATAGAGAGACGGTTGATGGATTTTCGGCAACCATGAACGCTTGATGGCTTTCCAAACATCTTCCAAAGCATCTTTCCCGTTTATCAGAAGGAAATTCTGTGTGTTTCAGAGGATGTCAACGTGTCTTTATAAATCTGTGTTCTTATAACACTGTTCATGTCAGGGATGAAACAAAAAGAAAAAAAAAAGTAGGTCTCTCATTTTGCAGAAATGAGTTACATAAAACCGTGTAATTGATCCAAAGTTAAAGAGCAAGTAGCCGGTGTGAATCCAGACTTACAATGATGACCTACTCTGCCCAGAATTAATTATGGGTATTCACAGATATGGTCTAAGCAAGTGTAAAAGGCCCTATGCTGAAACCTTCGCCAAGAATTCAGTTATTATGGCACTCCTATTAATATTTTCATAAAACCTCTTTAACACTGAGGATATAATAGAAATATAATAGAAAGGTAGATAATTGCATTTTTTGTGTCTTTCTAGATTTCTTACATGTGCGAAATGTAAGTTAAAATTACCCGTATAACCTTGTAAAAAAGAAAAAAAAAAACTAAATATTGGAAGATGTAGGGACAGAGACAATGCTCTACATAATGTATATAATGGATTTGTGAATTTGCTTCAAATCCTTATCACCCACAAAGACCTTAACTGTTTACATAAACAACATGCCATTGATCAAAGAAATCAAAAAATGAGAAACACTTTTGTGGGATGAGTTACGGTGAATAAAAGTGTGCTGGCAGCAAATAATTTTCTTTGTTCCACTTCATTAAACATGGGTTATGCATATGCAAAGAGTGTCATCCCTAACATAATTTCTTTCTGTAACATCACGGCAAATTTGAAAATATGTATAAATTGGTCATTCAAATGAAAACAATTATAGAAAGTATAGAAAATGTGAGATTGTGTGTGTGTGTGTGTGTGTGTGTGTGTGTGTGTGTGTGTGGATTACCTGATCTTCCGGTAATCTTTAACTATAGTTGTATAGCTTCTGAGCATGTAGCTACTGCATCATGAGATTCGCTTCTCAGCTGACATGAATAAAAAACAAACAATGTAGTCTTCTGCTGTTGTAGCCCATCAACCTCATGAATTGACATATAGGGTGTCCTAAGATGCTATTTGGCTCAACATGGTTGTTTGAGTTCCCCTGTCAGATGGTTTTCTCCCCTGACCTCCTGCAATTACAGTATTATATATTATATATATATATATATATATATATATATATATATACAAACTCCAACATTGAGCGACAGTTCTATAGGTATATTTCTTATGTCCTATATTGTCCTACCTATAGAACTGCCGCTCTGTGAAGACAGACAGAGTCTTGCAGACTTTTGAAGACTTTTCTGCTTGAAGACTTTTGTTTCTAAAAAGTCCAAAAGATCAACAGTTTCCAAAATACTTGGTCCACAACCGTGCAGCCAGTAACACGAGATTATAATTTCCTCTATGTGATTCTGAAATCTGATTTCTGTTTCTGGGTGATGTGTGATGTGCTACTGCCACATGATTGGTTGATTGTATTGAAGTACACGAATGAGCTAGTGTATAGGTGTTCCTATAAGGTGTAATCACCACAAATTGTGTGTAAGTGTATGTGTGTGTGTGTGTGTCTGTGTTACAAGCTTTCTAGGATCAAAGTGCAATGTGAGGCAGACTGGCTGGCTGGAAAGGCATGAGTGCGTGCACACACACACACACACACACACACACACACACACACACACACACACACACACACACACACACACACATATACATGCACACTAAACCTGTTCCCATTTGGCTCAGACTGCCAGAGGCACACTCCATCATCCCACGTTCAACAGCCTTGTAACATCTGTTCATTAGCACTGACAGATGAAAAAGAGAGAGTGAAAGTGAGTGACTGAGTGAGTGAGAGAGAGAGAGAGAGAGAGAGAGAGAGAGAGAGAGAGAGAGAGAGAGGTGGCGAGAGATGTGGGGGGAAGACAGACAAACAGACAAACAGAGATGTAGAGAGAAAAAGAAGAAGGGTTTTGGCCGTTACTATTTCACTGGAGTAAGAAGCATCTGACTGACATGCCTCCTTACTTACATTGCTGCCTTCTATTAATGTTTGAGTGAGGGAGTGGGTGGGTGGATTGGAAAAAGTGTGTAAACATGTCTGTACATTGTGTACATTTATATAAGCAAAATCTTAAAAGCCCTTTTTTTCATATTTATATCATATGTGCTTGGAGAATCGATAAATGTTTGAGATTATATTATTACAGACTAAAGGACGATAGATGCTACCAAACAGCAAGTACAAGAATACAATATACTATATGCATTGTTAGCATTGGTCTACTGTCTTAGATATTACGTAATGAAGGTGAAACATGTCTTTCCTAAAATAATTCTTATGTCTGTCTCGTCAGGATTTTAGATATGAAATAGTCACGTGTCTACAACGAGCCTAATATAGACATTGGCTGAATCAACTACTATGGCGTACTAAGTCTGCGGCCATTTTATAGGAAATGAATTGGATTACATCCCCCCATGAGGCGAGCTTTGACAAACAGAGTTCTGGTAACAGATTATTGGTAAAGGACAAAGAAGGGAAGAAAATCTGGAAAAGGAATTTAGTCCTAACATGATATCAAGGCATCTCAAATATGGAAATTACAGATAATGTCTAATAAACTAATGGCTGATATAAACTCCACTAAGATCAATGGGTTCTAACCCCACCACCACCAAGATGCCACTAGTGGGCCCTTGAGCAAGGCCCCTCACTTGCTCAGTTGTAAGTCGCTCTGGATAAGGGTGTCTGCAAAATGCTATAAATGTAATAGGGTGTAGAGTGCAGACTGTCTTGATGCCCATAGACGCCTGAGATAAGCACAGGTTCCCCGTGCCCCGAGGGAAGATTGGATAAAGCGGTAGAAGATGAATGAATGAATGAATGAATGAATGAACATATATGTGTGTGTGTGTGTGTGTGTGTGTGTGTGTGTTATTAGGGAGGATTACTCGCACATGAGTTAACTCATGATTAATCGCACGTTTTCGATGTACCATAAATGAATACTTTTCATGTTTCTAATACTCACCACAACTAACTGCAACAGATGTTATAATTAGCTGAATCTCTCTTAGTTAATTAATCGTGCATTGATAAAATCATTAATGAAATGCTGTTAAAATGAATTTGCGTAAACGCATTATTATCACTATAACTTTGACAGCCCATATATATATATATATATATATATATATATATATATATATATATATATATAGATATATATATATATATATATATATATATATATATATATATATATATATATATATACATATATGTGTGTGTGTGTGGTGTGTGTGTGTGTGTTTGTGTGTTTTTGATAAATGATATATAGAGGAAGAAACCTTGTCTGACCAAATTCCTCATTTATTCTCAGTCAGTGAGAACCGTTTCTTCTCTCTCGTGTTTGCGTCATGGTTCTCATGGTGATAAATGCCATGCGCTTGTATTATTGTGGTAGGTTCTGTTATGAACCCGTTTCCAGCAGTGTGTCACTTGTTTTCCTATATTGTTTGTACCTTTTTTGTTATCTCTTAATTAGTTTCCTTATTTCTTACCTTTTGAGCATCCCTTCTATTTTCCAGGTCGTATCGCGCATCCTTGTATCATTACCCTGTGACTCCTTTTCATCTTTGTTGTATTTCTGTGTTGTATATATATATATATATATATATATATATATATATATATATATATGTATATATATATATATATATATATATATATATATATATATATATATATATATATATATATATTATCCCCCTTTGTCAGTTTGGCCTATTACTGATTATGGATGTTGGAGTGACTGTGAAAGCCTGTATTACAACCATCAATAAGGCTAATAACTATTTCCTAATAAGTGTCCTGCCACTACATTTCCTTACACATTAAATGTGGGCTCTTTATACTTTTTCAAACGATATGTGGAGTTTTCCACAGCCGTATTTATTCTCTTTAAGTTTGCAGCATAATAACTGTCCAATTACAGCAAGAGTTATACTTGCTGTACCCCATAAAAGACACTCTGTACATTTAGGAAAATCTAAACCCGATTGATATGCACATCACATAAGGCACAATGCAAAGAGGCTTGATTCTCAGCAGCAAAAACTTCCCTCATTATATCTCATTAGTATTATAACCGAGTTGTTCGTTGAAACGTCCCCAGTCCTCAAACAGGGAAAACTGTGTTCCAGTTTTCTTGGCTTTTTACTTGCTTTAAAATCAAAGCAAAGAGTTCCCGAGGTTTCATGCTGATCTCTATCTAATTTGAAATGTCAACAAACAAGCATAAAAAAGCCAGTGGGGCGTTTTTCACTTATGTATTTCTATCTCTTTATCGGTGTCAGTGTTTCCACCCACTGTTTCAGAGCTTCATATGATTTAGTACACCAAAGCACATCATAGGTTCAGCGACAACTAGTAAGATTCCCCTGTGGTGCATCTTTGAACCCTTACTACATGTATGAGTGCCATAGATGCTTATTCATGCCCTCTCCCTCTCTCTCTCTCTCTCTCTCTTCTCTCTCTGCCTCCTCTCTCATGCCTCCTCTTCATTCTCACGTTCCCCTCGTTCCCCTTATCCTTGCATATTTTTAGTCTTTGTGCGTACACTCTGAGCATAGACAGATTATGTTGACATGACAAACAGACAGACTGATAGACGACTTGCAGTGACAGTACAGGCCGTGGGAGGCAGTGTTGGTCTGCTATGAAATAAATCACAAGAATAATTAAATTACAAGAACTAAAGAAGAGCTATAAATGTAAATATATTCCAGGTGACAGGTCAACAACAACAACAGCAAAACAAGTTTCTAAATTGATGTCATTGAGAGTCTAAAAGAACAAATGAGGCATTTTTGTCAATTGATATGTCAGTTGCTAAGTGCATTGAATTGTGTATATATATATTCGAAATTCATATATCACCAATTCACTCATGCTATATCACAAATGTAAAAAAAAAACTAGAAATTGAAGGAAATTTAAAAGTGACAAACTGAGCAAAATCGACTCGTGAATTTTGTAAATGTTATGCTAATCATAAGGATTCTCAGTTGCTAATGTGGCTATAGGATATGCTATACAGTATCTCTCTAATTGCACAAATAAATGAGTTTAAATGGAGAACTTGTGAAATTTGAGGAAAATATTTGAAATGAAAGACAAAATTTTATTATAAAATGTTTTTTATTATTATTTTATTATAAAACTACTACATTCTCCTTCAAAGCCAAAGCCAATATTTAATATTAATTCAAATGTTCATACACCTCAAAGCATTTCCTGTAGTTGAAAATGAAGAAAGAACAGGACAGATTAAATCCATTAATCATCCACAAACCTATGTGACTCCAAACCCTTCCCGCTCTTCATTCTTACTGGCCCTCGGTCACGGAGCATTTCCATGGCACGAAGGAAGCTCTTAGTCATCACCGGTCTCTCAGCTTGTGTTCGTCCCTGATACTGCTTGGAGTTATTCCAGTAGCAGGCTACCCATGCCCAGTATTGTCATAGTAGAGAAGTCATTGAAAATGGTTAGCTGTGTGCAGACGGGGAAATGAGACATACAAGTCTGGATAAAAACCAACATAAAAGTGCCAGCTGGAAAGGACTGTTTTTAGCTACAATCCAATCCGCTTTGCATCAAAATCTGTGCACTGCGTGTTTTACTCCTGGAGCAACTGGTCTGCAGATTTTATTAATATGACATGATGTATGTGTATATATATCTATATATATATATATATATATATATATATATATATATATATATATATATATAGTGCAAAAGTTTTAGGCAAATTCTATAAACAAAGAATGCATCATTGATTTTTGTCAATTAACAAAATGCAAAGAGAGCAAATAAAAAAAAAATCAAAATCAAATCATTATTTGGTGTTACTTGTTACTATCTGTTGGCACGCCCCCCCACAGAGCCCTGATCTCAATATCATGGAGTGTGTGTGTGTGTGGGATTACATTAAGAGACAACATCTACATCCACAGAATATGTGTACATCTCCAGCCTACCAGTCAAGTTCCTTTTACTTTTTCATACTGAAGTTCATGAGTTCAGTATGTCTACAATAGTAAGCTGTAGATTTTACTCATTAAGCCATATAGTTGAGATTTATAAATTCCTCATATAAGGCCAATCTATGGTAGGCTAGCAACCCCTTATAGCCTGCACAGGTCCAACTAGCTATCTAACATGCACCTGGGAATTGTTGTCCACACAACACAAGCCTTGCTTGTTGCTCACCTGTGCATAGATACTGATCTAGGCAAAAATACTCGGATCTTATATAAAGCCCATTGACAATTTTTTATGGGTCCCTTTAAGGAGCTTTATAAGGCCCTAGAAGCCTAGAAGGTTGAGGTTAAATACCTATTAAACTAAAATGAATGGAAAGAGGGGCACGGTGGCTTAGTGGTTAGCATGTTCGCCTCACACCGCCAGGGTCCCGGTTCGATTCCTGTCTCGGCCATGTGTGTGTAGAGTTTGCATAATCTTCCCCGGGCCTCAGGGGTTTTTTCTCCTTATTCTCCGGTTTCCCCCCGGTCCAAAAACATGCACGGTAGGTTAATTGGCACCTTGGAAAATTATCCGTAGTGTATGAATGTGTGTGTGTGTGTGTGTGTGTGTCCTGCGATGGGTTGGCATTCCATCCAGGGTGTATCCTGCCTTAATGTCCATAGACGCCTGAGATAGGCACAGGCTCCCCGTGACCCGAGGGAAGATCGGATATAGCGGTAGAAGATGAATGAATGAATGAATGGAAAGATTCATTGAAGTGATTTTCATTTTGAATGTTTCAACACAACTTTTCTGGAACAGTTTTTTTGTTCACTCTAGTAAACGACTTCAGTTTACCTCCTCACTTCTCGAACCAGTTCACAGCCCTGGGATTATTATTTATTATCTCTACCTGCATTATTTCACCAGGCAGATAATGAACCTTATTTTCCCAGCCAAAATAGTGAACGATTATTTATCACTCTCGCAAGCAATGTACTACATCCATTCAGTGACATGTTCACATTGCACCTCATTAAGACCCCATTACCTCAGCAGTACATTTTAATGCCTCAACTCCCTACTGATACTTATGAGGTGAGAAAGGGTTTGACATTTCTGGGTCAGACAAAACAACCCCTCCCCCACTTCCATGCTACCTGATTGATCACTTATCATTAAACCATTTTTTTGCTGAAAAATGTTTATGACTGCTAGTACGATCCTAGAGCTACTAATCCTACTTTGAATAGGAAAGGTACACCTTTTGAGCCTATGTGGTTTTTTTTTTTTTTTTTGTTCAAAGCTTCGAATTTTGCACTGAATCGTTTAAGTTGGAATTATGTTCATTCAAATGCTTGCAATTATTGTTTGCTACAATTAATGGTAATTAGACGATGAATCCGTATGAATTAAGAGTCAAAAACAACACATCAGGGTGTATTGAAATGTCAGAAATTAGTCGATCGGGGACTGCTTTGTTAGCAGGAAATAATCGCAATAATACTGTGGACGTAGCTCAGACGTCTACGCTCTTTTTTTTTTTAATGAGCTCTAACCTAAGCTAATTAATATAACCACATTCATTAGGTCAACTTCCAGCAAGCACGAGTGAATAATGGAGACAGCTAAGTCTGTTTGTGGCTGTGTCTCAGCAGTTTGTGACAGCCCCTCTACACCTCAAGATGTGCAGTGAGGAGGCAGAGCGCCATGCTACAATATACCCCTCCCACGGATGGGTTTATTAATAAGCTGCCTGGCGTTTAATTGCTCTGTTATGGAAGAGCAGCTACCACACAGCCAGAGCTGCAAGCTCAGTGGGACTTCACCATGGGTATGAAACTATTTAACACAGACTTAGCACTACATGCAAAATCTGGAGAACAGAGGTAGTTTCAAGTAAAGGACACACAAAGAGAGCACCCTTTATGCTGATTGGTAATGGTTATTAGACGTTGCGTAGACTATTAGGATAGATATTAGCTACGATTACGACTCAAAAATACAATAAAAGCATTGAAATGTTGCTTGCTTGTATACCATTATTAAAACGTGTATAGTAATTACAATGTTTTTTTTTATACATATAATATACATAAAAGTTCTAATATACATAGTTATATGATGTGCCAAAGATAACTACACTGCATGAACAGAAGTGTCAAGACATTTCCCTTTCGTAGCCATATGTGGTTCTGCACTTATCACAACCACATAGGATTTCTTGGAAAGGGTAGCATTAAATTTCCCCTTACCTTGAACTAGGAGACCCAAACCTGTTCCATATTGAACACCTTTGGGATGAACTGGAACACTCACCCCAGGTCTTTCCGCCCGTTATCGCCCGGTATCTGAATTTACGAACAGTCTTGTAGCTGAATGAGTGCCCAAATCTCCACAAGTGCACTCCAAATTCTAGTGGATCACCTTTCCAAGTGAGTGAGGATTATATTTAACAGCAAACAGTGACTAAATGTGGAGACTTTTGGTAAAATACCGAATATTACTTTTGAACTGTAGTGCGTGTAATTACACCATGCTTTGCTATTTTCCTTAGTCCTTTGCAGACCTAACATTGCCTTCTTTGCTCTCTATGGACGAATTGCCAAATATGCTTTGACTTGATGCATTACACATTCAGACAATGGACATGCGTCATTAATACTGTGTAGTCTACACCAGCCGGGCATTCAGAATGTGCAGCTCTCAACCTCTGTGGCTGTCAGAGTGACATTTAGAGGGAAAAGATGAACAAGCAGTTTGGCAGGTGTAAACAGGACCATTAAGTGACTCCGCTGTTCTCCCCTCTGTGCTCATTCACAAAGCACAGAATCACGCAAGCATTCCACCTATTAGCACCATGCTCCCAGCGTTGCTCTGGAAAAAAAAGCATTAGCTTACTGCTGGCTCAATTAAGCTGATAGTTCTGCAAAGACATAATGACTCTAATTTTAGACACCTTCCTCGACCGCCAATTGGCACCATTCGCCATCCATGGCCATGTGAGGCCTTTAAGGTCAGCAGTGTTATGCATGAGCAGCGTACCAAATATAGACACAGTCTGTTTTTAAGGCTATTTCTAGACGTTTCACTACTGTGGCTACTCACGTAATGGAAAAGGGAAAAGCGCAGCCCTTAAGTACACGCGTTCCCTCCGAGCCAAACATCAAGGATAATGTACCGTGTACCTTAGAGCTATGGTCTAGCCGTGCATCTGTCTATGCAAAACTAAAATGCATTTAAACGATGGCATCTTTCCAACTTCAAAGACATTAGTTAGGTCAGAAAAAGAAAGGCAAGTGGTGCATAATAAGAAGAAACTGCCTAATGGCTAATTGGTTCCATGTATCTTGTTTTACACTCAAAGAACTGATGATGCATTAATGATGAAGATAAGTAAATAAATAAAACAAAACCACAACATAACAATAACATCATCAACAACAACAACAACAACATCAACAACAACACTATTAAAAACACACAGGTGAATAATAATAAAATAAGTAAATAAACAAATAAACAATAAATAATAATAATAATAATAATAATAATAATAATAATAATAATAATAATAATAATACATTTAGGGTTATTTCTTGCATTTTCTGTTGTCAGCAGTTAGGCGAACACAATGCATAAGATTAACAAAGAAGAATAATTTGCTATATCTGACATTCTGAACAGTCCCTATGCTTACTATCCCAGCTGAGCTTTTAACAACTGCCCTCCAATATTATGCACATTTATCCTCATCAGCCCTTTTACCTTGAATTATGTTTCTGCCTTACGAGTTGTTCCTGCAGCACACATTCTAACCCCATAATATCACCACTTAACCCAACCCAAGCGAGTACAGCTTACACATTTTCAGAATGATTTGCCAAAAGATTTCATGGGGGCAGTTAGAGTCAGGACAGTATTTGACATGTAGTAAATCCGCCCCTCACCTGATGCTGAATAAAGCATGTTCGGGCTCTCTAGAGAATGCTTTGCTCTGTCGCTCCGCTGCTGTCACACTGACATGAAATGATGTCTGTGCGCAACGGAGGCAAAGATATAACTGTCATCTGTGAGTATAAACCTCCTACAAATTTAGCATTTCTTAAAGCAGAAAAGCTATACCACGTGTGTATTATTTCTGACACTTATCCTATTGGACTGCAGGGGAAAAAAATAAAATAAAATAATGTATTCCTATAAAACAGGTGCAGAATTACATTTTCATTTCCTGTTTTTTTTTTACTTAAACAATATATATATATATATATATATATATATATATATATATATATATATATATATATATATATATATATATATATATATATATATATATATATATATATTGCACATTCGTATAAATAATGTACATATAATCCATTCCAGACGAGCAAAAATATTACTTTTAAAATGATAATACAACTAATGTGCACTAATTTAATAATAGCATTTGTTGATTGTGTCTTGATTTCTAAAATAGGACAACATTCTTTATTGGGTATTTATTTACCTTTGAGAAGAGTGGATAATGTCTGTACCAGCGGGTCGCGAGTGGAGGGCGGAGCCGGACTGAACGAGCATTAAGAAACACCTGCATCTGATGAGAGTAATCAGTGCATCATCCTCGGGGAGAGAACCAGCAAGAGGAGAGCAGAGCGGAAGGTCGGCGAAAGGGGACAATCATGATGGGTGCCGGGAAACAGACGTTCGGTCGGCGAGGGCCCTCGGGCAGCTGCTAACGCAACGGCTTTCCGAGGGGAGTGTGGCGATCTGCGGGAGAGTCGGATGGACGCCGGAGGAAAGCGAGTCAATCTGCGAGTGGGCGGTTGAAACTGAAAGTAAATAAAGACTGCTAGGTGACCTGTTGTTTATCTCTTGTCTTCCAGCAAAGACCAGCAATGGCGTTTTTAAAGTTCAGTATTTCCACACTAAATAAAAATACAGCACTAAGAATGTAATACACAAGATGCACTATGATAAAGTTTGTACAGTACAGTGTATGCGATAATGAATATTAACCAAACAAAGACGGTGTTAGAGACAAAGCTAAGACAATCCTAAAATTTGACTCAGGATCAATAAAGCATCCACCCATCCATCCACCCATCCATCCATGCTCTCGAATGAACTCATCAGGAAATAAGGGGTTCTAAAGTGACTGAGAAAATTTCAGCGCCCAAATCGTATCACTCGTACACTAAAATATTGATTGTCAGCTAATATCATTTTTTTTACGAATCCCGGCTTTGATTGAATTGAATTACTTGTAAAACCGAGGTTCCACTGTACAAGATATAATGGAAACGATTTATTAAATAGTCTACATACTTTCTTGAGGTGTGTTTCCGAATGACCTAGTCGGTTTGAAATATGAAATATTAATTATTATGGACATTAGTACATGTATGTGTCACGGTGCTCTCTCTCTCCTCGCTCCTCCCTGCTCTTTCCACACACACACACACACACAAACACACAAATCAGCCTCACCTGTTCTCTCCTCGCTCTTCCCTGCTCTTTCCCCACACACACACACACTCACACTAATCAGCCTCTGGTGTTCCTGATCCTCTCCCTCTCCATCTCCCTTTATATAGCCCAGCTCTCCCTTCATTCCCGGTCCGGGCTCGTAACACTTAGGTAGTGTCGCGGACCCGTTCTATATTTATCTATATGCCTAACCTTTTGTCTGTTCCAGTTCCCGTTTCCTGTCTTCTCCAGATTCCGGACTTCCAAGTCCGCACCCGCTCCTGCTCGCGATTCCCCGGACTTCCAAGTCCGCTCCAGCTCTCCGGTCCTCCAGTGACCACGGCGCGCAGCACGCAAGGCTCCCTAGCCTATCTGGCCGCTCCTTTTGAGCGGCGTCTCCTCAGTTCTGATTGTTTAAATAAATTCCTTTGTTTTTGAATCCCGAATCTCCGTGTGTCTGTGCAGCGCGACCCGACCGTTACAGTATGTAGTACTAATATATTAATATCATGTAGTACTAATCTAAAACTTCATCAAGGACATTTCACATGTTCCCAATTGCAAAACACAATGATATGTACAGGTGTAATGCACTGGGCTTTCTTTACCTCGGAAAAAAGAGTGCAATTAAAGGTAAGGTTTTCTCTTGCTAAGTCGCTTTGAATAAAGAATATTAAGACTATTTTTCACCTATGATATTATGGAACAAAAGGCAACTCCATCAATCCTGATTACAGCAGCCCCTAACTGTATAATTATTCACCAGCCATTTAATGTCTGAATGCAGTATGCACTATTATCTTTTTTGGCTTGAGTACATCAGTATCTATTAAAAAAAAGACCTCTTACTGTGCCCCTTACTCTGTGAATACACAGAGGTTTCGATTCTTATGATCCATATGAGACATTGACACAAACCCCAACCCTGCTGACCTGCCTCTTGCATCATCATCACTCCTTCTCTTATTTGGATGCTGTCCCAGATTCTTCACTGTCCTCTAAAGGGAGAGTCAGTGTGTCATGGTAGATGAATGTGGTGCTCTGTGGACTGATCAACTGCTGTGAGTCCGAGACCTCTGTGTGGCACAGCATGACCAAGGGTGGGAGGTGAGAATGCTGCCTGTCATTGTTATTCAGCTTATGCAAGCCTTTCAGTAAGATGGAGGTGGTGCCCGTCGGATTTGTACGCCAAATCTCTCTCAAAGTCTCTTTTTAGCTTTTGTACGCATGAATTCAGAAGCAAAGGCATACCACTAAGAAGCATTATTAAATATAGCAATGTCAGCCTTTTTTATTCAATTAAACACCTATTAAATATGATAAGACAACCTTTAGTCTTTTGATAGTTTCCTTAATTAAACAAGGCTGAACAAAGTTAAATCACCATCCTCGTTTTCAATTAGTATAAGTAAAATGATTTCCATAAAAAATAATAAAATAACCACTTAGCCCATTCGAATGGGTGTCATTTCATAGCAGTAATTATAGTGTTTTGCTAGGGTTCACATAATAGATAGAATCAATTATCATACACATCTACTGTAATCTTCATAATTGGGTTTGCTCTTATATGTAAATCATTCATCCTGGTTAAGAAATGATATGAGTGCTTAATTAGTTTCTACATTCTTATGTACGCTGAAAACATCCTCTCGTACACAGCACGTGATTTACCCATACCCACTTCAACACCATTATGGTATTGTGTGTAACATGCTTCAGGTGTACTAATTAATATAATTCAACTTCAGTATGAAAATGTTTAGACATTAGCTCATATATGAAGTGTTAAATTGTTGTCTGCGGCATTTGACTCTATTGCAGTTTAATCAAATGCTTTATATACGATCAAAGAAAACACTGCATGAGGGAAATGCTTTAAGATGAACAGTAAGAGAAAATTGTCATCATCTGTCACCATGACACATAATTAAGAATAGCCATAATTTAACAATTCAACAAAAAACGATTATGTCTTAATACTGGTATATTTTGAAACTTAAGAGTCCTCGGAAGAGATTGAAGGGAGTGTTGCTATAACCTACATAACTTTTACTCCAATACTAATCCACAACTAATCAAGTCAAGCTGCGTGGATCCCCACATACAATATGTTTAATGCAATATGTAGCAATGATTAAACATAATTTGACCTTGTTAGTTCTCTGTGAGGCATTCATATATGACTGCATATAACAGCATTACAACGGCAGAATATTATTTAGATGATATTCCTTCATTCATCTTCTACAGCTATATCTGATCTTCTCTCGGGTCACAGGGAGCCTGTGCCTATCTCAGGCGTCTATGGGCAATAAGGCAGGATACACCCTGTATGGAATGCCAACCCATCGCTGGGCACACTCACTCACATTCATACACTAGGGACAATTTTCCAAGGTGCCAATCAACCTACCGTGCATGTTTTTGGACCGGGAGGAAACCGGAGAACCCCGAGAAAAAAACCCTGAGGCCCAGGCAGAACATGCAAACTCCACACACACACACCAACATACTAACCACTAAGCCACCGTGCTCCATGTCTGTTTACTATATATATATATATATATATATATATATATATATATATATATATATATATATATATATATATATATATATATATATATATATACGATATATTACGATTGGACACTAATGTTTGCAGTCAGCATTCTACATAATACTATATCTGTTGATGAGGTTAAGTGGACTAATTAGTTTTCACCCTCTGCAAGCCATTTTTTGAGACTTCAAACCAGTACAACAGAGTCAGAAGCAAATCGTTATTTAATTTATGTTTCATGAAATGAAAAAAGAAATGTCCACAAACATTTGCCTATATTCTGTTCACTGTAATAAGTTTGAACAAATAATATCAATAGCCATGTGAGCATAAAAATATATTTAACCATTTGGTCTTTCTTGGATTTGATGATTAATTACTTATAAACTATGATCTGATCTTAAGTCACAATAAAACAATGTATACTCTTGTATTTTATAATACACTGTAGTCTTTTTCAAATACACCGTAGTATCGACAGTATGTAGGTATCTACATCAAACATAGAAATAATGAACAGTCTTGACTTGAATTTAGGAATTCATTAGTACATTCGTGCTGTAAGTGATGCTTTCCCAAACAAACACGGTTCTTATTTCTTTTTTTCGCCTTTAGTTTTTCTGCTTGTTTGAATTTATATCAAAACATTCTCACATCCTAAACATGCCTACTACTGTCAAAGGTGCTTAGACTTCAGACACAACTCATCTGCCCCTGTCCTCTTCAATTTACCTTTCCGGATCTGTGTAGCAAAACATGCAGGTCTAATGTACGTTTCTTATTTTTGCAATTATGTAAATATAAATCATATGTAAGGCTTCTGATCACTTTCTTTTTGCTGCTCTTGTTACTATTCTTCGCTGTTAATAGGGTCATCCATCAAACTGATAGCAGACTACAGACCTACCTTGGAGGTCTGAGCAGCACATCTTAGGTTACACTGTGTTGTACTGTGCCGATCATCATTCATCCACTGAACTTCAATCACTGTAACCAGCAGCTCATATTAATAGCATTCTATCATCACACACCGAAGTTGAGGGTAAGTTAGGCAAAACATATGTCCTTGGGACACAAATATAAAACAAGCAACAAAATCATTAATTAATTAGGATGACAGGCAAATGCTTGCATAATCAATGAAATCATAAATCAAATGATGAGGTCGTTACTCTTGTTGACTTTGTAATGCTTTCTTGAAACAGAAACATTGTCAAAAGTTTTGACTTAGTCGGCAAAGCATTTTGTTGAAATGTTCATTATGCCTGTCAGGAAATACTCCGCCCAGATACTAGTCCTACACAGACACTAGCTTCCTCCCAAGAAATATCCCTACACAGATATAAGAGGCACCACAAAGTGCACATCGGCTCACATCGCTATTGCCACGTGCATTCATGTGCATTTATGACCTGTCTCGTCCTTGGTCCCTCTGTGCATTCGTCTTCCCATTCACAGCTGTTCCCTCTTCTGTGGTTGTATATGTAACATATACCTTTTCATTTGGAGCTCCATTTCTCTACTCCATTTCTTGTTTGTCTCCCGAACCTGCACACACTGGAATGATTCCCACTCAACCTTTGACGTCCCCAAATATTCTCAAAAGTCTGCACCATAGACTGCACGTGCTCCACCGATCCTTGGTGTCGCCCTGCTGCCTTGGTTGGACAGTTTTGCAAAACCTCTGTTACTCCAAACAGCAAGTTGATCAAATAACAGGCATTCCCAGCTGTATAATTTTCAATGCTTCTCAGAGCCTGTAAGCCAGTGGTACCAAGCCTAGGGCCAGGTGTGGAAGTGTCAAACAACGTGTCAAACAGACTTCTCCTCATGCCAGTTTCCTAGACAAATTTTGGTTTTAGTAGGTTTTCTCTGACTAATGAATTTAAAAACTGCTTTAAAAACAAGTAATATTCTGTAATGAAAATTATTTAGAGATTTCAAAACACATCACGTGAACACAGTGGCAAAGGCTCTGTGTTACTGATCTGAAGGTCATGAGTCAAGCTATTGTATTGCCAAGCTGCCATTTTAGGGCTCCTAATCAAAACTATTAACACTCATGTTTTTTTTTTTTTTTTTTTTTTTTTTTTTAAACATTTTGCGGGAGTCCTGGGAATAACTGTTTTCTCCCGCAACCCGCACACACTTGAATGTATTCCCACTCAACCTTGGCAATCAACCATCAAATCTTGTCCCGCCCCGCACTCATTTGCGTTGGGTCTCGCTGGAGTGCAGGTCTCTACCCCATACTCACGCCGAGACACACCCACAGTCTCACGGTTCAGGAAGCCTTCTACTGGCGTGCGCCGACCCCCACCTTTTCATGCATGAAACTGCTGAAAACTCAGATGAGATCAAGACTCACTGATGACTGGCTGTGACAGGAATGGAACCTGACAATGGAACCAGTCAGAAACAAGCCCACAGTTCACACTAATTAATATGCAAGTAAATGTTTTGATTTTGAATGGCACTGAATATAAAAAAGTAATTATAATGGTAATGCATTTCATTAATATATTACTTGAAAATAAAGGATCATTTGTTTGTGTGGTGCATAACAAAGTAATAAACCATTCTAGTATAAGAAGGCATAATATGTACAGTTAAAATCCTACGTCCGGCCCACATAATTTTTTTTTTATAAACTGACCCAGCCACCCCATTAAAGAAAGGAAAAATGATGCGGCCATATGAGAAAAAAGGTTGGGGACCCCTGCTCTATGGCATCCAGAAATGCCATCATGTTGTCTGGACTAAAGCTCACATAAAATGGACTGAGGCAAAGTGGAAAACGCTTGTATGGTCAGATTAATAGAATTCATCTTAAAGAAAATCTTTTTGGAAACCATAACCATGAAAAGGACCTAAACAATGTACGAGGTGTAGGATTATTTAGTACAGTGCCTTTGTAATGTTCCGCATTCACCATCTTCAAAAGGTGTCATTAATACTGAAATGTATATACACGTTTAGATATGCATCCAGAGGATGTCTTTTTCAGACATATTTCAGTGAATCAATGGCAACAAAAGAAAATGTTCTCATCAGTTCTGAGACATATTCAGTCTGGTCTTAAATAAATTATGGTTTTATTTACATTTTACATAGCTCCCCAACTTTTCTAGAATTGAGGCAGTATATTGTACAGAATATTATTTAGATATATATATATAATATATATATGCTACTATATATATAGTTTATATAGTATATATAATAGTATTAATATCATATAGTAATATATAATATGTTTGGTTATGCACATTTATTTATGTTGATTATCCATATGTTATCTTGTACAGTCTGTGTTGTGTTGTATAGTCTGTACTGTGTTTTATAGTCATTTGACCCTGTCTCCACCAGATGATGCAGACATAACTGCTCATGTGCACCTTGAGCACCTTGAGCCACCTTCTTTCCCATCTTCCTTTCTGCACCAGTGTCTCTGTGCTGTTACTTTTACCCTGGAATGCTGTGCTTTTCTGCTCTCAATCTCAAGTAACATTGCTCCATTGACATTAATGACTTCTTCAAAAAGAAAGGTTAATTAAGACAAACTGTTCCCTGCCTACTGCATCTCACCATCTGCTTCTGCTTTCAGTCAGCTTGTGTTGGCCAATTCATAAGTCTGATCTAGTCACAGAATTGCCATGCATTGCTGCAAGTTATTTTCAGGTGGTTGCAATCACATATAGTACACAATTCATTTTGATAGAGTACATTTTATTTACATCCAGGTGTGCACATGGTCATTAATTCACAATTAATCTGGCAAGTGCTTGCCCAGGTCCATGTTTTGATTGCCTGGAAGCATAACTGACATAAACATAACTAAAACGTGTCAGAGAACGCAACATAATAATGTATACAGAGCTAGTTATCTGGATAAGTACATTAATAATCAATAAGTTAATTTGTGATCATGCATACGCTTGGGCCTTGGGGAAAAAGTCAGTAAATTAAATTACATATATCTATATATATGAGCATTGAAGCAGCTATACGCATTGAAAAGGAAATATTATTCCTCCTGTAAAATATGAACATAATTTCGCAATTTAATGTCTCTGAATTATTCATGACTCCTCAATATTTTAGCAAATCAAATGATCAAATATCTCAGTGCAGTTTGTTTAAGTCTTTTTGCAGAATTTACACTATATGAACATATCCTGTATCGCCCTAACAAGTAGAAAAAGGTAATCCATTACCTTTTTCTGTTTGTTAGGTAATCCATTCAGGCATTCTATAACCTTACACAGTATAAAAGTACACTAATTTGATGGAAGAAATGATTGACAATTTGGATAATAGGCTTTTCATGTATACTGAGTTCCATCTACATTCCGCGTATCTCTGATGGTATATGGGAGTGTGGGAAGGTTGGATTTTGAGTAGAAAAGAATAACTATTGAATGGTGCATTCTTTGCTGGTCCAAACTGGTTGCATGCCTTCTCCATTTGGTAAATAGAAGCGGATTTTAAAAAGACTGATGAACCATTAAACAAAATGGAAGTAATTAAAACAATAATCCTGTCATAACTTTCTGCAGCAAAAAGCTGGCAAATAAAACAGAACACACATATGCATGTATTCAAGCACACAAGCAGATATTGTAAATTCTGTAACTAAATATGTAGCGAATGGCAAATGGAAGTGCTTGCTCGGTAACAATATCATCATCGGCACCACAATTCCAAAAACCCTAAGTATTGCTAAGTATTGCATTGTGTGACACACTACCATATACAGTATCCGTTACTTTAAGCAATGAAAATATTTAGACTGGTTCTTTGCCTGGTTGTCCTGATAGCTTTTGCCAGAAAAGAAACACTGTCATTCTCTTCATTTTTTTATTTCTTAGTGAAGGACACATTCATTCCAATCCCATTTGATGAACACAAAATAAAGATTATTTTCATTCTGAGACCTAGAAATACTTTATTGTTCCCATGAGAGAAATTATTGTGTTAGATCAGCTGCAGATTAAACAAACAGTATTCGGTAGAAGTTCAATTTTATTGTTAAATGATTAAATAAGTGTAGCTTTTTAATTAAACATAGTAGAATACAGTAGAGTACGATAAAACTGACAGTGTGTAGAAGAAGTGCAATTGTATGTGTGTGTAAAAATGATAGTGAATTATCAAGTATCTATATCTATGGCATCTATATAAGTTGTTATCATCTGTTACATACAGGTGAGTCATTGAACAGTGAAATGGCGTATGGCACGAATGATTTCCTGAACCTTTCTTTGCGACAGCAAAGCTGAATCAGTTTGCTGGAGAATGAACTCGGCTGCTTCTGTATGGGATTATGTAGTGGGTGGGATGGATCGTCTATGTTTGATAGGAGTTTGTTCAGTGATTTCATTCCTTGTGTTAATTCAGCTATTCAAGTTAAAAATACACACACTTAGTTGTGTGAAGACAACCCCCCCCCCACACCCACACACACACACACACACACACACACACACACACACACACACACACACACACACCTATACCCTAATGTGTCTAGCTTGTAGACTCTCAAATTCTGCTTGCTCTTACTGAAAATATAATTTGGAACATTTAAGCACTGCTATGTCATATTTCATCTCACAATTACATTATCCCCTGAGCTTTCTCTTTAAATGTGTAAACACAGGAAATTATTTTTCCTGAGTTACCATTAATGTAGAACGTGGAAATGTGCTTGGATGCAGGAGTCACTAGCTTTATTGTGACCTTGGTATGCTGAAGGAATACAGGGATAATTTACTTCCACATGTGGCTATCTGCACAGGCTATATATATTGAAAGCAGATCAGCAATATGCATATGTAACCCTAGTGCCCTGAGGAAATGACACACTGTGTCGGTAACGCTTTGGGAACGCTTCAGCATTATGTGCTCTGAACACATTTTTATAGTGATGGGAGAGTCATCACCAACAGGTGACGTCATGACCAGGAAATATAAATGCATATGTGATGGATCTGATGCCAGCTTCAAAGTGGAAGTAAACACCTCACGGATGCAGGCACTGGTGGCATAACAATGCAGCGTCTCGTTCCCTCAGGGAACCAGGGTTATGCAAGTAACCTGCAGCCATTCTCTTTCAAGAACTGAGATGTGTCAGTAGGCAGAAGGACAGAAGAGCCATTGTCAACGCTATTAAACATGACCAGAAACAAGCTCCAGAAATGACGGCATTAGAGGCTGCCACACATTGTGTCAAGTGTGATCGGACACCAAATGATGCAGGGAATGACCCGTACACAGAATAAATTCATCTACTGAGAGACTGCTTGTTAGCAAGGATCCTGGTCAGAGTTCTAGAAAGGAGGATGATAGAGCACCAGTATTATGATAGGGCATGAGGTGACATGATAGGGCCTAAGAGTGTATCTTAGGTACCCAAGAAACACAGGGGTGCAGAAACACAGCGGTGAACTCCAGGCATGATGGAGACAATGCCTGAAGGTCTCCAACCCTTTTGAGGGACAAGATGGGCTCTCAAGCACTTCATCCAAGTCCCACACAGGCACTCTAGGTCACACTATGGGCTTTAGCCCCTGGGTTCAATGGAGAAAGCTTGTTCACTAAGGGGTTCTTCCCTAAGGAGATCCCCTCACAGGGTGGACACATAAACGTATAGGGTAGGGGAGTAAAGCCCCTTGGTAAACTGCTCCTGGAGTAACTCCAGCACTGAACTACTGGGCTTAAATGGTGTGGCTCTCACCTGATGGAGAATAGACACTGCATTGTCTCAACAACTTCAGTTACTAGGCCAGATGCTAGAATCTCCCAAGGCATCTGTTTAAGCCAAATCACCAGGTCCAGAAACCAAGGGTGGCTTGGTGAGCTAGGGGCTAACAAGAGGATATGGATTCCTTCTTGGCAAACTCTCTCCAGAACTACCTCGAGCATCACCACAGGGGGGGAAGCATACAAGCATAGCCTCAGCCATGTCTGCACCATGGCATCCATTCCAGGAGGAGCTGGATGAGTAAGAGAGAACCAAAGGTGACAGTGTGAAGTCTCCTGAGTCACCAACACTGCTTTCAAATAGAGGAGGTTCCAATGAGCCTACAGAAGGGTCTATTGTGCTAATTTGATGAGAACACAGGTTCCCATGATAGTTGATGTAAAGAGATTAGCATGTTGTCCATACGGGTCAGTACATGGTGGCCTCTTAGGTCTGGAAGGAAATGCTTCAGGGGAAGAAAGATGGCCAGCATCTCCAGGCAATTTATGTGCCATGAGATAAGGGGCTGCTCTCATAGACCTAGAACATGACTGTCCCAGCCATAAGGGAAGTATCTGTCAAAAACATTGTGTAATGTCAAGTAGCTCCCATGTGTGATGCTTTCAGATAGGAACACCTTTTTTTTCAGATGATCAAGGCACATAGTCTCATGTGCACAAGACTCGGCCGCCCTTTTTTGACTGTCACAAGGATAGCACTGATCCAAAAAGGTGACAGTGTCACAACCCCAAATCTCTCTTTTTGGTGAGCATGACATCTCGATATTGAGCTGCCACTTTCTCCAATTGAGCTAGCATCAACCAATCATGGATGTATGTTAGTGTATGGATGCTCCAGAGTCTGAGAGGAGCCAGGGCAGCATCCATATAAATGGTGAAAGTTCAGGGTGAGAGAGCCGGACGATACGGAAGAACCCAATATTGAACCTGCCGAACTCTTGCTGTCAATGGTTACAAACCCAGACTTAATTTGGGCTACTATCTGCAGATCGAGTATAGGGTGCCACCCCCTGTCCTGTCCTCTAGGGCATGATGAAGGACCACCCTGATAACAAATGCTCTGGAGCCGACCCAAACCTGCTGGGGCCCCACCAGGGTTGGGGACACCACTTTGAAGCAGGGTGTCCGAGATTCAAACAGGAGTGTATACACATGTTCTATAGTGGACAGAGCCCATTGGTTAGGTTTTACAATGCACTGGGTGAGTGCCTTAGGGCATTCAGTCTCTCTCGGTCTATGGTGGGCTACTGGAGCTATGTCTGGCAATAGCTCCATGGGCCTCCATGAATGTCTCAACGGGTATCCAAGATATCCATCTTAGTCAGCACCTACATGAACCAGGACTAAAGCTTCTACATCTACCTCATTGGAGGAAGAAAGGAAAAGCTCCAGGTGTTCCTCATGGGGGAAGAAACTACCAGCACTGGAAGCACTGGATCTGGAAGATGAGGAAGGAGAAAGTGGCAAGCATGGGTACATTCCCACCACCAGATCCATCTGAGAACCCCCACAACATTAGCTGAGGAACACTAGTGAGAGCTCTTCCAACAAAAAGTGCTCTCTGGGAGCGGAGAGAGTGCATACGCATGCGCTTACAAATGCTCACAGCCGGCTCCCTCGAGAGCTGACTTAGCATGCTCTTCTCCCAAGCCAGAGCTTGTGTGCATCCTCACCTGAGAGAATCAGGGGCAAAGGGAGGTGGGGTAGGGGGCGCACAGCCTAATATTGGGACATCATTATTAATTCTAACAAAATACTTCAGATGACACACAAATACACACAAATAGAGCACTTACTGATCACACAGAAGCTGGCGTCGGGTCTGTCGTATATGCCTTTAACTTCCTGGTCGTGATGTCATCTGCCAGTGGTTACATTCTCTTCGATATAAAATGGCACGCGAGATTTCACGCTTGTTCAGAGCTTATCATACTAAAGCGTTTGCAACACGTTACCGACGCAGCTTGAGTTTGTGAAAGGGAATCCCTGTTGGCTGGCTGCACAAAAATATGACGGTGTGATATCAATTGAGTAACTGTTGTTTTGAGTTGGAACTGAATTAATTGCAATTTCTACATTTATGGCTTATTATTTACTTATTATATTACTTATTACTGAAGAATAAACAGAGTTGAATAGATACTTCCTAAAGTCCAGGATATCATGCCAGCAAATCCTGCCATGGATAAGCTGTTTTGAGAGTGGATACAGAGCTGAATACTGAAGGCAGGTTATGGCACTTACCCTACTTATTGTTTCCATCCTTTTCTCTCTCAATAGGGGAGGATTAACCAATGGCTTTATCTTGGGGCCAGGCTCTGTGTAAACAAACGGCACAGAATCAAAAAAGGAGCCAAGCACAAAAGGAAGAGGATGCATATTTGAAAACACACAAAACATTCTTTTCAGTTTGTTTACTTAAAACACATGCACGCCTGCATATTAATTGTTTAGTTTGAAGCTGTTTTGTTTAATGAGTCAATTTATGGATTTTTGGTATCAGGAATAACAAATGGGAAAAGCTCAAATTCAATGTGGAAGGGTGTACAAGAGAAATCAGAACCATTATGAAAATGGCCAACAAAATCAACCATATGAAAGAAATGATACATTATTTGTTCACTAAAGTTGCACATATATGTGTGTGTGTGTGTGTGTGTGTGTGTTTACTGTAAGAGAGAAAAAGAAAAACAGCATCTTTTAGAATGTCAATCCTTTAGATTTGTTCTGCACAGCCAGTTCAAATCAGTCAGAGAACAGGATTTTTAAAATCTCATTTCTTTCATTTCTTTGATAATTAAGAGTTTTTCCCCCTCTTGAATTGTTTTATGCACAAAAAGATTATCTTTCGAAACACTAATTTCGATCGCAAACACTATCATAGTAAAATGTCAGTCCAGGTCAGGTGGCAGAGAAAGACAACATGTCGAAACCCGAAAAGGAGGAGAGATGCTTTCGTCAAACCCTAAGCGTGGACAGATGTCATCAGTGAGACCAGGTGCTGCAGGAATGACATCAGCAACTCCTGGAGACAGAGAGATGGCATTATTAACAAAGTCAGTCGAAGGCATCAGTGAATTCAGTAGGAAGAAAGATGTCTTCTGCAACAGCAGGCAGCAGAGGGATGACCTTGCTGATGTCAGGTGGTGGAGCGACAGGCTTGGCAATGCCAGAGGGTAGAGTCACATCCTAGTTGGAAACTGAATAGAGCAACATCGTCAGTGTGGGCTGCAAAGGTTTCCTGTGCCGCTCATGTGCAGAACAGAGGGTGTGCGTCTACCCACATCCAGGGGTTGCATGATCACCTCAGTGTTATGCTTGTGTGCCTTTCTTGTGAGCGAGGTAAAATGCCACTTGTATCCATTGCAGTGTGCACTTGTACAAGCAAAGATTTTAAACATGCCTGGAAGCTTTTTCTGCATAACCCAAACATAAGTCTATATACTGTATGGGCTCTGTGTGTGTGTGTGTGTGTGTGTGTGTGTGTGTGTGTGTGTGTGTGTGTGTGTGTGTGTGTGTTTGGCAAACTTTTTGACTACCTTTACGATCATGGCAGTTTCCATGAATCAAGTTACATAAGACCTGAACTGCAATGTATGCTGCCGTCAAATGACATTTGTACTGTTTTCCTCCTAGAGATACCATTTGTGGAAAAAAGGTAAATCTACCTTGTTAATTAGCTACTGGTTGGAAGGATCAAATGGTAGGCAGTCATCTACATAGCAGGGTATGCACATACATCTGGAACTTAACAAGGGTGTAAACGATTCACGTTTCAGAGCTGAAAGAGAGACAGACAACCGGTCACCAATCAGAGAGCCATTTTTATTGCTTTTCACGTGGCACACCCACAGTCTCACGGCTATGGAGCTCTCCTCTGACGTCCCATCGACGTCCACTCGCGGACCCGCATGCAGTTTTTGCTGGTGCCCGCAGATCGGCCTACCTCTCTCGTGTCAACTCAGGTGTTTATGGGCCGGCATGGCGTTTCTACTGTGTCCACCCGAGTGTGTCCCCCCGAGTGCACCTGCCGATCGGCCCGTCCACATTCCGGCTGGCGCCAACATTATCGCTCCCCTCCCTGCCCGGTGACTCTCTCCTCGAGGCTGTTTTCTCTCGCCGTTTTATTGTCATCGCTGGACGGAAACGAGCACGCTGATTACTCATCAGGTTCAGGTGTTCCTTGGCGCTCGTTCCGTCTGGCTCTGCCCTCCACTCTCGATGTGCTGGCACAAAAGGAAACTTGTATATTTTTTCAACACTTATGAACAATCTTTAACAGATTTCGCTTCCTATATTTAGAACTAGAAAATATCTTGAAGGCTCAAATGCCAGTACAGCCAACTGTGACTCTGTGACCCAGTGTACAGTGTGTTGAGTAGTCTCTTATGAAATTTCAATGCTTTAGAGGATCAGCATTAGCAACAGGTGCACCATATTATCCCCATTCACTGAAAATGGCATTTGAGCCTGCAAACTTATCTCCACATTTGCATTCTCAGCCCCGGTGATTTGCCACACCTTGGAGCTATAGGTTCAAAGTGCTATCTGTAAGATCGGTGAACATCGCCTGAGCAATATTTTTTGCATATATGTAATATCATGTGGTATGCAAATCAGCACAGTGTGACTTGAAATGCAATCTTTATTAGAAGAGAAGATGACTAATCTCTTTACTAGTGGCATTGACCTTAAGCACTGGATCCCTCAACTGTGTATCAAGTTGCCTTATTAATTTTTTAAAGTGCTTATTAATGAAATTGGGACATTGTGGCATAGCCCAGTCACTTCAGTGGATGTGCTATGAAATGGGGTAGGCGCTTGTCCAGCTTTATTGAGGGATCCAAAGTAATGTTAACACCAATCTGTAGCATAACCTGTACTGTGATGATTTTCCAGCATGCCCTGGGGATTGAAAGCACCTCAGTGATTGTTACTGTATGCGTGCTCTGTCATGGTCTGTATTGTATTGTGCTGTTGCATTTATGCTAAGGGCTTATGCATTTGGCCCATGCCTGCTGCCAGTTCTTCTGATCTTTGTTCCAATTTAGTAAAGGAATTCATTGATGCTCTTCCATGAGACTGATCGTTGAAGACTTCTGCTGTTTCTGTTCCTCCCTTCTGTTCCTAATGTAGACACTAGAGACATATATATATATATATATATATATATATATATATATATATATATATAGATATATATATATATATATATATATATATATATATATATATATATATATATATATTATATATATAATATATATATATATATATAGTATTAAAGTTGATTTGATTATATTCAGGGCACTGTGGCTTAGTGGTTAGCATGTTTGTCTCACACTGCCAGGGTCCTTTCTCCGGGTTCTCCGGTTTCCCCCGGTCCAAAAACATGCACGGTAGGTTGATTGGCACCTTGGAAAATTGTGCCTACTGTATGAATGTATGTGTGGATGTGTGAGTGTGTGTGTGTCCTGCGATGGGTTGGCATTCCATCCAGGGTGTATCCTGCCTTAATGTCCATAGACACCTGAGATAGGCACAGGCTCCCTGTGACCCGAGGGAAGATCGGACATAGCGGTAGAAGATGAATGAATGAATGAATGATTATATTCAAAGTATTGTATTGCTCTCATGTTATTTTTGAAAGTAAATTTACTTTCTTAACTGCTTAACAACATGGCAAGGTTGAGCAAACCGTTTATACGCTACCCATGATGTAAAAACTTTACTATTGGTGGTCAGGAAGGAATGAGTACCAAAAGTAAATGCTAAAGTAAAAAAAGTACAATTTTGTATTTCTTTGCGTCTTTTTTTTTACAACTGTATAGATCCCACTTGGAATTCTACAGTACCTATGTGCATTCCTCAAGGGCAAAGAGTACATTTCCTGGAAGACTTCCTGGGACTTGGAATGACAACCTTAACCACTGAGCTACCTCGAGCTGCTTTGAGAAACAATGGCTCATCGATACATATTTGAGCTTAAACCTTGAGCCGTCTCTTTTGGATCCCCGTTATTAAAAACAAGAGCAGCCGAGGCTTAAACATGAACATGGTAAAACCCATGAGTGTACGATGGTTTGTGCAGGTGAGTGTGACAGGTCGATGTCAAGCTTGATTAAGCCTCAGTGGCTGTGGAGACAGTAGCCCCTACACCTTAGTCTGAATAGGGCAAACCCTCCTCATCATCCATCACTACTGTCATCTCGCAGCCAAACTGCCTTTCCTTATAATATCTATTTCCACCTACTCTCACTCAACCATCTCTCTTTTTCACTCTCGCACTCACGGTGATCCACACACACACAAACACACACACTCTCCCTCCCTCCCTTCCTTCCTTCCTTCTCTCATGCCATCTCTCCTTATCATGATGGATGATTCAGCCATTTTCAATTTCTTCTCTTCAAAAATGCTCCTAGGAGAATGAGGAGGAGCCTAGAGAGAACAGACGTGTCACTCTTATCCCTCTCGTTGAAGAGGGTTGTGTAAATCTAAACTGGGGATTTGTAAATATTCGATACAGTCTTTCTGCATTTAAGTATAAACGCGATTGTGTGTGGTGTCTGTTTTAGACCCATATGCTCCACACATTTCACCTGTCTATTCAAGCAGGACAGATAAGACAGAATAAGAAAATGTACTGACAGGAAAATATATCAAGGGAGGTTAAAAAAAACAAAACAAAACGCTGTACACAACTGGATGTGAATCATTACTCAATTATGTTATGTGAGTAATTGAACCAGAAGGCATATCGATGCAGTCAGACAACTTGAGAAGAAACAGATTCCACATGAGTTCTTTCAAGCACTTGTGTGCTGGGCTCTTAAAACAACCTTATATCATTACTGTGCTACACTTACTGGTGTGATGCGTTTGTGTTTCCTGATGGAAATGGGATGATGTAAGGAAATAGACCTACACACAAAAAAAAAAGACAAATAGAATTGATTTGTTTGCTACATGCTATTGAGCACATTCATTGCAGCAAAATAGACTTTGTTGCCTAAACCCACACTCAAAACAACACATATGCAATATATAGAAAAACATCAAACATAATTAGTATAAAAAAAAAAAACAATGTAAATCCCTGCTTCATTTTTCATAGATTTGAGTCTACATGTGATTTCCTTTCAGTAACTGTAAAACATCTAGGCCCTTAGGCAGAAGGATCAGCCCAGAACGATCATCATTTCTCCACCAAGCTTCAAAGTTGGCACGGGTGTTTTTGGTGTTAGTGCGTAGTGGCGTTTTTCCCTCCAGGCAGAAATATTCTGCCAAGCAGTTCAAGTTTTGTTTCATTTGTCAACAAAACATTTACCCAGAAGCGTTTTGGAACATCCAGGAATTTGTTTATTGAAATTGCTGTAGCCTGTGCTTGGGTTATAATAGCCAGTATAAAATGGAACAGTCGTTTACCATTTCTTTTTTTACTTCATAAATGCATAAGTGAAGTCATCCACTGGTCCAGCAAGAAACAGCTAAATAATAACATTAGTTATAAACCTCAGATACAGCCCACAGGGATGGTCTGTGTCGTATATCCCCCACAATGCACGTATGGGTACAAAACCAGACACCACTAGGTACGTTTCCGTTACATATTTGTGTAAAACTTTTTTCCATTAACCATATGCGACTAAAACTCGTCCTCTCGTGATGTCACTCAAAAAAAATGGGCAGGCTTATAGTGATATCGCACGTGATGGGCAGGCTTTAGTGATATCGCACGTATATCATGTGACCTGGAAATGTGAAAAAAAAACTGTTTCCATTACAGTTTTGAGAATTATTCCTTTTTCGCCCAAAAAACCACATCATTCGAGCGTAAAAACTTTTTTGCAACACATTGCGAATTTGCCACATTTCCATTAGGCGTATTTTCAATTTGCTATATAAATTTGCTCATTTTGAAATGTAAAATAAACGCACATAGTGTTAAACTGTGTTTTAACTGTGTTGATTTTAGTTGCCTTAAGACAACTTAGTTCTTTTTACTTTCTTTTCATGGCACGTGTGTGTGCCAGATTTGATCAAATGGAAACCGTAGTAATTTAGTTAGTTTATAGACACGTTCTTGTATTGTTGGTTAAGGAACAAGATCACATAGTTATGATAGTCCTTCGTGTTACTGTTGACACCAGGGTGTTATTTAAAATTTATGGGACATGGTTTAGCCTAATGGCTAAACCATGAAATATAATGGACTTATATGATGCTGAAAAAAAAAACCTTGAGAAAAACCCCATGGGGAGAACATGCTAGAGCACAATTTGGTGGAAGCGGGAAGCGAACCCCAACCCTGGATGTGTGAGGCAAACATGCTAACCATTAAGCCATCGTGCCTCTGTCTTCTTATTATTACATATAATACTGTTTGCAGGTCACAACTACAGTCAATTGCGAGCTAGCAGTCCATAGGCTATATAATATCTCTATTATTATTAATAACTTTAATAACTTACTTACTGTAATATTTACTGCCTGCTGCTTTCTATAGAGTGTATACGTTGTGGGCTCTTAGGATATTTGAAAGATCTCTAGGTCAGCGATCAAATGATCAAAAGCGATCATACTTTAAGGGTTATTCTTACAGTCGTTGGGGTTTGTGTGAGGTGAGGTGATGGCATTGTCCTCAGGCTCTCAAAAAATTCTACTTTGAAAGAGTGAGAGTGTAGATTTCTGCCACATGCCAGTGCTGTTCACTCCCACCGGGCCCGTCGGCCCCATCTGCTGTTTGAATAACCTCTTGCCCTTTTCTACACAAGAGTCTGTTCTGGCCACCGGAGCTCACCTATGATGTCTAGCCAGGATCAGGACAGTATACTCTCTTCAGGTGCTGTCTTTCAGCAGGGGATTTGCGAGCTCCAACTGCCTATATCTGTGTTCCCATTTTATCTCTGCTTGACCTGCATGCATTGTGATGTTTGCAGGAAACTGCTGTCTGAGGACAAGGTGTTTATTGAAACTGAGACTGATTCTGCTGGGGCACTAAACAAATGTATGAGCGAGTCAGTTAATTATCTACTCCCACTGCAAGATTTGCTACCTGCCTTAGGAGTGACATAAAAGAGAGAACATTAATCTCTTTGTAATAGAATCATAGAATAAACTGAAAATGCCTAGCAAATCATATAATACACTAAAATTAACTTAACATAAAACAACACACAAACAACACATGTTTACAATGTGTGCTTAATGTATAAAAAAAAAAAAAATATATATATATATATATATATATATATATATATATATATATATATATATATATATGGCTCTTGATTTTCTTATGTTATTGTTTTTTCCTGGCCACTGGAACATAGCACACTGATTAAATTCATCAGTCATAGGTGTGCAGCTTAGCGCTCATTTCGTCCACCCACGGCCCGATGAACTCCCACAGGCCGCACAAGCGATTGTCCCCATGATGCTGAGATACTGCTGCCTATAGAACATGATTTTACACTGAATATACATAAAATTAAGTACTAATAATGAGGAAATGATTTTGTTATGTCGAGACCAAGAAAAAAAATGTTGCTGTGGAAACAAGATAGAAAAACAATGTATGTACAATGTATGATTTTTTTTAAATATAATAATACCAATAATAACTTTTACCAATAATGGAACATTTTTTATAAATGTGTTTATGGCTATGATATATATCTAAGATGTAATGTACTGAAAATATACGGTCGCTTACAGTACACTGACTGCAAATATGATATAAATTGCTTCCTTGCTGGTGTCTTGCTGTTGTTTGAAAATGTATTATTATTGTTGTTAAAAACTCCATCAATTTCATGTTAACACCTGGTGCTCATTTGGCTGTGAACAAAATGCAAATAGGCCTGCTGGATGACCTATTGATCCCAGAGAGAGAACAACAACGAGCAACGATGCTGGCTGCCCCGAAATAACCTATAACAATTCTACTATTTAACAATACACTGGGAAGCTGGTGTAGCTTACTCACTGGTCACAAATTGTTAAGAGAGATCACAAGTCTTTGTTCGTGGCATCTACAAACTCAATCAGACCCACAGGGTGTCAAAGCAGAAAGTACAATGGTGTCTTTAAGGCAAGCAGACTAAATAGCTTATTTGTATTCCAGCCTTACTGCACGTCTTCTCACGTGTGACCAAATAGAGAGAACAAGAGTGAAGGGCTAGGGGATAGGGTTACTTGTGTGTGTGTGTGTGTGTGTGTGTGTGTGTGTGTGTGTGTGTGTGTGTGTGTGTGTGTGTGTGTGTGTTTGTGGGAAGAGTGTAAGAGAGAGAGACTGCATCTCTAGAGAGATTGAATCTAATATAATACAGTAGACTAACACAGATGAACTGGCTGGATGGACGAGCAGTACAGTGAAGGCATGTCACATCTCTCTCTCTCTCTCTCTCTCTCTCCCTCTCTCTCTCTCTCTCTCTCTGTCTCTCTCACTCTCACTAAAATCCCAAGACAGAACCAAATAATGCTGCATGAGTAACATGTATGTCTGTGTGTGTGTGTGTGTGTGTGTGTGTGTGTGTGTGTGTGTGTGTGTGTGTGTGTGTGTGTGTGTGAGAGAGAGAGAGAGGTGTGTGTGTGTGTGTTATAGATGGACTGTAATGGTCAGGAAAAGCATCCTTGAAGAATCCTTATTCATCCTGTTGACTGATCCTATGCCTCTCTCTTTATTCAGTGCTCTTTTCAGACTGAGAAATGACACACATCCGAACATCTGCTTTGCTTATAATGTGCGTTGTTTATTTTCCTTTAATCAATGGTTCAATCAACTGTCAGCAGTCATCTGTTATCTTGCTTGGGTTGCAAACGGGCTTGATCTATTTCCTGTATTTATACTGAATGCTGAATTCTGAATTGACGGCACTTCAAGAAAGAAGTCTGGATTTTGCCCCGTAAGGAAATTGGAATTCATAGATTATTGCAAATGGGATCCAATAAATCACAGCATCTTTTCCACTTGGACTGTTTGCTCTTCTGGGTCAGCTGCTGAGAGAATGGAGTCCATGAGCATCTGTTGTTTGTATATGTAATGATACTAGTTAACTACCGCTGTGCCTCTAACACCCACTTAATGAGGAAGTCCGCTGTCACGTTATCTCATGTAATGGACTGGAAATATCGATCAATTCATATGGCAGAATAGTGTGTTATGGGAGAATTAATATTATAATAACAAACATAAGACTATTCAAGGTTATCAGTATCACCCAGAGCACCTACTTACAGAATTATAGTATCTTATTGATTTTACATTAAAACGTTGTTGACTATTTAAAACTTTGAACCTTTTTTTTTTACATGTGTTCATTCTTCTTCCACACTTTGCTTTCCTGGACATGTCAAGTCAAGTCAAGTCAAGTCAAGTGAGCTTTATTGTCATTTTAACACATACAGCTGATGCAATATACATTAAAACGAAACAACGTTCCTCCAAGACTACGGTGCTACATAAAACAACATAAAGGCACGATAGACAACAAGAGCTACATACACGGGACGACATAGAGCCACAAACAACAAGTGCGACAAGACAGACATTACATAGTCACGCCACAGGACAGGTACATAAACTAAAGCGCCGACAGTGCAGTTATATTTGCAAAAATGCAAAAATATAAAATATGGATTGTGCAAGGTAGATAAAGTGGCAGTGCAGATTGTAAACATAGTAATAAACATTCAAGTATTAAGGCAGCAAAGTGACGTGTGCCAACCTTCAAAACTATGACCATGTTTTTTAGCAGCAGAATAAATAATGTTGGACAGCAGTGGTGTGTAGAACCGGAGTGTGTGTGTGGCAGTGGTTCAGTCTCTAGTGTTAAGGAGCCTGGTGGCTTGCGGGTAGAAACTGAGTTCCCCTTCAGGAACTCGAGCGGCGTCGCAACGCTTTGGGAACGAGAGTCCAACAATGCCAGACTGACCAGTCCCTGCCTTGTCTGAGTGAGCACAGACAGGGTGAAGGACAGAGGAGGCCTACAGCAGCACTGAGATGGTGGCTGTAGAAGTTCAGTGGTGTAGACCAACCTGCAATGCTGCACAGAACAAAGCCTTAGAGGCATCCACAATAGAGTGGAGTGAGCTCGGACCCACAAGGGTACTGGGAGACCAATAATGATATCTCATCCTCTTAATAGTCCTCAAGTCTCCCTTATCCACAACCCACCAGCTGAATGTTTAAATGTTCGCACTGAGACCCTTTCTACGAGGGCCATACCAGACATATAGATCCATATAGATTCTCTTCTCTGGATGTACTTATCCAGTGCTGAAAGTACTGTACATGTCCCGGCATGGTGTGAAGGCATCCAGCAGCCTGACAAGCTGCCGTGTAGGCCTTGTAATGGGGTCTTGGAGTATGATGCAGGATGCATAGAGAGATAGCCAGCCAGTATTTCTTCGACCCCGGTCACTGACTCATCGTCACACTCAAATAGAGAGAAAGACATTGGGACGGAAGAGGCGAGCCAAAAAAGGATGAGCCCAAGACCTGGACATCTCGGTGTGCAAGTCTGGGAAATATGGCAGACCATGGTGTGAACTCAGGAAGTTCTGGGTGTGCAAGGGGTGGGCACTGAGCCTTCTGTTCTGCAGCTAAGCAATATAAAGCTAGGCCCACATCACAACCTGTGTGTCCAACATCTTAACTACTGAGATACCCTTACCTGTTGGTCTGTTTTCTGCAAGGCTGGTTGTAAACAGTATATGGTTGCCTTTATTTAATTATACTGGTGTTGCTTAAAGCCGGAAATGCATGCTACATATTTCTATTCATTATGCTAAAAGTTTAGCTCTGTAAATCCACCATGTGTGACATGGGCTATATTGGATGTATTTAGGCATAAATGGTTATAATTTGCTCCTAAACAGATTGGGAATCATGTAAATATTCAGGTCTAACAACTAATTGATATACCAATTTAAGCTAATTCATTCCTGACTAAGGTGGTTAAATTCTTGTTTAGGTGTCTGAAATCTAAAATCATTTTGTATAATTAGAAATGTATGAAGTTTTGATTCATGAAAGGGGGAAAAAACAATGCATAAAAAACACAAATAAAGATCCTATGTGTGCATTGCTGAGAAACACAGCTCGAGTTGGCAACTGCAAGAAGCATATGGAGTGGAAAACCTTCAAGCAGAGTATTTGGCACTTAAGCAGTGATTATTAAGAAACACCTGTTCAGCCCATTTATTAGGTCAAGGCAGGGTTCTGCAGAATGGGAACAGGTTAATGAAGGTCTCCTCTGGTTAATTGTGTAAACTATATATAGTGGGGCATGATAGTCAGGAGCAGTGAGGTCGAGTCCTTTGTGCCATCCATTAGACCTATCAGGCTAGCTCTTCTCCAGATACAGGAATCATATCTACACGTGATGATGGTTTTCTCAAGCTGGCAATTCTTATGTATTTGCAGTCTCATTACTATGATTATGCACTTGCACATTGCCTCCCTGAAATAAACAGAGCAGAGTGAGGTGGATGTGCATCTGTGCCTGATGATATTTGATGAGCCAGGAAAGAATGCTTGTCGCACACACGTTACAATCATTTGCATTTGGTGGGATTATTATTATCTTCCTGTAAAAGCTCTGTATTTCCTATAATTACTCACAAAGATACATTTTATGTAGCATGTGAATATATTAGGGCTGTCAGTAGATTACAATATTTAATCTTCATAAGTGCCATGAGTTAACTAGATAATCAGATTCATGTTTTAGATTCATATTTTATTTGTCACATACACATACATACATGGTAAGATAAGACATGCAGTGAAATGCTTTAATATATATATATATATATATATATATATATATATATATATATATATATATATATATATATATATATATATAATATATATATATATATATATCGTGGTTGTATGTTTACAGTAGGTTACATATGGTAATATATGATAATATTGCAAGTAGCTCATACTACTAACAAACTAGTTGAGCAGCTAGTAGGTGCATGATTAAACTTTGCTTTAATCATGTATTAATAAACATTACTGCTGTTAAGTTAAAGTGAATTTGTATTATATATATATATATATATATATATATATCTATATATATTATATATATATATATATATATATATATCTCCGATATATATATATATATATATATAACTATATATATCAGGCGTCTATGGGCATTAAGGCAGGATACACCCTGGATGGAATGCCAACCCATCGCAGTGCACACACACTCACATTCACACACACATTCATACACTAGGGGCAATTTTTCAAGGTGCCAATCAACCTACTGTGCATGTTTTCGGACTGGGAAGAAACCGGAGAACCTAGAGAAAAACCCCCTGAGGCACGGGGAGAACATGAAAACTCCACACACACATGGCTGAGACGGGAATCGAACCCGGACCCTGGTGGTGTGAGGCGGTGTTGAGGCAATGTGCTAACCACTAAGCCACTGTGCCCATGAGATTCCATTGCTTTCCAATCTAAACTTAGTTGACATAATGTGTGTGTGTGTGTGTGTGTGTAAACATGTTATGCTAGTAAAGAAAAAAAATATGTAGTAAGCTTATGCTGCCATTTGTGTTATTTTCATTTCCAACCACTAGTTATGTATTTTCTCTGGAGCTGAGTGTTGGATGAATCATATGCTTCAGGGAGCTGGCACAGACTAATATAAAGTCCAGCGTAATACATTATGTTTCACGTCTGAAAAGAGAATCATATTTAATTTCCAGATGGTTGGCAATATATGTGTGTCTTCTAAGTTATTATCTGTTCATCTAAATAAATAAATAATTGTCATGATGATGAATGAGCGGGATCGAATGGAGTTTATGTTTATCTGGGCTTTTGGCTCATGTCAGTTTAACTCAAATATTCGCCGATGGGTTTAAAAGCTTAATTACTGAGGTAGTTAACACATGATTAGAAGCATACCAGTTGCATGAAAAAATAAACGTCAAGAAAATACACAACCCTTCATTATAGTTTATTAACTATACTTTTAAATAAGATAAACAGTTTTGCACACATCAGTAAAGGATGTTGACTCATTTTATCTATTCAGCTGTTAATGAGTCAACATTCTGAGCCAAGCTGCTGCATGTTTGTATTGAAATGTCCACAGCCCTCTGGATAAAGTCGAGCAATGCATAATTCCCATTCCTGAATAACAAGTTTCACGCAGAAATAGGACATTGTGAAAAGTAAAATGCATGCGCTACCAAAGGGCAAAGGAAAGAGCTTGTCTGCTTGACAGGATCTCTTTTTCCTTACAAGTTCGTGGCGGCTTTAGACGTTATTCCCAGCAGAAGAACATCATAAAAAAATCAATAGTGCTTAGTATTTAATATTCCTCACATAAATTACAACAGTACCATGGGAATACATATCCTTCAGTCTGAGCAGAGTGTGAAAGGGGAAGCAGGCAAGGCAGCTTAAATTAATTAGAATTCAAGAATGCCCTCGACTGTGCTACTTTCTTTAAACAGACAAGGGACTAATGCCATGTCAAATATAGAGATTGGAGCAAAGCTTAAACTGACTACTGAACCCGGGCACACTATACACTGATACACTCTGCGTTGTCTTTATTGAATTTCTTTTTTTTTCATTCACAAATGTCAATTTTATAGTTAAAATATTGACAAATATAGTTCCACTACTCTGGTACATTCAAAATGATACATGGCATCGTTACTGAATAAGAATATATACTATTGTGATTTATTTAAGAGTGGCAGACACAATAGTATATCAATTTCACTCAAATAATTGAAAGAATTTGAATAATAATAATTTAACAATTTTAAAGACAAATAAGTACAGTGATTTCCTGAAATATCAGGACCCCTGAAATCCATTTCATATGGAACTACATGTATATCGCGACTGTATCGAAATATTTCAAATTCTCTCTAAAGTTAGGAATTACAGTTTTCACTCACAAACTTTATAAACGATTTTAAAACACAGCATTGTATTATTCATATTAAGTAATAAATAACAATTTTAAGTACCGTATCATATGTACAGTATAAACATAATGAAAGGACCGTCCCACACCGAGTTTTCTCTAAATAATCTCAGCCAATCAGCCAGTGACATTTCCTTACTTAGCCAATAGGAACACAGCATCATGTTGTGTCTAAATAGAGAAACTCTCTGTCAGTCTCTGTCTGATTTGTAGTGAAAACATTGTGTCATAACACTGAGTTTATGCGTGGTTTACTCGAGTGACTGTTTATGACTTAACTGTTTGCAATCTAATGTACTGTTAATAACGTTATTAATATTCTGCTAAATGTGTTATTTGTGTGTGTGAATTTGATGAAGTACTGTACATGACATGTTCTGTACTATGTTTCTAAAGCGATGTAAGGAGATTTTTAGTGTAGATATTTCCGTCAATATATCGCGATTTTTCCGCATATCGCGATGGTGTCTTGGCACTCGACCCTGGAGATAATCAGTGATATTAAAAGAAGTGCAGAAATCATGTGATAGGGTATGTAAGGGTGCAGTTGCTAATGGGAACATAGTCCAAGGCCATAATCCCAGCACTGTTACTGTAAGTATCAACCTTGTTCTTGGCTAAAGATTGACATTCCTGACCTTTCATTTGGCAAAGGAAAGGTTTACATGGTTATTCACTTGCGCCCACACACACACACACACACACACACACACACACACAATAGTATGAAATATTTTCGGCAAGATAAATAAATAATGTTTATGTAATATTAGAAAGCAGCCCCAAACTGACATAATAGTAGATAATAAGCAAATTTGATACAGCATATTATGAAAGAATACGGGTATGCATGGTTATACATTAATTATTTACTTTATCTTTCATACATATTTATTTTTCATGTTAAATATATCAGTGTTTGCTATATTTGTGTCTAGCATTAAAAAAAAAACGCATAGATTTGAGATAATCGTGTTCAATATACAAGGTTCACTAGGGATTTTTCCTTAACTTTTGGAGGCATTATGTTTAAATTGTTTGCCTTATATTCAGGTATTTAAATTAAAGCATTGAAGTTAACCTCTTGTCATATACAGTGATGTTTATGTCTGCACTGGGCAAAGTGGAAGGACATATAAGGTGTTTTATTTTCTGCATCGTGAGGTAATGATTTCAATTATTCTTGTCCAGTTGCTATTTTCATGACCAAAAAGATAAATGCACATGTGCAGATTAGTGTGAAATGACACAGTAGGGGGTATGACATTTAAAGCACAGTGATATTTTCCACCCAACTATGTCCAAAACAACACTTTTACTGCCACCTAGAAACCCTTCCTTGAGTAAACTCCATACCAAAATAGTGTTTTTCACTATTCAGACTTCAGATGAAGCTAAAAATACTCCGACGCTCCAAGTTCTACAATTGTATGAAACATTTAACCTACCAAATGGCAAGTTATTGTAGGGCATCTTAGAGTTTATTTAATTAAATAAGATATCTTAGAAAATGTTGTGCATTATTTTACTTACCCAGACCAGAATGGTATAAAAGCACCAGTGCAATTTTATTACCACATAATGTTTTGGAGCTAAGTTCTGTCCTCTGGGAGGAACGGTGGCTTAGCGGTTAGCACGTTCGACTCACACTGGCAGGGTCCGGGTTTGATTCCCGTCTTGGCCATGTGTGTGGAGTTTGCATGTTCTCCCCGTGCCTCAGGGGGTTTTTCTCCGGGGGTTTTTTCTCCGGGTTCTCCGGTTCTCCGGTTTCCCAAAATGGTCCAAAAACATGCACGGTAGGTTGATTGGCACCTTGGAAAATTGTCCCTAGTGCATGAATGTGTGTGTGAATGTGAATATGTGTGTCCTGCGATGGGTTGTCATTCCATCCAGGGTGTATCCTGCCTTAATGCCCATAGACGCCCTGTGACCCGAGGGAAGATCGGATATAGAAAAGAAGATGAAGGATTGTAGGTTCTATCCTTTGATTAGTATTAATACATTTATAATTGATTTGATTAGAATCACAAACAAATTCCATATTCGCAGAGCTGTCTTTCCCATTGTACCAGTTCTGAATCTGACACATAAATCACTGGATTTTTGTACGAAAGTATAACTAGAAATTCAGATAAATAGTTATTAAGTTCCTGTATGATTTAAGTCAGAAAGACCAGTTTCAAGTCATTTTAAGCAGGGTTTGTGATGTGTCATTGTTTGCTTTTTTCTTTGCCAGAATGATTTTCTTTGCCAGAATTATTTATTTTTTCTTTGCTATTTTCTTTGCCAGAAATCACATTTTCTGCATTTAATCTTGGGTGAGGTGACACAACAGAGAAACCCAACCCATTCAGTCGTATTTTTTCCAGCTCATCACTATCAAAATTACAAATGGGTCACCTAACTTGAAGGGTATGGGTAAAAGCCCTGTTAGCCCGTCACCTCCCCCATCCATCTGCCACCTCTTTAAAGCAACCAATTTCATAGCTGTCCACTATGTGTGTCACTTCACTTCACTGCAATCTAATAAGCAACACCTGTCATCATATCTCTCTATCGACGTATAGAAAATGTTTAAGTTGAAGCATTTGCGTTCACTAGGATATTGACAAAAACGTGACTGCTTGCTTGTTGTGTCTCGAACTAGTAATATAACCTGTGATCAGGATGTTCTATTACACCAAAAAACACAGTTTATTTAAAAAAGAATAAAGGAAGAGAATTGGATAGTTGAGTTGATACAGCACAGCTTGACAATACACTGTGTATATTTTAATCACACCGCTATGTACTATACTATAGCACTTTTTCTGTGCTTGTGCAAAAATACAGATTAGCATTCCGACGCATGTCGTGTGACGCTTTCGCAGACAAACAACACTGGAGCAGGCGTTTTCACACATTAGTGAAGAGTGAAGAACATTGATTTTATACATTATAAAATCCATGCTGAAATTTGTGGCCTGATATTGTTTTGAAAAACTAATTGCAGCACAGCAAGACCGTTTCAATATTATTATTCCATTTGGTTGATATGGAGAAAAGGGAAATTAATGTGTGTTTGTGGTGGGAACAAAGTGTGTTGGACATTAGAAACCCTTTGCAAACTCAGGAGCATTTTTTAACAAGAATTTAGCACTTTATATATCTATATATATATATATATATATATATATATATATATATATATATATATATATATATATATATATATATATATATATATATATATGATGTTGCTAGCATAATGACTGGTGACACTGAATTAAAGAAGGGACAGACGCCTGTGCATTTAATAAAAATATTCTTGTCACATCTGTGAGGCTGTTGATTCTTAGCCAAAAAAGAAAAAGGAAATATGAAAAAAAAAAATATGAAAATCCTGCTGTTGGACTTCAGTTTAAAATCCTTTCAAGGTGTGAGCCAATGTTTTGTAAAAGCTCTATTAAATTCTATATCACCTGAGGAAAGAGACTTAATATATTTTGTACTCTACTATTTGCCTTCCCCCCCCCATTTTCATAGTGTCTGCCCTTATCCATCTGAATTTTTTGATGAAACGCTCGTTCCCATGGGGTACTAAATTCACCACCATAAGTCTTTATTTCCAGTTGCCTTTTCAAGCTGTCAGGCCATGGGGGAATTTGCCTCGGGGACTCAAGCTTGATCTCTTTAACTTCCTGTTTCAGCTTCCATGGAGCCGCTAGGGGCTTGCTCATTCTTCACTTCACCTTTACAAAATGAATCTTTATTGGTTTATAATAAGCCGGTGGTATTTGAGAGCAATGACTGACATATGGACTTGAGGTTAATGGCAGAAATAAAAAAAAAAAAAAAAACTCATTATATTATATATATATATATATATATATATATATATAGATACATATATCAATATATATATATATATATATATATATATAAATATATAACAAATGATAAAAAAAAAACAAAAAAACAAAAATCAATTCTAATATTATCGGAATATATTCCCTCGCAGTCATATTTCAACGAGACGATGCTTTAAGTGAGAAGTGACTGTTTTTCCCCACACCATTTTCTATAGAAGAAAAAAGCCGCCAAGGTTTCATAAGCACTTCTTATCTCTGTAAGTCTTTCTTTCATTTCCCCTCAGTCTCCTCTAATTCATTTAGTGTTCCATGGAGAAAAGATAGCCGAGGATGCTACTCATCAGAGGTGGCCTGTGTCTAAAGGTTTATATTTAGAAAAAAAGTAAAGCAATATACTGTTATGGCTTTTTTTTTGTTGTTGTTATTTGGTGATTCTATATTTGTCATTTCATTAAAAATATTTGCCCTTTTATCAGAGTAAAAAACAAACATTTGTACATGTTACATAAAGCATTGTTAAAATAATAAAAATGAAAATACGGAGATTCGTTAAATCTGTCATGCTCCAGTTTTCTGCTTATTGTCAAATGTAATTTGAATGTTTGGAATATTTCTGCAGCTGATAATGCACTATGAATAAATTGATAGACTAAGTAGACCAACTATGATTGTAAACGGCCATTAACATTAAAGATTAAAAAATCGGTTATTTAGTCGGCCTGTACTTTATTTGGCCTGTTTAACTCTAAACCAGTTTGAGAGTTGATTTAATTAAAAAGATTAATTAAAAAATGTAAAAACTCTGTGCTTACTATATGTTACTATATAGGTACAGTACTGTATATGATTTAATAAAGTATATAAATACAGAATGTTACATATAATGCATATCTGTGCATTAAGTTCATTATAAATATACAGAAATAATCTGTTTCTCAGCTTAAATTGTGAAATGTAAGAAATTATGTATTTATTACAATAACACTATTAATACTTGTCCCTGTGGATTCACATCTAAAAAGGAATAACACTCATTATAATTTCAAGGATCGTACAAACCTGATAATTCATTGTTTAACAGAATGGCAGATTTTTTTTCTAGAAAAATAAGAATAATAAAATATGTAAAACACATTTGCTTGCCGTTATGAGCTAGGTGCAAAATCATTTGCAAGGAATGACCGTTGTGAATACCTAATGCAACCTGGAGGACTTGACCACTAAACCACCTTGAGCGCTTTAGAATGAGGGTGAATAAGGCACTGTGCCAGAATGTTAAAATTACAGAGCGTAATCCACACGTGTAAAAAGAGGCCACAGCCTAATGAGAGGAAGGTTCTTTTCTTTTTAAGAGCCGCGTGACAAGTCTGCAAAATGGGTTTGCTGTAATAGGATTATTTTAGGCCATTAATTTCAGGGAAAGTGCGTGTTGGGGACCTGTACAAGTCACTAAGGTTCTGTTTTGTATTAATGCATAATGTAACCTAGATACAGTTGCAACCCCCTTACCATTAAATAGCTACTGTATGTGCAAAACACCGATTGAGTCTCCGCTCATATGTGTACTAAAAATAAATAGCGGAACATATATTTAAACAGTTACATACTATTCTGCAGTAACTTTCATATAATAATATATTGACCAATGTTTAGGATAAATGCAAAATAACTTGTTCATAACTGTATAAATAAATAATGTTCATAACTGTATAAACAGTAAAATAAAAATAAAAATGGTTGGATAGACTGTGTTCACGGCAGCCCTATTGGGTCATTCAAAATGATATCTTCTTAATTTGCATGCAAAGTTTTGCATACTGAGGTCAAGTTTTTCCATAATGAAACACAATGTGATTATTTACTGTCTATTTGATAATGAAGGAAAAAAAAACAACAATTCACAATTACAGAGAATATCATAAATCATATTGTCAAATACACTATCACTGGAAACTATTTACTGTCTATATTTAGTAGTGTATTTTCATGTCCTGTAAGGTAAGGTGATATTTTGACTGTGTGATTTACTTTACAATCTAACTATTAATTCAAATTATTGAATAAAGCTGTTTGTGAATGTTTTTGTAAGCCGAACCAAAACGAAAAATTCCCACAATATTGACAAAAGTCAATCCTGGGTGATGGGAAATGGCTTTTGTGTCGTTTTGGCATACATTTTCTCAAAAGATGAAAGTTTCTTTACAATATTGCCAGAAATTACCCAGAGATCTTACAATATCTCCTATTGAACTGAATAATTTAGATTCCCCGGTGTCCCGGTTCACAATGACGTACCTGGTTATTAGAGCGATGCGAACGTTGGGGCAACGCTGTTCAAAGTCATTGCAGCGCAAAGCAATGCTTTACTGCCGAACATAAAGAGAAGACCAGATGGGAGACATTCAACATCATTACTAGAGCTTTGAATCAAAGCAAACAGAAATGGAACTCGAAAGGGAGCGAGTGTCGCAAGATTTATTGTGTCAGCTGCAAAAACGACCAGGACAAAGAAATAGAAAATGGAACTCATTTGAAACAACATTACACGGTCTGTGGTCTCAGCTCATCAAATGCTACTGATATTTGGAATAAAATGCTAACCTCATCAACACTGATGATGCTGTTAATTCTGCACAAGACCTGAGGCATAGATTTTATTCCTCGCATTCTATAATATCTTGCCATCATTACAATAGCAGTCTTAGGATATTCCAGTCAGAGATACTGCATCACCCATGGCGTTGATATTCTGGATGTCCATGGAAGAATATATATATATATATATATATATATATATATATATATATATATATATATATATATATATATATATATATATATATATATATATATATATATATATATCTAGATATCAAATTAAAATCTTCCATTGTTGTAGATTTAACTGTAAATGCAGACCAACAATTGTTGTTGTAGTAATACAAGTATAAGTACCTTTAAATGTAACACATGAAGACTGGGACTAGGACTGGGACTGCCTGCTAACTCAATCTGACAGCATTTAGGTGAATGATGCAGATGTATCTGGCAGGGTGAAGGTTAAGCATGGCTGCCTGGGAGTGCATTGCTTCCTGTCTTTTCCAGTGTCAGAAGAATGTGAACCTTACCACATGGCTTTAATCTTGAAAATGCTGAAGATTTAAATTTTTTGCACATCGGTCTTGGGCTCCGGTGCTGGCGTGATTAATGACGGCAATCCATCACGGTGCCATGCCATTCGGAGCGCTGGTGCCTGCAAACAGGCTTCACTTTACAATGGCACACATATTCCAACCCACCATGTCTCTCCCTGTCAGCAACTAGGCTGAACTGGCAGGGATTCTACACCTTCTGGACTGTCTGTCACTTCTACTTATCCGACTAAACAAAAACAGAGGAAAAATTGGACTTGCATGAAGCTCTGTTATGGGAGGAAGTGCTTGAAGAACCACAGGCACATACTGTATGTACATATGAAAATGTCCTTTGCATACCAACATATCTGGCCTCTGGGGAATGCTCTGAGTCTCCTGCTGTGTGTAATTGTTATATAATTCTACGTGACCTTGGGTCAATTTTTATCCCACTCAAATAATTATCTGCGATTACCGTTTTCTTTTCTGAGGTAATTATATAGAGCACGAGTCATTGGTGCCAGCGTATTAATGTTCTCTAAAGCCTGGCACTGTCCATGCTTTTATAATGTGCATCCGTCAATGGAGGAGAAAAATAAATTCTAGCTAGTGCTCGTCAAATATTACAAGTCACCTGGCCTTCTGGGGCAGGCTTGACTCATATTATATTAAATAAGGAAGTATGTACCTAATAATCTTGTCACATTCATCAATGATCAAACAATGCAGTTCTCCTTGGTGACCAGGATGTTCTGGTATTTCTTTCCACAGGTTCTGGTTCCTTTCCACAGTTTAAAAAGTAGTAAAAAAAAAGTAGTAGATTAAAGTTACATTTGCCTTCAACAATTTGATCTGTTAAATAAACTAGAAATAAGTGGTTGTCCACAGGGTTATTAATACCAGCAAAAAAAACCCTTTCTTTAATTCCCAGAAATATTTCGCAGTGGGTTCAAATAATTAAAATAAATATGTATTAAAATAGAAATGCATTATTGAAATGTAAAAAATAATTCAATTATTCAATCTTCTCTGTTCTCTGAAGAGATAATAAGGCATGTATTCCTGCTGTTCATGTGTGTTTCTGTTCTTCAGAAGAATGAAGCTGGATCCATAAAAACCCTTTATATCCTGGGATATGACATCAGTAAACATTCTATATTTTCCACATCACCGTAAATTCCTCTATTTTAAACAAGGGAAAAGCAGCTCAGGTGGACTAGCAAACACCAAGCTTGACCTCGCTCTGCACACCGCAGCAAAGATATCTTGGTCCAAAGTGTTTCTATTTGTTACTATGTTTACTTCAGGTTTTCAAGGTAAAAAAAGAGAGAGAGAAATAAATAAATAAATAAATAACAATACTGAATCGTAATGAAGAATGTAAAAGAAAGCAAGTGGGATGCAACTGAACAGACTGTACTTGCACTGCTGAGAGCAAGTGCACTGCCATAGGGGGCATTGGCCCAAAAATTGCTTCTGTCGAATGCACTTCTCCTGTTTTATTGCTTTCAGTAATTGCTTCACTTTCAAGGAATTGGCTCTTGCTTGGCCTATTTCCACAGTAAAATATCTTTCTGGGGAAGAGTAAAGAGTAACAACTGATTCACATCACATTTACAAGACAAGCAATGCGAGTTTACTGTACTAATTTCTTTGTTTTTTGACCTCTAATTAGTAGCATAATTCTTGTTTTTATACATGCACACCGGAGGATTTCATACCAATAGGATCTCATTGTTCAGTTGCGATTTCTGGAATTGTCATTCAGGAACTAAATAACAAATAAATTATTTCCAAGGATCTAGATCAAGTGTCAAACTCAAGGCAGCATGTGGGACTTAAAAGAGCTTAAAAGGTCTATGATTGTCTTAAAATAAGGCTATTCTGCTTTGAAACGTTGACGTTGAAAATAAACATCTCCCACGCGACTATATTACCCGTGAAGTGACGGCATCCCGGGGCACGGTGGATTATGGTTAGACGTTCGCCTCACACCGCAGGGTCGTTCGATCCCGTCTCGGGCCATGTGTGTTGTGAGTTTGCATGTTCTCCCCGTGCCTCATGTTTTTTCTCCGGGTTCTCCGGTTTTCCTCCCCGGTCCAAAAACATGCAGTGTAGGTTGATTGGCACCTTGGAAAATCGTCCCTATATGAATGTGGTGTGTGCTGTGTGTGTGTGCCCTGCGAGGGCATTCCATCCAGGGTGTAACCCTGCCTTAATGCCCATAACCCTGAGATAGGCAAGCTCCCCCGTGAGAAAGATCGGATAAAGCGTAGAAAATGAATGAATGAATGAATAAAAAATGACCACCCGACAATGATCAGCGTATGCACATAGTGTAACTGAGGCGATTTTTCCAACAAGCAGAAATTAGAAATTTCCACAAATGATCCCAAAATGTCCAAGAAGGGAAAAAAATGATGCAGATGGAAGTCACTTTCAAGAAAGATTAGAAAGCGAATACATGTTTGTGCTTCAAGGAGAAATAACGGGATGTCTTTTGTGTTATGAGGTGGCGTCACTCATCAAAGACTATTTACTGTCTTATAGTTATAACTGACCCTTCGAGGGCAACCATAATGCTGATGTGGCCCATGAGAGAAGTGGTTTTGGCCCGCTTGCTCTAGATCGTGCAGTGTTGTGAACACTGGGGAACCTTCATGAGTCTAGTTGAGTCCATCATGTTCTTCTGTTAACCTGGAATTAAATACCAAAAAGAATGGTTTACTTCAGAGTACCAGAGTTAATCAGCTGCTCTAGTGGCAGATTGAATGCCTGCTATGGGAGGGGGTGTAGCTCAGCGGTCTAAGGCGCTGGGTTACTGATGGAAAGGTCGGGGGTTTGAGATCGCCTAGCTGCCACTCTTGGGTCTTTGAACAAGGGCCTTAATCCTCTGTCCTCCAGGGTTCGCTGTACCATGGCTGACCCTGTGCTCTGACCCCAGCTTCCAAACCAAAACAATCTGGTATATGCGAAGAAAGAATTTCACTGTGCTGTAATGTATATGTGTGAAATAAGACTTGAATCTCATACTAATTAATCCAGATAATGTAAAAAAAAGAAACAAAAACAAATGCAAAACAAGTATAATATTGCTTAGTGTGATTATTCTTTTGTCAGTTATCTTTCAGAGCAGTTTACTACAGAGCAGTTTACTGAATTGACTATCATAGAAAACATTAAATCACATAAATTAACATCTAATTTGTCCATTTAAAATATATGGAGAGCCAAAGGAGCTAGCATGGTGCGTTTTAGTATTGCGATATTCAGGTTAACCTCATCTCCAGTCTACGTAAAGAGTCCTTTAGAGTCATTTATATCTAACCTAAGGCACAGGTCTTTTGTTAAACATGCTCAAGTGAAAATGTGTGTTTTAATACAATGCTAAAAATAAGAGGTGACACATTTGAAGATGGCGTGTTTTCATGACTTTTTCTAAAAATGACTCGAGTTGCTCTTTAAAGTTCTTTATTTTGGGATGACCTACATTTACTGACCTTTAAAAATAAAGCCATTCACCGTCTACCAACCTCCACATTGCTCAGCCCCACATCTGAGGTTTTTTTTCTCGTATTTTTGTATGCAAATGAATTTGTTTTTAGTTCAGTTTCAGATGCACTTGTTTATTTATTTATTTATTTATTTATTTATTTATTTTAAAGAATCCTGCATGGTTTCATGTTCTGGTCCTGATTTCTGGCTGAAAGCCTCTCATTGTTTTGTGGTGAACGTAACTACAGAGATTTAGCCATTTGTAATGTGCACCTTCTTTTCTCTTATTTTCAGATTAAAGCATCTCTTGCTTGATGTGCTACCGAGTGTGGAATGATATTTACTGCCCTTCAGACTGAAAAGTGACGACTCACAGGCCCTTTTTTCACAGGTACAGAGTGCGCTCACTGTGACTGGTCCATCCATGGTCTTTTTTTTTCTTCCCACCTAAAAACATTATAGGCCACTGTTAATCTAACAAAGTAATATCTCTCCCTCTTCCTTGTTGCAGTGCCTGTCATTCTCCTGTCAAGATTGCTCAGCCTTCAAATACATTCATTTTAGCTTGTTTTCTGAAGCATCCGGTTCCAGATTTGTCCAGATGGGAATCGTAAAGCAACCATTACTGTTTCTCATTGTAAAATAGAGAATAATTACCTAATACCAGTGTGTTGTTACAAGTATATTTTTCCAATTCTGCCATTCGGTGCTATTTTATATCGGCGTTTTCTGTCACTGTACATAAAATACTTTTCTGTTTTCCCTCATTTTAATTACTGATATGAATATATCAATCTGATAGATTATGGACATTTTAATTAGTAACAGAGATCAAACCAGACGTGCAAAAAAAGATGATTGACTGATCTCCATTCCTCAAGACCATTCATTATCTGAGTCACTTTACATGAACACCAGGTTCTGTAATTTGTGTCTCAATCATTTGCTAACAGATATTAATCTCATACAAAAGCGAATGATTGCTTTTATGAGAATTTAAAATTTACGCCGTACTGTAAGTACAGTATCACAGGTTTGTGCTCTGCAGGTTACAAATGAAGCCGTCATAGCCATGTCTCAACAAAGAACTGCTTCTAACCGGTTGAACATTCATTCATTCATTCATCTTCTACCGCTATATCCGATCTTCCCTCGGGTCACGGGGAGCCTGTGCCTATCTCAGGCGTCTATGGGAATTAAGGCAGGATACACCCTGGATGGAATGCCAACCCATCGCAGGACACACACACACACATTCACACACACACACACATTCATACACTAGGGACAATTTTCCAAGGTGCCAATCAACCTACCGTGCATGTTTTTGGACCTGGGGGGAAACCAGAGAACCCGGAGAAAAACACCCTGAGGCATGGTTAGAACATGCAAACTCCACACATACATGGCCGAGATGGGAGTCAAACCCGACCCTGGCGGGCGTGAGGCGAACGTGCTAACCACTAAGCCACCGTGCCCCTGCACGTTGAACAGAAAATAGCAATTTATTTATGTTCATTTATGTACATTGTATGGATGCACATGTGCTTCTTTTTGAATCCACATTTAGTTCCCATTTGCTGTTATAGTAACCACTACTCTTCTTTGAAGATGTTCCTCTAGATTTTACACCTCGGTTGTGGAGATTTGTGCTCATTCAAATACAAGGGTACTACTGAGCCAAGGACTGATGTTTTTTGTGAGGAGGACTGTGGGTTCATCTGCATTTCATCCCAAAGGTGTTCAGTCTTTGTGCACAGGGGCATTGTCATGCTGGAACTGGTTTGAGTCTCTTAGATATGGGAAAATGGGACATACTGGGCAACTGAAGTTCAGTGTTCCAACCCTGGTATAACAAAGACGCAACCCTTGGGTCCTTGAGCAATGCCTTTAACCCTCTGTGCTCCAGTAGGTATGCAAACAATTTCACTGTGCTCTAATGTATGCGTGACAAATAAAGGCTCTTCTATTCTATTCTAACATTTTTGGGAAAGACCTGTATGCGGATGGAAAAGTCAAGTATCCAAATACTTCATTGTGGGAGCTGGTATTTCTATTGCAATCATTAAAGAGTAAGTCTAAGTGTAACTCGATAACACTGGTGCTAAGAGAGAGTGAAAATGAAAAGTGAACCACTGTCCTGCCTCACCTCAAAAGTGAGCGATGATCTGGTGTCATTTGAAGTGCAATAAATGGTAAACAGAGTTTGTGAACGGATACAAAGGTCTTCATGAAAACATTTTGGGCAAGACAATCAAACCTGATGGAGTTTGGATGTAGCCTATTTTTCTTGTTTTAATAATTAAGTAGGGCAGTAAATGTACTCATGTGGTAGCTCAGTGGTTAAGGCATTGGGCTCAAAGGTTGCAGGTTCAAATCCCAGTACAAACAAGCTGCAACTAGTGGACCCTTGAGCAAGGCCCTTAACCCAATTGCTTAGTTTTAAGTCCCGAGCCATTAAAGTTGCACAAGCCTGGATAAATGGGGAGGGTTGTGTTAGGAAGGGCATCCGGAGTAAAACATGTGCCAAACCAAATATGCGGATCACCGAAATACCCTGACCCCTAACGGAAGCAGTCAAAAGAAAGGATGGAGGGCAGTAAATGCACTCCATTATATCTGTATCTGTAGGGGTCTCAGGAGGAAGTTATGGAATGGATTTAAAAGTGTGTTCATTTGCATCAATTGTGTAAACAAAAAGTAAGAAATAAATTATTCAATAATAGTCGATTCAAATAAATAGGAAGGGTGAAGCAGGAAGAACACACATTTTCAAAAGTGCAGAATTACAGGTCTGTAGTAGTGATGCATGCATGCCAAGATTATAATTTCCTACCAAGAAATAATCTTGACACACACACACACACACACACATATATATATATATATATATATATATATATATATATGTATATGTGTATGTATATTATATATATATATGTGTGTGTGTGTGTGTGTGTGTGTGTGTGTGTGTGTGTGTGTGTGTGTGTATAGATTGCCACATAATGATAACATGCAAACATCTATTAGGCAAAATGTCAGTCCTCAGCAACGTGCCACTGGGAAAGATTGGAAACATGTCTTGATGCATAATATATCAATTTAGATCCAGAGGTGTGCTATGCAGTGATGTAGACTGTACTTTGTGTAGAGCTACACAAAGTTGCACAACTTTGTCTGTGCACAAGCCAAATTAAAAGCTGAAAGCTTACAGTAAACGTCTGCCTTATAACTGCTTAGGTTTTGAGGTCGTCGCTTTAATTTTTGGCCTGGAATTCTGAGCTTTATTTATACCATAGTCCTGTCATTTCTGGTGTGTTAATTAAAATGGCTCACTATATCAATCCCTGACACCACACAAGGGCAATCTAAATGACAAGGAGAAAAAAACAAAACACTAAAAACAACTTTCCCCCATGGGACAAGCTTATTTCAATCCAGTAAAGGCGATTTATTTATTATGCCATGCAGTGCTGATTCTTCTTCAGGGTCATTTACACTAGGAGTGTTCTACTGAATAATTCTGGATCTAAGCTAAATAAAGCTGTATGATATTTCTAGAGTCTATAGCAAACTTTGAAGTGCTGTTAAACTTTGTACTATTATTATTATTATTATTATTATTATTATTATTATTATTATTGTTGTTATTATTATTATTGTTGTTGTTGTTGTTGTTGTATGATTATTACTACTAATATCTCTACTATCTATTTTGGGGTAATAATTAATCATTATTAAATAATGCCCACATCTAAAAAATATACACAAGACAAAGTCTAACATAAAATAAAAAAAATAATAATAAATAATCATATATATATATAAATATCATATATATATATATATATATATATATATATATATATATATCTATATATATATATATATAGAATATATATAAAGACAAGTCTACAAAATATATCATATAATAGATACAACAATTCATTACTTCAAAGCTCCTTAGTTAATGGAAACGTATTAAATACACAATTTGTGCAAATATAAAATGCATGCACCATTTATTGATTTTTAAGTGATTCAATTCAGAAGAATGATTTACTAGATTCTATTATTGATACTCCTCTCAGTTAAGACTGAACTTGAAGCAAAGCATGGCTAGCTAAACTACCAAACAAGAGACGGCTGGAGAATCACATCATCGGGAGGGGGTAGCTCAGTGGTCTAAGGCGCTGAGCGGAAGATCCGGGTTCGAACCCAAGGTGCCACCCTTAGGTCCTTGAGCAAGACCCTTAAGCCTCTGTACTTCAGGGGCACCGTATCATGACCCTGCGCTCTGACCCCGTTAAGGCAGGATACACTTTGGATGGAATGCTAACCCATCGCAGGGCACACACACACACACTCACACACACACACACACCACACACACAATAAGTACAATTTTTCCAAGGTGCTAATCAACCTACCGTGCATGTTTTTGGACCAGGGGAAACCGGAGAACCCGGAGTAAAAACCCCTGACGCACGGGGAGAACATGCAAACTCCACACACACATAGCCTATATTTCAGTTCAGTGTGGACAGCTGGGTCTTCTTTCTAAGCCCTGAAAGACGATGCAGTTGGATGACCAGTGTCTTCACTGCTTATATGGTTTAGAATGAGCACCTCCAGAGTCCTTGCTGCTGCACAATAGAGATATGATAGAGATGGATAAATTGCTCCTCAAATGCTAATATTTTATCATATCCTTCTGCACATTTAAATGAGGTTGTTTTCTTTCCTATCTCACCTTAAAACACAATGAATTCATTGTTATTTTTACTAAAACATCATACTCATTGTAAAGCATAGAATATCATTAGCATAAGTCTTTTTTTTCTGTAAATAAAACCGAACCTGTAAAACTGACCCAGATGTATGATTATTTGCGGTATTTGTTTTACATATCAATTGCACCAGATGTTTATGCAAGCTGTTTGTGGACACATATCTTCTGAAATCTGTTTGCTCTGACCTTTTTTTTTTCTTTTTTTTTTTTAATCCATGTCACTCAGAATGCAGTGAATAGAGGGGGGTGTTTATCTAGTGCTGCATGTTGTGTGTATACACATGGGAGAACAATGTCTTGTCAAGCAATGCTTGCTTGTTTGGTGAAAAAGGGCTTGAGACCTGAGAATGGGCAAAATCTCTCCACCTTTTCATGAATGTGTATGAATGTCACGTGCAGTCAATATGTGAGTAATGATATAAGGAGTTGAACGGGACGGCAGTGTGGAATGGTAATATTCGGCATTGCTTTGGGAAGCTTACTTTTTATAGAACGTGCGTAATTGCTGGGGGAATTTAACAGCCATGCTTAATATTGAATTCTTAACTGACAGGTTATTGAATAAATGCAACATAATACATTTAAGGATTGCAAGTACCAATTCAAGTGCTGTTATAATCGTTACAAAATGAATGCAATTTTAACTTGGTCAAATTATTTACCATAGACTCTCTTTTTGACTGCTTGACCTTTGTTTAAAAGCATCCTTAGTGTCATCCGAATCATCATCATTTTTCATTGCTAATTGTTGGGTAGAACTGTTGGTGTAGTAGAATTCCATGCACAGTGATGCTGATCTGGAGCACTTTCAATAAGCATTTTATTCAGTGAACAATTGAATATTTGAGCGAGTCCATGCGGTGGCATCTTTGTGAAACATGGGAGAAAAGGAAGGACGCCCACACAGACACTTGAGACAAAAATTCACAAGACAGCATCCCAAGTACAAACAGTAACTGGACAAGCAGCCCTGAAGCTGTGAGGCATCATAATTTCATACTTTCATCAATGAACAAAATGCAGTGAATGAACAAAAGAGAAACCGACAAAATAAAAATTGCTAAAAATGAACAATAATTATTTATATTTCTAAAAGCATTAAAAAAACTGTATATATATATATATATATATATATATATATATATATATATATATATATATATATATATATATATAACAGTATAGGTGGCTTAGTGGTTAGCACGTTCGCATCACACCGCCACCGCGGTCGAGGGTCCGGGTTCGTTTCCCGTCTCGGTCAATCATGTGTGTGTGGAGTTTGCATGTTCTCCCCGAGTGCCTCAGAGGTTTTTTCTCCGGGTTCTCCGGTTTCCCCCGGTCCAAAAACATGCACAGGTATGTTGACTTGGCACTGGCACCTTGGAAAATTGTCCCTAAAAAAAAAAAAAAAAAAAAAAAAAAAAAAAAAAATATATATATATATATATATATATATATATAGAATATATATATATATATATATATATATATATATATATATAGGTTTTTTCAATATATATTTATATCTTTCCATGAATTCTGCCCTGGAGTCAAGATTCACTGATACATCTTGTCTTTGTCACAAAACAGTTTTCTTATTAGCTGTCACTTCCTGCAAAATGACAACTCACCGAGCAGCACTTTCGATACATTCACCAGTGTGATCACAACTTAAGTGATTTTTGCATGTCAAAGCCAAAATAATATACATAATTCCACCATTCTGACAAACCTAGAGAAGTTGATGCTGCAAAAATAAATACAACACAGTCATCAGTCAAATTTACTACCAGTTATCAGAAGACTGCAAAAAGACTATTCAATCATTTCATGATTTTTATTTTTGAAGAAAAAATATATTTCTTCAGTATTATCCACACATTGTAAATTGATCTATTAGTGATGGAGGCTGATTAAAAGCTGTTTCAGGCTGCTAACCCTGATCCTGTTCTTTTCTATTCATAGGAAACAGCAAGGTCAAAAACAGTTACCTTTTACACAATGACTGACTACATTGAGAATTCAGTATATATTCCCCCCAGGGTAAATGCGGTGAACAGCTCCAACATGAAGCACATATTTCTGCCACTACATAGCAGGTAGACTGGTATCAACTCAGGATATGTATGTTCCCGGGGTTCCCGAACTTTCCCATTGATGGAACCCCTACACTATGACCTTCCCTACATATAGCATATAGACAGCTTATCTGCAAGATCACGACAAAGCAAACCACTACACACCCAAGACCCCAGGCATCTCTACACCATCTGCAGCACCATTAATGATAGATGGAGAAAGTCTCTCAAGGAAGAGGATAAGACATCTATACCTAAATTACTACAACACTTTTCATTCAAACACAATGAATTCCTCAGGCTATTCCCAGCTTCCCTTTTCATATACATGACAGCTGCATGCTCCATGAATGTATAATCTCCTTGTTTTTTTTTTTTTTTTTTTCCTTACAGCCATAGGGAATTCAACAACTGGGTCACGTTTAGTGCCATATGCATCGTACAAGCATGATCAGAACACAGGGGTAGGCTACAAGAGTGCATAACCCTACAAATTCATCACCCAGCCTTTTTGTGAACATACAAGAAGTTGCGCCAGACGGCAGTAATCCACCCCAGGACTTACCACTGAACAATTATGAATCCGCTCACCTCAACTCACCTCAGTACAAAGTTTAAAAACCTCACATGGATTAGATTTCCATCCACCGGGATCTTTGATCATTAAAGTGAGAGATGTGTTTTGACTCTTAACTCGGCCTGCCCGAATCCTGCCTTGATCTCTGCTGCAAGTCCTTCTTTAAGTCTCCAACATTATAATAATATATATATATATATATATATATATATATATATATATATATATATATATATATATATATATATAGATATATATATGTATATGTTGCAGAAGTATTGCAGAATTTAAGTAAAAATAACAGTTTATCACATCTACTTAGTGGACTGTGTTTAATAGAATTACATGGACTTCAGAATGTTTACATACCGTAAATTCCGGACTTATAAAGCGCACCGGGATATAAGCCGCATCTGCTGCTCTATTTAAAAAAAAACCCAAAAAAAAATCATAAATAAGCCGCACCTGCATACAAGCCGCTCATCCGCTTTTGAATTGTAAATGTACATGTATGTACCTAAATAGAACCTTTCCTAACCTGTATTTTAACACGGTGTGTAACGGTGGAAACGCTGCACAGAGACGCGGAGATCCTGAATTCATACAAAACAGGATTTATTAGAATAAAGAACTCAGGAGACGCCGCTCATGGGGGAACGGAGCGGCCAGGACAGGCTAGGGAGCCTTGCGCTCTGCGCGCCGTGGTACCGGGTACGGGGAGTACGGAGACAAAGGTTAGGCATAAACATATATCGACGACGGGGGCCGTGTCCGCGACACTGAGGTATGTGGCTACGAGCCCCGGACGGGGATTGTAGGGTAACCGGTCTTATATCGGGAGAGGGAAAAATCAAGAAAAACTTTGGCTGATTGTGTGCGGGGCGCATGGTCTGTGTGTGTGTGCGTGTGTGTGTGTGTGTGTTGTGTGTGTGTGTGTGTGTGTGTGTGTGTGTGTGTGTGTGTCTGTGTGCGTGCGTGTGTGTGCGCAGAGGGTTGCGCGTGTGTGTGTGTGTGTGTGTGGGTGTGGGGTACTTGTGGGATGGCATGGTAGGGGGGGGGGGGGGGGGGGGGGGGTGGGGGGGGGGGGGGGGGTGGGGGGTGGGGGGGGGGGGGGGGGGTGTGTGTTTAGGGGGGTGTTTGTGTGGGGTGGGGGGGGGGGGGGGTTTATTGGTTTGTCGGGTGGGGTGTGGGGGGGGGGGGGGGGAGGGGGGGGTGGGGGGGGTTTGGGGATTTAGGGGGGGGGAGTGGGGCGGGGGGAGGGGGAGAGAGCTTAGCAGGAGGAAGGGGGGAGAAGGAAGAGACGGCAACATCGAGAGAAACGTTACTGATTAAAACGGGACAGAACGAAAGAGAAAATAAGCGCTATTTACAGTATTTATCTTCATTTCTCCTGTGTGTGAAATGACGTCACCTTAACCTTGTAAAGATAGAGTTTGTCCTCCTTCTATCCGCTTCTACCCACTTATATCTGCTAAAGAGGAACTAGGCGCATTCTTCTTCTTTGCATTTATTTTGTGTTAGTTTTGATTCTAATTCCGGTTAGAGCCCCTAGCGGTCGGGAAAAAATCTGCAGACAAGCCACACCGTATTATTAGCCGCATGGTTCAAAACCTAGGAAAAAAGTAGCGGCTTATAGTCCGAAATTTACGGTATATTGGTTGGTATATTTGCTCCTTATAAATTGTTGACATATATTTGTATATCAACAAATTCACTGTTCAGATTTACTCGGATGTATATTCGTTCAGATGTTAACGAGATATATTCACATATACAGACACAATTTACACTTTTTCTAATTTACACTCTATTTAAAACACTTTATACGCTTTAGACACCATTTTTATATTTTCTATGAAGAGGAAGATGTCTTTTACTTCTGCTTTTACTCTATTTTTTTAATTTATTTTATTACAGTTATTTATAGAAATATGCTTACATGCTAGACGGCCGTTAAAAAGCATTTCACTGCATATTGTACTGTGTATGTATGTGTATGTGACAAATAAAATCTGAATCTGAAAATTAATTGAATATATGTATATATAGAGGGGCACGGTGGCTTAGTGGTTAGCACGTTCGCCTCACACCGTCAGGGTCTGGGTTCGATTCCCGTCTCGGCCATGTGTGTGTGTGGAGTTTGCATGTTCTTTCTTCGTGCTGCCTCAGGGGTTTTACCTCCGGGATCTTCGGTTTTCCCCCGGTCCAAAAACATGCACGGTAGGTTGATTGGCATCTTGGAAAATTGTCCTTAGTGTCTAGTGTATGTGAATGTGTGTGTGTGTGTGTCCTGCGATGGGTTGGCATTCCATCCAGGGTGTATCCTTCCTTAATGCCCATAGACGCCTGAGATAGGCACAGGCTCCCCGTGACCCGAGGGAAGATCGGATATAAGCGGTAGAAGATGAATGAATGAATGAATGAATGAATGAATATATATATATATATATATATATATATATATATATCTATATATATATATATATATATATATATTACAAGAGAGAGAAAAAAGTTATCTTGCAAGTTTCTAAATATTATATTATTTTGTTTTTTTTCAAATGCCAATGTCTTTCCCGCAGCCCACTCTGCAATTCTCCGCAAAGAATTTCTGCTCATTTTTAGTGCAGGTCACCTAAACTCCCTGCAGATCAGTGCAGTTACTTCACCCTAAGGGAATTTTAGAGCCCTCTGCTCTTGCAACCAACTGAAGCATATCCATGACTTTGGTGATTTTTCACCTTTTTTTTTTTCTCAAAAGATATATATGGAGATTGAAAGTCATTCGTATTAAAATATGCTTTGCCCATTCAATTTCAAAAGCATGTATATGTAAATTGTATGTTGTTTTACGCCGTTTCTAAACGCACCCCGTAGATCTGTGTCAACATATTGCATGAGACGGTCTTGGATATTTAGATAGAGACGTGTCATTGAATGAGGTACTCTGGATTTGTTGATTGGCCGTTACCTTGAAACTATGGGGAAAAGGTAATCAAATTCTAATGGAAATGTATTGACGTGGGCAAAAATTCAAGTAAAGTACAAACAACCTTGTGGCTTTGTTATGCTGTGCTGAGCATTTATCTGGCATAGCATGAAGCCACTTGTCCCTTTAGACGCAAGCTTTACTCAAATTCAATACAAAGTTAATCTGTTGCATCACTTTTCTTCTATGACAAAACATTTCTCTCATGATAAGTGCCATCTCTTCCCAGATGACAATGCCCCCCATCCATAGGGTTTGAGGCCTAATTGAGTGGTCCGATGTATATGCAAATTAAGTAAACCATTTTATTTATTTTTTTTTAGCAATAATAAGAATAGGAATCTCTTGACACTCATCTGTATTGACCAGATGAATTTATGTAAAAGTTCTTCTATGCATGCATGAGCATGTCCATGTCCGTAAAACAGAAAAAAAGGGAAACTTAGTTTCATTTAAAAAGGTTGTTAATTCAACCAGTGCATGAAACATCACCCCAGAGATTTGCTTGATAACGGAGAGCAGTATCTGCTGAAGAAAATAAAAGTGTGCAGTGAATGTAGTATTCGTTTAGTAAACGCAACACATTTCCAAATGGGTTTTGTAGTCCTGTTACACATCACTCTGTTAGATCAATAGAAAGCGTTGCGTTCAACAACAATTTTTCCTACCTTTGCAGCCTTGACTCGTGCAATTAGCCCATAAAAACACATCCAAAATCCATCAGGCTTGCTTTTTTTCTGTAATGGCATGTTTCTTTGGTAAAATTGACATCTTACATTTACGGCATTTGGCAGACGCCTTCATCCAGAGCGACTTACAACTAAGCAAATGAGGGTTAAGGGCCTTGCTCAAAGACCCACTAGTGGCAGCTGGGTGGTGGTGAGATTCGAATCTGCGATCTTCCAGTCCAGGGTGCAAATGGTTTAACCAATGAGCTACTACCTTCTAGAAAACTGCATTTCAACTTGAAATACACTCATTCTCTTTATTAAAAAAAATTCTAAGGCAGACTGTAGAAGTAATACTCATATTATTGGTACATGCAGTATACACTACCAATAAGTCTATAGCATTCTGTAAAAATAATATATAAATTTTACATTAATATTAATTAACATAGAGTAGGTGAAGTGTCTTTTAAATGTATTCTCTATTAGCAGAACCATGTCAATTCTGACATGTATGATACATTTACACTAGTGTATTGTAATGTGTCTTGATAGATAGCCAGACAGACAGACAGACAGACAGACAGAAAGACAGACAGATAGATAGATAGATAGATAGATAGATAGATAGATAGATAGATAGATAGATAGATAGATAGATAGATTTGACTGTTTGGTTGACTATTTTTAATCACATTATTATTATTATTATTATTATTATTATTATTATATACATATCTTTTGTTGTTTTTAATTAAATCATTGTAGGATTTTCGGATTCAATGATAATTTCTTTCTGCTCTGAGCTTGTGCAACCTTACTATCCAGGTGGGTTGTCACAGCAGACACATTTGGTTCAGAATGTGACAGCATGTTTCCATAATATATTTTCACTAATGAACTTGGCCTGTCACAAAGTATTTATGCAATGAGGATGAATGGATATGCAACTGATGCTTCATGAACAAAAAGAAGCATATGCATACAGCATATCGCACACACACACACACACACACACACACACACACACACACACACACACACACACACACACACACACTATATATATATATATATAATATAGATATATATATATTATAATATCACACATATATATATATATACATAGGCATACATTTATAGGCCTCTTCTTCACTATAGTCATACGGCTTTAATGCCATATTTTTGTCTGGGTCACAGTTGAATACAGTGCTACATCATCTTACTAACCATACATGGCATTTTCAGTGACCTGAATAAAGTATTATATAGTGTATATTAACTGTGGGTCATTTCATCATTGGGAGTTTGGGAGTATTTTACACTAATTAGCCTCTGTAAAAAGAGACAGTAAGACAGAACCTGGTGAGTGTTATACGGCTAATGAAAAAGAGAGAGAGAAAAAAAAAAGCAAAAGCAGAGGCAAGTGGAAGAGCACTGAAGTGCAGGGACATTATGGGACATGTGGTATCTACCTAGAGCAAGCGCTGTAGGGAAGGGAGATCCATATCTGCAGTAAGAAGTATGACCTGTTTATATTTGGGTCTAGGAGGGAAAAAAAAATACAGGCTCCGATAAGGCTGACCTCTTCTGACCAGTACCTGTCAGATAAACCTAACTTCACAGCTCAGAAATATAAGCGTGTGTGTGTGTGTGTGTGTGTGTGTGTGTGTGTGTGTATTTTACCCCTAGTGGATGAAGGCTTCCAGTTTATCACCCTGACATTTTCGAACATGCACTCTCAAAGGTTCTTCTATTGCTTGGCTTTCCATTTTATTTACTAAAAGACATTGTGCTTTCTGAATAGTATCAAATCTAGATACCTGTTATATACAATAATTATACTCATATACTTGATAATGTAATATATATGTATTCATTTATACAGTATATATATAAAAAAGAGACATCTATTTGATAATAAACACCAGCATGATGTACTTAAAGGGTAATATTTGGGTAACTATATAATGTCTACTGATTAATTAAGACATTTACCTAAAAAAAAAAATGCTCTTCATGTTGAAACAGTAACAGTGTTACACCCAAACCATTTATTCCTTTTATACTATGATGCAGTGATCACAGACGATGGCTGGCTAACCATCTTTTGAGCTGTGTTTTTCAGCATGCCTCTAATCTCACTACATGTGCACAGATCAATGCAGCTAAGCCTTTTCAATTACCAAGCTTTGCCATCGCCTTTCTTTTGTGATTGAATTATTGATACATCAATGTGTGACCCAACAGCTTCAAATAATCTTGAACACAGGAAGTCATTTGTTGGGTAATGTGGGCTACAAAGACAATCTTTTGATAAAATGTGCCAAAAGAATGTCCTGGGTAAGTCACTTCAACACACTTGTGTAAAGAGCAACAGATCAAGATGATCATTATTCCGGTGTGAATAATGCAATCTAAAATTGGTACAAACTCCTGCCAGACATTCAGATATTTCCGTCTGAGCACATTACGGCTGTCGTTTGACATCCATGTGTTATTACGCCGCGGGGGGTTTTAGTACCGCTCCGTTCATATCTTCCCCGCTCTTATCTAAATGCGGCGTGCTATCTAAAATGTGGTTTAACGTTCTGTTAAATGATTCCTCAATATTCTTCTTCTTCTTCTTCTCCTTCCTCTTCTCCTTCTTCTTATTATTTATTGTTATTATATGCGGGCATGTCAGCTTATTGGTTAGCACGTCCACCTCACATCTCCAGGGTCGGGGTTCGATTCCTGCCTCCGCCATGTGTGTGGAGTTTGCATGTTGCAGTCCAAAAACATGCACAGGTAGGTTGATTGGCACCTTGGAAAATTGTCCCTAGTGTGTGAATGTGTGTGAGTGTGTGTGTGTGTGCCCTGCGTTGGGTTGGCATTCCATCCAGGGTGTATCCTGCCTTAATGCCCATAGATGCCTGAGATAAGGCACAGACTCCCCGTGACCCGAGGGAAGATCGGATAAAGAGGTAGAAGATGAATGATTGTTATTAATATTATTTTTGCTGTTTTTGAGTTATTTCATATTTTCAAAGGAAGAGGTTTATCTCTTGTCCAAATCAAATTTGTCCACGTACAAATTTGACGGCAGGAAACGTGGAGACAACGTTTGAAAAGTGTTGAGAAGAATCAATTTAAAGGAATTCAAAGCTTCCAGAGAAAATGACTAAAAAATGGAAATTTTAAATGGAATGTTTTAAATGGAAAATATGATATTTTTTTGTAGGCCTACTTGTATTACTTGAATAGGTTGTCAAGGCTATCCAATCCCTGGCTGGACTCGTTGCATGCTGCTGTTATTAAACGTTTAGCAATCATTTCTAAACCATACATTTTCAACATGGAACTGAATAGTCTGCAGTCTTACTAAATCCATCCTCAGTTATTTTTCCGCTCCATGAAGAAAATCACTTGAGAGTTAGCACCGATTATACATGGGAAGCTTGAGAATAATTTCACTTCAAACTGAAGCTTTGAATGGATAATGGTAGCCCGAACCCTGAGGTAGCTTTATACTGTATATTGCACCGACGCTTGTGGCCATTTGAGCATAGCAGGTACATGTTTCATTAATTCAGTCAGCAGAGTAGTTCATTAGCATTTTCACTAATCTAGATTTTCACTAAAAACAATAAATAAATGAACTTAAATCATTTTAAATGAAAAACAACGTAGTGATTGTCTTAACAACCAACCTATGAGCTCTATCACCAGTCCAACAGCAGATCTTCTATTGTGTCGTTTTTGAAAAGTAAATCGTTTTGATTACATTTGAAATGTATTCCTATTATATAAATACTATTCCCAAAATGAAATAAAACTACGCCATACAAGCACAAGTGCAAAACAACTGACCATGTCATACATTCATTCATTCATTCATCTACTCACAGCTTCGCCGCTATATCTGATCCGCCCGCTATCTTCCGGGTCATCGGTCTCACGGGTCACGGGAGCCTGTGCCTATCTCAGGCGTCTATGGGCATTAAGGCAGGATACACCACTGGATGGAATGCCAACCCATCGCAGGACACACACACACTCACATTCACACACACATTCATACACTAGGGACAATTTTACAAGGTTCCAATCAACCTACTGTGCATGTTTTTGGACCGGGAGGAAACCGGAGAACCCCGAAAAAAACGGGGAGAACATGCAAACTCCACACACACATGGCCGAGACGGGAATCGAACCCGGATCCTGGCGGTGTGAGGCGAGCATGTGCTACCCACTAAGCCACCGTGCCCCCTATGTCATACAGTAGCTGTTAAAATCTGCGATTGTTTTACCATAAAAGTGTATATATATATATATATATATAGTATATGTGTGTGTGTGTGTGTGTGTGTGTGTGTGTGTGTGTATGTGTGGTGTGTGAGCTGGTTTAACAGTAGATGAATGAACGTTGCCGGATTTGCATGCAGCGACGAGACAAGATTCATTCTGACATGGGCATATGGCTATGATGATGGGCCAGACTTCTCCTTATCACCACACCCCCTGCTCCAATCTTCTACAGCTGCACATGCTTGTCTCTTCTCTCCTCCCAATGATGGATGCTCACTGGTCCCCTGAGTCTCTAAAAATATTAGCTCCTAAACACGCCAATACTAATTCCCTTGCTCACTCATACACACTAATCTCCTCTCCTATGGCTTGTTCTCTCGTTGCTATACACTCTTGTCGGCTGTTCCTCAGTGCACTCTCATTCATATTCTCTCTCTCACTCTTTCTCGTTCTCTGTGCTCTCCCTATCTCTTCTTTCATTTCTCACTTTCTGTCTATCTGTGGCAGTTCATCCCTGTAAAGCTCTCCTCCGTTTCCTTTTTTGTTTGCTTCCCTGTTTCGCAAGCAGCTTCACCTGTTCCTATGTATGGCTTTAATTTGTTTGCAGTGAAGTTTCTCATGCAGGGTAATGAAGATTTATTGCCCCATGCACTGGTCTGACCAAAGCCCTTATCTTGTAGATGGATGACTTGGTACACAATAAACATGTGGCATTGTGTAGTTGCTTATTTACCTCCACATGGCAAATGTGTGGTTGATTTATATATTCTTTTTTCCCCCAAAGTGCTTAAGTCTTTAATGTATGTATGTTATCCTGGTTGGGTATGCTACGATAATGTAAGCTTACAGCAGATGAATGTGGAAAAAGAGTGGGGAAAAAAAACACGATATGGTAATGACCTGACCATGAACTAATCTGAAGTGGAAGCTGAAAAGGCATGTTTTTAAAAGATTTGTATTATTACATTATTATTATTATGTTATATTATTATTATATTATATAGGGGGGGGGGGTAGCCCAGTGGTTAAGCAGTTGATCACAGGTTTGAATACCACCACCACAAAGCTGCCACTAGTGGGTTCTTGAGCAAGTGCTCAGTTATAAGTCGCTTTGGATAAGGGCGTCTGCCAAATGCTGTACATGTAAATCTTTCATAAGGACAATCATTATTTTCAAAATACTGCGTGGTATTTGGAAGATGGTAGGAAAAAAAGTAGCTCAGTGGTCTAAGGTGCTGGGTTCGAGCCAAGCTGTTGCCCTTGGGTCCTTGAGCAAGACCCTTAACCCTCTGTGCTCCAGAGGCACCGTATCATGGCTGACCCTGCGCTCTGACCCCAGCTACCAACAACAAGATGGGATATGCGAAGAAAGAATTTCACTGTGCTGTAATGTATATGTGATAAATAAAGGCTGCAGATTCACTTACATCACAAAGCACTTATATTACTGAATTTTAAAGGAGTGAAAAAGTTCACAGCAGGATGCCATCCTAGCAAAAACAGGAGATCCGGCTGAGGGCCACTGCTGCAAATCAACTTGTACATATTGATTAGGATGACGCTGAAGTTGAATTAAATACAATACTGTTTGTGTTGGTTGCAGGATTTCAATTAATTCACTAGAGTAGCTTCAGTATTTTCACACGGAATCTGCATCCAGCACAGAGTTGACTGAAATCAGGTGAACACCTTAAACCATGATGAAAACGTAAAGATGATCACTAGTTCAGCTATATTACTACAGAAACTCGCTACCGTTGAGTAAATCAACTTCAATGTGATTTTGAGCAGATGTTATCACCACTCATTGTCCAACCATTGTATGATGACGAAATTTTTGTAATAATATCACAAAATCTATTAGATATGTTCCTACTGTCCCTCGCACCGATAATAGTGTCAGAATTATGGCTCTAAACAACACAATACCCATCAGCCACTGCAAAGCCCCTGTTCTCAACACTCACGATCGGCTCAGGTTATCAAGTCATTGAGCTTTCTTTCTTTTAGTTTAGGCCTGTCAAAGTTAGTAACGAGTCAACGCAAATTCTCTTTAACCGCACTAGTTTTATTAACACGCGATTATCACAGCACGCCTTGCTCTCTGCTGATCTGCTCCTTCACTCTGCGCTGTGTTGGCGATTGAGCCCGGACAACAAAGAACAAAAAAGAACAAATGAATAAAGAAACTTCAGTGACCTTCCCTGATCTTTTCAGCATCGACCTTTCCTCAGGTGCGCTTACCACTTGTAATGCTAGGATGGAATATAAAAGAGGTGATAGATGTGTTTTATAAACAAAAAACACCAGCAATGTGCATATACTCACCTAAATTCCACCTAATTACGCCTACCAGCTGTGCATTAACAGGTATGTACTCCTCACTGTATTACAGAAGCACATTTTTATTTTGGGAATGCAATGCACATCCATATAATCTTAATATCAGCAGTTTATATGGAAAGCAACTGGAACATAATTCTTAAAGGAGCCACGTACTATATTTTGGGGTAGCTCATAGAGGTTGTAGCTCAGTGATCTAAGGTGCTGGGTTATTGATTGGAATATCCAGGTTCGAGCACCGGTATCACCAAGCCGCTGCCCTTGGGTCCTTGAGATGACCCTGTGCTCTGACCCCAGCTACCAGCAACAAGCTTGGATATGCGAAGAAAAAAAATTCTCTGTAATGTATATGTGGCAAATAAAGGCTGTTCTATTCTTACTATCACCAAAACACTAAAATAGTACCATTGCAATTAACAAAAAAATAATTAATAACAGTAAAATAATATTTTACAGAGTAAAATGAATACTAAGTAATCAATCGTTTTAATAAAGGGAGAGATTTGGAGAGAACTTTATATAACATATGCTACAGTTAGAGTATTAGGAACATGAAATGTATGGCACATTGAAAATATGCGATTAATCACAAGTTAACTCATAGCAATCATGTGATTATATAGGGGTTAAATAATTTTATATCTACTGACTGTCCTATTTTAGTTATTATTGTTTGCGCGATTTCGATAAATATCTGCACTTGTATCCATGTATGCTTGCATTACCATACATACATTCATTCATTCATTCATCTTCTACCGCTATATCCGAACTTCCCTCGGGTCACGGCGAGTCTGTGCCTATCTCAGGTATCTATGGGCATTAAGGCAGGATACACCCTGGATGAAATTCCAACCCATCGCAGGACACACACACACACACACACACACACACACATACACACACATACATTCACACACACATTCACACACTAGAGACAATTTTCCAAGGTGCCAATCAACCTACTGTGCATGTTTATTGTTCCGGGGGAAACCGGATAACCCGGAGAAAAAAACCCCTGAGGCACGGGGAGAAAATGCAAACTCCACACACATGGCCGCGAAATGGTAATCGAACCCGGACCCTGGAGGTGTGAGGCGAATGTGCTAACAATTAAGCCACCGTGCCCCTCTGCATTACCATACAGATACCAGTAAAAGAACTTTACCAGGGTGTTACCAGGGGTGTTTGGAAAGCATTCTGGATTCCTTCTAGCTCACTTTAACCCATGGTTATTGATGACTCACAAAAACATTACAGGGCGACAGAAACTAAACTTCTCTCTATTGTGGGTTGGTGTGAAGATACTATGAGGCAGTTTTTTTTTTCCCTTGGCACCTTTGAGGAGAACAACAAAAAGAGCAGCCAACCATTCTGTACCCATTACAAATGGGCCTGTCCTTCAGAGAGCAATAGCAAGGACTCTAGGCCTGCAGGTGCTGAGAGAGTGTGAGGGAGGAGGATGAATCTATCCCACCTGGCTGGAAAATGCTGTTTCTGGGTAAAACATATGTTGCATCATGTCATCCTCCACCCTAAGGGCTGAAAAATGAACTGGTCTGCCTCCTTGTCTCTCGCCCGTCTAAGAGAAACTTGCTTCATGTAGGTTTTTATCGAAAAGCAATAGCATATATATATATATATATATATATATATATATATATATATATATATATATATATATATATATATATATATATTATATAATATATATATATATATTCAGCATTTACTGTATGCTATATATACTTTTCACACCTGTACACATGTCTATCTACATATATCTCTATCTATATACCCACAAGTGATCTGGAAAGCACCTCAGAGCAATAGTGTAATGGACACATGTAATTGGTTAAATGATCATTGTCTTGAATCTCTAATGTGTATGATTCTATGCACATGTGCATCTGTGTGTATATTTATTGTATTGTGTTCATTTGATGATTAGTGTACATAGATTAATTCATAAACAACAAATACATTGCCTACTGCATTGAATGAAAGGGAAATTACAGAAACTAATATTACTACTCATTGTGAATAACACTGAAGATGCTTGCTTGTCATTAGTGATCATGTACTTAACCTAACAGGTTAATCAACTACAGATTATAAATAATATATTAACAATGGCCAGCCAATATGTCAGCAGCTTCCTGTGTAAGCAGGCTGACATGTACCACACTGAGATCAGTCTGGATTAGAGATTGTGTGCCAGTAGAATGGCCAAGTGGCATGCTTTATCCAACTGGCTTTCTGAATAACAGCATAACAACCTAGTGCAAAAAAAAAATACTGACCAAGTTGGATCTTTAGTTGCCATGGCACTCGTACAGGTGCCCCGTTTGCATACATCTCATTCAATCCCATAGCTCCCTTGTGAAGGTGTGAATCCATTTAATGTGAGTTAGACAATACCGATCTCTGTATTCTTTAATCTCACCATTTGCATTTTTCAACAACCAGTGGTGGATGAAGTATGTATCTTCTGTATTTTAGTAATCTGCACATTTGGTTTAGCACATGTTTTAGGTTGGTTTGATGCCCTTTCTAATGCAACCCTACTTATTTATCCAAGTGTGAGACGATAGGAATGCCCTGGCTTTTGTAACATCAATGGCATGGAACTAATACGTGAGCAATTGGGGTTAAGGGTCTTGCTCAAGGGTCCTTATTTTAGATGCATTTTTACCCAGACTGGGATTGTCCTAAATACAAAACACAATAACACACATAAAAAAAAAAATATATATATATATATATATATATATATATATATATATATATATATATATATATATATATATATATATATATATATATGACCTGAGGAAATTTTTCTATACCTCTATTATTGTTCCATCCAGTCTATGGCTCAGGTGAAGTCCACAGGCAGTTCTTTCTCTCTCTCACACACTCACACACACACACACACACACAGACACACACACACATGCACACATACTCTCTCTCTCTCTCTCCCCCTCTCTCTCTCTCAGAATGACCACTCAGCCCCTGTCCACCAGCTTTTTGCTAGCTGAAAATTGCTATCTGACAGATTGTCTAGCTTTGATGCCTTCGCTCAGTTGCTGCAAAATCATAAAAGGGGCTGCACATATTAAAGCATAAGAATGACTTAATATTGCCTTTGAAGTGAGATTCATTAACATTTTCCCTCGTTCATTGACAACAAGCATCTCTCCAGATTAGTATATATTTATCGAGTCATCATTGTCAAAAACAGGAAATGCTATCTATTTTTGCGTTAATGGCATTGTTGTCTTACATTTTAACTTTCTTATCGCGTCAAAAGTGCTAAAGTAAAAATGAGAGAAAGACATTGTGTATTTACTGTATATTCTAAATGAATAACGGTATTCAAATAATTATGTCTTTTATAAAAAATAGGTACAAAAGGCTTTATTTGAAATTGTATTTAAAGGACAAACTAACAAGGCTACATCTTACAAAGAGTCCTTTTAGTCATTCATTCATTCATTCCTCTATTCTATTTTCTGCTTTATCCGATCTTCCCTCAGGCGTCTTGCGGCATCTAGGCAGGATGTATGGGGTGCCAGCCCATCGCAGGACACACACACACACACACTCACATTCACACACTAGGGACAATTTTCAACGGTGCTAATCAACCTACCGTGCATGTTTTTGGAGGAAATATGGGAGGAAACCGGAGAACCCAGCGAAAAACCTCCTGAGGCACCGGGAGAACATGCAAACTCCACACACACACACACACACACACACATGAAAGAGGCAAGAATCAAACCCCCAACCCTGGAGGTGTGAGGAAAACATGTTAACCATTAAGCCACTGTGCACCTGGGTCCTTTAGTCATTTACATTCATTTTATTGTGTTTGTTATCATGCATTAAAAGTATATAAACAACCCTCTTACTCCACCAATGACTGATACCATCTCAATGGTATATTGGATATATTTCTGTGCTTTTTTGAAAAGGTGGTTTCCTTCTTAGTTAATCTATTTAAATGAAAATGTTGGATTTTCCTGGGGAACCCGCCCCTCATATTGCCCTGTCCCTCAAGCAAACAGCAAGCAATTTTTTGTGAGGCTGGTACATAATGCATTGAATCATTGCTATTGGGAGTCTTCAGATGATGATCAACATGAATTTAGATGAAGAAAGAGAATCTCAAATGAAAAAGCATAATAAAACACATGCAGCATCCGTGTATCATGTCTTATCAAATGGCATCTGCCTGAAGTTGAACAGTGATTCATCATGACATCAGAATTTGTGTACCAAATGTTATTTAAAAAAATAGTTCATATAAACTCGGCCTAATGCTTGCTATCTAAATAGCTGTGGTGGATATGGGGACCATTAATTTAAATATAAAAAAAAAAAAACACTAAAGGAGTAATGGTATGGCATGTGAAAAAGGACAGAAAAGGTCATGGAGGCAGAACAGCACGCCGACTGGTATAAAGTGCAAAGACTTTGCTCTTTTATGTAAATTAAGCCCTTATGCAACCAGCTTATTTGGCACAACTGAAAAGAGATACATTTCCATAATAAGCTAATACTGTGGGTGTGTTTATTTCATGTGGTGCTGTAGTTTTCATGCGGTGCTGTACTGCGCATCACATCACTGTCAATAACATCCCATTTAATGATGTATTGGATTCTGGTGTTGATTCAACTGATCCCATTGAACCTGTAAATAAGCTAGCTGAATCTGTGGAAAGTAAACAATGTCGATCCTGTTTAAGCCGCAAAACAAATCAGATGCATACCGAATTTGTACGAGACAGAATGGGTTTTTACGAAGGAATATATTGAAAGACATTCCGACATATCACAAGTTCTAAAAGGATTGGGGCGAACTAATAAGAAAAGGTGGGATTGAAAAGTCTTTACATTGCTCTCATGTTGTTTGCATGGAAACGGATCATAGCCTTAGTCTCGTTATTGATTAAAGAGATCTGAACAGAAAACCTACACAGATTGTCAACCCATAGGGTGCAATATGGAAAGCCAAGTAAAATGGACGGCCTTGGCAGCAGCTCATTGTCCTCTCTATTAAACTAAGGTCAAGCCTATCACTAGGGGTTTATGTGTAAAGAGTGTAAAGGCTTGACTGCTTTTGTCACTCAAAATGAGCTATTGCAATGTGTTTGCATTCCTCTTAGACTTCTAAATGCATCTGGAACAGCAGTTAAAGGCTTCAGTGATTAAATATATATATATATATATATATATATATATATATATGATATATAGATATATATATATATATATATATATATATATATATATATATATATATTGCCTTCCTTTAACATCAAGCAGGACATAATGTTATGTTTCGTATAGGATATTTTCTTAAGGTTTTCATGGAACGTTTGGTTGTATTCCACCAATATGTGATACCAATAGATGGGGATATATTTCAGATTTAATCCTTTTGGTGACAGAACTTCATTCTTGTCAACATTCTTGTAGCCATAGTGTGAAAAAATGTCAGTCAAAGACATCAGACCTGCCTTACCCCCATATTATACATTTTATCTTCTGGGAAACTGTAAAACTTACAAATCGATTGTTTTTTTACTCATTTCATGTGGAGTTGCACATATAGTACATTTTCAAAAATATTTCCGTTCTTCTGTTTATCAACGGACAACAAATGAATGTAGTGCTGTTCTATGCATGTTATTTAATTGTGTAAGTAAATAGAAGGCAACAATAAGTCTATGTAGTCTATGGAGATGATAAAATAAATCCTTTCGTTCATTAGCTCCGGCCCTCAGACTCGGTGTAATGAAAACGAATGTACAGCTTCTACATGACTTGCTTGGCATCACTCACATAGGATTGATCACATTCAGTGAGGAAAACAATCACCCATTGTGGATAAGTTAAATTTCTCTATAATGGCTGAATACAGTATGTAAATGCCATTATGGATGAAATAGGAAATCTATCACGATTGCCATTATACTTTTCTCTGAAATACCGTCTTGTGCTAATACAAAAAGACCCCACTGTAATAAAAGACAATCCCAGCCAAACCTTGTTTTCTGCTACTAGAGTGGGTTTTCTATTCATGGTGACAAAAAAAAGAACTCGGGTACAATGCAGCTGTACCTCAATATTCAAGGCCTAAACAAAGCTCACAACATGACCAAGTGTACACCACAGAGGAAGTGGCATGTCAGATGTATGGTACTCATCTTGGCTGGAGCATTGCAGTAGACAAAATCTCCAATAGAAGAAAAACATGTCAAAGAACATGATGGACGCTTCAGAGGAGTCTTGTACCGAGCGTGTCAGGTAAATCTAAGACTCAGTCTTCAGAAGTGTAAATTCAGACTGAAAGAAGCGTTTTATGTCGGACATGTAGACAGCAAACGACTGAAGCAAGCTCTCCTCAAAAACAAGAAGAACCACTGAAATGCCATTTCTAGAAAATGTTGCAGCCTTGTAAGTTTTCCCTCGGGACGCTTATTGTTATTGTTTGAAGCTATGAAATAAGAGGCATATCCATTTCTCCATCATTTAGATATTATGCTGTCCAACAACCTGTCACACTAACCTGTAATAGTTCTCAATATGGAATGATGGTCTTGTGCTTTGTGAACTAACACATATATAAATGTGATATATCAGTCTCAGCATAACTGAAAAGAACTTACGTGACGGGATTTTTTTTTTTAATGTAGCAAGTGTATGACGTGTGTATTATATACAGGAGAATTTCAGGAGAAATAAGTAAAACACTTGGACATAACCGTGAACTTTACAAAAGGTAAATGGTGGTGAAGTGCATGAAATCCTGTTATAATCATGAGGGAATTTGGAAAGAATAGAGAATTAAGATAATTACCTAAATAAATGCTGAAATGAAATAACGATCTAAACACCTCACTGAAATGATGAGATTCATTCATTCATTCATTCATCTTCTACCTCTATATCCGATCTTCCCTAGGGTCACGGGGAGTCTGTGTCTATCTCAGGCGTCTATGGGCATTAAGGCAGGAAACACCTGCCAGAAAAAAAACCCTGAGGCACGGGGTGAACATGCAAACTCCACACACACACATGGCCGAGATGGGAATCGAACCCTGACCCTAGAGGTGTGAGGCGAACGTGCTAACCACTAAGCCACCGTGCCCCCTTGAAATGAAAAGATGTCAAAGCTTAAATCTTTGAGTGAGTTTCATGCTTGGATACATGACGCATTGTTGTTCAAATAATAAAGATTATAAATAAATGCAAAAATACAAAACAATACAATAAAATTTAATAAAATGTAATCTTTCATTCTTATTTATTTTCATTATATATATATATATATATATATATATATATATATATATATATATATATATATATATTTTTTTTTTTTTTTTTTTTTTTTTTTTCCAACAGACAGCTTCTCTGAAATGATTTGCTTTGCCTTTTAAAAACTTATACATTTCACCAGCGGCTGAAAAATCAACAATATTTGATTGAGTTTTTTAGGGTTTTTTTTGCAGGGCCTTCAGGGACGCTGTAGTGATTGCGAGCTGCATAGCGAGTTGAACTTGCTAGTTGGACGAATAATAGAAATAGAACTGCGTGGGTACAGTAGGTTGGGTTTCATCATTTTTCTCCATTTACAATTTAGATTGATTTTGATTTTTGTATTTTTAGAATAGAATAACCTTTATTTGTCACATATACATTACAGAACAGTGAAATAGTTTTTTCGCATATACCAGCTTGTTTGGAAGTTGGAGGTCAGAGAGTAGGGTCAGCCATGATACAGCACCCCTGTAGCACAGAGGGGTAAGAGCCTTGCTCAAGGAGTGGCAGCTTGGTGATTCCGGGGGCTCGAACCCTCAACCTTCAGATCAGTAGAACAGCGGCTGATCTACAGAGCTACACACGTCCCCCTTTGGACTAACCCGACCTTATGTATTTTATTGAATTTCATAATTCAAGTTATTAAATATTAAAGACACAGTCCCTGTCTCTATCTCTGTGCCCTATGAAGTTTTATTGTATCAAGAACGTTGACATAAACTACGTAAAAATCTGCATTTGCACTTTCATTATTTGACAGATTGAATTGCTATACTATAAAATGTATGACAATGTACAACTCGGTTCTCTAACTGTATATAACATAATCGTAAATGTAACTGAGTAATCTTGAAATAATTAAATCACCATGGACCCAATTAATGAAGATGAATGAATAATTTGATCAAAATAATTTGGTGAAGTTTATTATGTCCTGCTGTTGGTTGATGTACTTCATTAGGTCATGCTGTGGGAAAAAAATATAAATATTGATCTTTGTGAAAATTGTATCTTGGCTGTTATAGATTCTCTGTATGATCCTCTAATCTATTGTGACACTACGGCCCGAAAATGAAGAAAGAGTACATAAATAGACCTCAATGAGATAAGATTTATTTTTCTTTTGTTGCCTTTGGGAAAAGAGGCAACTATTTGCAGATGATAAAATTTTCCCAAATATTCATAGGAAGCAGAGTAATATAAAAGTGCAATCTGAGCCTGAGAGATAGCAGATTTTTTTTTTTCACATCTGGATGTGACAGAAGCTTTTCTCTCTAACCCCCTACTCTTCACAGCACTCTGCTCAGCCTCAGTGCATGGCTTTGAAAAAGATGTACTTATTGTATGCAATGCAGTGAATATTGTATTAGAGTAAAAAAAAAAATAAATAATAACATCTATATTGAACTTTTGCATAAGTACTGTACTGTTCAAGGGTATGCACATAAATAAATACTACTACTACTAATAATAATAAAGGTAATAATAATAATAATCATACTCATAATCATTATCATAATCATAAAAATAATCATAAAAATATCAAAAATATTTTTCTTCAATAAGAATAAAGTGCAGCTTATTTATGTTATGGCACACGTTTCAGTACACAGCTTTCACATGTGAAACAAATGCATTACCTTTTACTTTACATTACATTAGCATAGTTCAATCTAAGTTCCCTCTTAAACGTATTATATGTATTCATTCATTCATTCATCTTATACCGCTATATTCGATCTTCCCTCGGGTCACGGGGAGCCTGTGCCTCTATCTCAGGCGTCTATGGGCATTAAGGCAGGATACACCCTGGATGGAATGCCAACCCATCTCAGGGCACACACACACACACACACACACACACACTTACACACAAACAGACACACACACATTCACACAATCACACACACATTTATACAGGACAATTTTCAAGGTGCCAAAAACCCGGATGTTTTTTTGGACCGGGGGAAAGCAGTAGAACCCGGAGAAAAAACCCCTGAGACACGGGGAGACCATGAAACTCCACACATACATGGCGAACGTGCTAACCAACCACTAAGCCACCACCGCCCGAGTGCCCCCTTATGTATATATATATATATATATATATATATATATATATATATATATATATGTGTGTGGAGTTTGCATGTTCTTCCCATACTTTGTTTCCCCCTAGTCCAAAAAACATGCATGGTAGGTTGATTGGCACTGTATGGAACCTGACGGTAGCAATTAATGGAGGTCCGCAAACCAAGGCCATCTCAGCTACCAATGGGCTATCAGGAGGAGAGTGACTCCTTCCTGGTAAACTTTCTCCAGAACTCCAGGGAGAAGAATCAGCAGGAAAGGCATACAGGTGAATCCTTGGCCACAGCTGTACCATAGCAGCAAGCCTTAGAGGGGTTCTCACTCCCTCCTGAGAGCCCTTTGTTCCTCAGCCACCACTGTAGAGTTCTCATAGCCAAAAGAACGAACGGCAGTATGTTGGCAGTCATTTCTGATACTCGCAGATAGTGGCTGGCCTAATTTCACTCTTTCAATGGTTATTTGATATAAAAGTCCAGGAAAAACAGCAGGATCCCACATTTTAAAATATAAATCTACAGGACAGCAGGAAAATAATAACATGACCTCAAAAAAATTACATTGAGAAGAATATTTGACATGTTCTATACACATGAGAAATGAAAAGCCTTCTATGAACTGTAACAAACTAACTGTGTACTCTAATTCTTGACCTTCACCAATCGCCGTTATCTTTCCATCACTCTAGAAAAATGAGTGTAAAACACACTTAACCAATCCTAAATTTGCATGCTTAGGTTAAACAATATATTGTATACGGTATCGAAAAGTCAGCATTGAAATGCTGTGCATTATTCATATATTAATGTTTCTGGGTACAAACATGAAGCAAGGCAGGTATGAACTGACCTGAGATCATTTTAGTATTCTCTAATGCAGAAACTTCCCTGAACACAGCTCACAATTATATATTCTTCTGTCAAAATCTCTCTCTCTCTCTCTCTCTCTCTCTCTCTCTTTCTCTCTTTCTCCAGATAAACTTCAGAAAGCTGTTTGCCAAATATGACTACAAAATCCCAAAAGCCATGTAAGCTCTACACACTTCTTCATTCCTTAGTCTGGTCCAAAGTGACTTATCTGGTGTGTTAAGACCAACTCCTGCATTTTTTCTGAACCAGAATAAACATACAAACGATCCAAACACTGACATACACACATGTACAGAACATGTACAGTGCATCTATGCAGCCACATAAGAGGAACTTCTTATAATCAATAATATTAATGAGACCATTAAATTTTTTTATCGTTTCTTTTATGTTGTGGGCTTTAGAGTACAAATGGTCTGTAAAAGGTTCTGTAAAGCTTTCTTCATTTATTTATTTATTTATTGCCAACAGTCTTTGAGTGCAGCAATCCACACAATCCCCAAATAGTGTTCCCGATTACAGTTTTTAAAAAATGCAATTTTGACTGCATGTCATAGCAAGTAAATTCTAATTTAAATTCCCTCACCTCAGTAATAAGCTGAGATGGCATGACAAGGAACAAATGGAGCCTGAAATTTAACAGGAGGGAAAAAAAAAAACATTACCTGATGTCCAAGTTTCTGACTTTTCCTTGTTCCTCAGCATGTGCTTGTGCCTATTCCATGAAGATGTAACAACATTAAATAAAAAAAAAAAAAAAAAGAGAGGAACTGTTTTGCCCTCTTCTACCCTCCAACCTGCTACAAAAGCTGCTACATCACGCACTTCCTCAGTCATAAGGGTATCTGCAGACCTGTGCTGAAAAAGTTTGCTGTTGAGGTTAAGCAGAGATATGAAAATGTGAAGTAGGGTGAAGTAACTGCACTGATCTGCAGGGAGTTTAGGTGACCTGCACTAAAAATGAGCAGAAATTCTTTGCGGAGAATTGCAGAGTGGGCTGCGGGAAAGACATTGGCATTTGAAAAAAAACAAAATAATATAATATTTAGAAACTTGCAAGATAACTTTTTTCTCTCTTGTAATATATATATATATATATATATATATATATATATATATATATATATATATATATATATATTTTATATTATATATATAATATATATATAGATATATTCATTCATTCATTCATTCATTCATTCATCTTCTACCGCTATATACGATCTTCCCTCGGGTCACGGGGAGTCTGTGCCTATCTCAGGCATCAAGGCAGGATACACCCTGGATGGAATGCCAACCCATCGCAGGACACACACAAACTCACAATCACACACACATTCATACACTAGGGACAATGTTTCCAAGGTGCCAATCAACCTACCGTGCATGTTTTTGGACCGGGAGGAAACCGGAGAACCCGGAGAAAAAAACCCCCTGAGGCACGGGGAGAACATGAAAAACTCCACACACACATGGCCAAGACGGGAATCGAACCCGGACCCTGGCGGTGTGAGGCGAACGTGCTAACCACTAAGCCACCGTACCCCTTTATATATATATATATATATATATACATAAATGAACTAAACTATTATAGAATATAATAATTTTTTACCAAAAAATCACCATTATTCTAATTATTTTTTAAGTTATAGGAATGCCTGACTTTTTGTTCATCTGTGAAGTGTTATACTCTGAAAGTTTGGAATATTGGGAAATAAATAAATGTGCAGAACTATATAAACATAATGGTAACTATGGTAACGTTTTTTTTCCTGAACTAGAATAAACTTCCTCTTTGTAGGATTTGAGAATCTTGCTCAAATGTTTCTGAAGAAACTGAATATATATGCACCTTAAACCAACACACTTTATACACACTTCCTCATTGTCATGTCTGAATGCACTGACAAAATGGATAGATTCCCTAATGGAGGGAGATGGAGTTGACTAATCATATAAGCCATCATTTTAGCTCTCCGTATGCCACGTTTACTTACACATGAAGTAACCTGCATACTTACACGCATTTTCCTCCTTTCTGTTCATTCCCTCGTTTATTGCGCTAATGTTCCAGATGAGAATCATGATTTGAGCAGTAATGTTTCTATAGCCTGAGGCCAGGAGACAATCTCCACAGCAAGACCACACAGCAAGGACATAATCAGTGTGTGCACATGTACTCTCATCCAGCATAACAATCAATGCTCCCAATAACAGTCTAGAGATCATGGATTGTTAGTAGTCAAAACATACGAAGAAAGCAAGCACAGGACTTATTTCAAACTTGGTTAACACAATTTTTCTCCCCAAACCCATTTTAACATATGCCACTAGGAAAGGAAAATTCAAGTTTATTATCATTCCAACCATATACAGCACAATACACAGTGAAATGAAACAACGTTCCCCAGGGACCAAGGTGCTACATGAGATAACACCCATAAAAAACACACAAAAAAAACACACAAAACTGGAGACTAGGACACTTAGAACATTATATAACGTGCACATTTGCAACATTTACTACCGAAAATGGACAACATAATACATAGAGACAGTAAACACCGTGAATACAGAGACAATGTGGGGCTAACTAGAAAAGCACAGAAGGTTCTGTTTGTGGAAATAATTTAATAATAAGTCGGTATAATCATAGATTCTGAACATGCTAACGCAAAAATATGAAGCTTTCATTAAGTGAACATATTTACACCTGAGACTGACAGGGCCACCGTTTGCTCTTTTCCTTTATACAGTAAACTGTTTATGAAAATCATATCAAAAATCATGTTTTTTTTTTCTTGAATAGATGAGTCTATGGTTTCCACCTCTAGTACTGAGTGCACTGCATCACAGAATGCAGTACAAAGTTGGGGGACGTGTTAACATCCATCTTCCTGTGACTGGCAAGGGAAAGGGAATAACACCATCTCTTTTCCCAAACGATTGATTCATTTCCCAACCATTGACGAAGAGACCAGGATCAGGAGACGTCTTGCTCATGATGGTAGAGTGAACATGTTTCTGTCATGCTATTCATATAATGCAACACACCTCAGATATGAGTAATTAAACTCATTAAAAACTACAGGATAATACATTTAAAATGGGCCATGTGTGTGTGTGGAGTTTGCATGTTCTCCCTGTGCCTCAGGGGGTTTTTCTCCGGGTTCTCCGGTTTCCTCCCGGTCCAAAAACATGCACCGTAGGTTGATTGGCACCTTGGAAAATTGTCCCTAGTGTATGAATGTGTGTGTGAGTTGTGAGTATGTGTGTGTCCTGCGATGGGTTGGCATTCCATCCAGGGTGTATCCTGCCTTAATGCTCATAGACGCCTGAGACACCTGAGATAGGCACAGGCTCCCCGTGACCCGAGGGAAGATCGGATATAGCGGTATAGCGGTAGAAGATGAATGAATGAATATATATATATATATATATATATATATATATATATATATATATTTATTTATTTATTTATTTATTTATTATTTATATATATATATACAGACACAAGATATAAGATATTAATGGAGGTGTAAATGAGGATGCACCTTATATATCTGAACTTATGATCTGCAGGATTGTTATGTCTTTTCCCTTCACACAGGACAAATTAAAAATATGATAAACAATGAGTCTTTACTTATGTAAGGATTTCAAGTAAAAATGTATTGAACTGCACAGAGAATGTCTATGGTAGATTGTGATTTTCATGCCAACATGTATACCATATTACTAATCCTATTCAAAATCAAAATAAATGTCTATTCAAAACACGTCTCCAGGTAAAATGAATACTGGAGTCGATACACTTGCAATCTGATAGAATGTCATTATTTATGAAACATTTGTTTCTTTTGAAACATTGATGAATTAGTTTTCAATCAGAGGCCTTTTGATTTCAAAATGGTATGGGGATTATTATTATATCTTATTATTATATTAGAAGTAATACTTTTAGTGCTATTGTTATTATTAGTAGTATTAGTAGCGGTAGTACTACTACTGTTTGTTTTGCTTTATTATAGTGTAATATGATCATCAACTTACACTATAATTTATATTCCTCCCTTTATCAGAGTCATGCATATCTGAACAACAGGCTATAATTAAATGAACGTTTGAATAAAGACTGTGCACACACACACACACACACACACACACACACACACACACACACACACACACACACACACACACACACACACACATATTCATTGGCATTCCAAATAATGTTAGGCTTCCTAAAAATGTCATGCTGAATAGCTTTGCTTTTTTACTCTTTCCTGTTAGCTCTATCAAGGAACACAACTGTTACTTTTGTTTAGGTGTCACACAGTGAGTACCTGGGAGAGAAAATGTCCCCTTTGTGAAGTGGTCCTAGATAGATTTCTCTCAATAGACAAATATAGAATGTGTTTCACTCAAAATCATCCGGCATGACTTTAAACAGTAGATTGTGTGAATTTACATTTTGATTTACATTTTGAAAAACGTCTGACCACATTGCATTTATGTGCAGTTTTCTACACTAATTGTCTTTGGATTTGCTGGAAATTCAAAATTAAACAATTAATGTGTTAATGGCCCTATACTGACCAAATCACCTGGGTTGAAGAACTGCTATAGATACGATGAATTAATGTGTGTTTGTCACTTTAACAAGCCTGGTTACTTTGAAAAACCATAAGAAATTAACTTGTGATTTACACAATTTAAAAAAAAAAAAAATTATTAAATATAATTTCATAGAATATTTATTTTATTTGTTCTATTTTAAAATCTTTTTTTAAAGAACTGAAAATAATTTAAAATAATAATAAACCTAACCTTTCCCTCCTTATATCTATTATGTACAGAAGAAAACAATATAAGAACAATATAATGTAATGTACTGTACAGTAGCTGTAGGTATTTAGGTAACAAAGTTCATTCATTCATTCATTCATCTTCTACCGCTTTATCCGATCTTCTCTCGGGTCAATCTCAGTGTCTATCTCAGGCTTCCATGGGCATTAAGGCAGTATACACCCTGGATGGAATGCCAACCCATCACAGGACACACACATTCACACACACCCACACCCCCACATTCATACACTAGTGACAATTTTCCAAGGTGCCAATCAACCTACCGTGCATGTTTTTGGACCGGAAGGAAACCGGAGAAAAACCCTCTGATGCACGGGGAGAACATGCAAACTCCACACACATTGAGTCGAACCCGGACCCTGGAGGTGTGAGACGAACATGCTAACCACTAAGCCACCGTGCCCCTTTGATAACAAAGTTGGAGAACAAAAATCTGACTCCACACTTGTTCTGGAAATTCTGAATCATGACCATCTACATGAGCTAGATGGATTTCAGATATCCATTGCCAAGCCTTAATCTACTGTTAAAGAATATTTTGCTGACAAACGCATTGTACGTCCTTTCACCTAAAAACATCTCTCCCAATAACAGAATCTTTCTCAATGACTAAATCCGATCTCAGTGTCAAATGTCATCAACACATTTAATTATAAAACAATTTGTTACATGAAAACGATTTAATTAAAAACAATGAATTCGTCTTATTGTAGGTCTCATACTGACAAAAATATATTATAAAAATAGAAAAAATAGATTCCTGTGTCATTTAGATATTTCATTGCTTCCAGTAGCATTTCAGCAGTAGCATTTATGACATTTATGACATTTACTGCAATTTTATACTTTTGATTAAACTCTAAAGGTATTTTTCATTTTTAGTTTATAATGCTGTGTTTACATATTTTGACGTTCCGTTTTTTTTGCTGTTTCCGTTTATGAATGATGATATTGTGAGATATTGTATATAATCAACCTTCGATACTTCAAGTCAACTTGTGCCATTTAATGTTCACTATTTGTAGGCCATGATAATGTGGGGTTTGCTGCTGCTGCTTTACTGCTCCAGTCCAGTTGTGTATATGGGGACTCCAAGTGTCATTATGGGTTTTTCATCATTCACAACCAGAAAAACACAATAATGCACTGTAAAAAAAAATATATCCTTCACAACAACAAAAATCTTAGTCCCAATTTCCCCTAACTTTTTCTTGTTTGCTCAACTTTTTGGAATAACAGTTAAAAAAATAATAATTTGTTAAAAAAAAACTAGTTAATTTAAGATTCTTTGTTATCCTGAAAGGTGCAACTGCACTACAACAAACCGTGTTGGCCTAATTGTTGTTTGTTGTTGTTTTGTTGTTTTTCTTTTGCTAACAAGAAAATGTTTCTGTACATCAATACTGGATAATGTTATGTTAGGACAGAAAAATACAACATGTTCCCATCACTTGTCTCATCAAAATGTCTCCAAAATACTGAATCTGATTGTTCATACAGAAGTGAATCTTTGTATGACTATAACTGTATAACAGCGTTGATAAAAGATACTAATATGGTCACGTCTGAACATTGATACTAAGGGAACCCACAAACAACACCCCGAAATTGAAACACCTCCCCGAAAACCACTGGGAGGTGGTAGCCCAGTGGTTAAGGTGTTGGACTCTGGACCGGAAGATCATGGGTTCAAACCCCACCACCACAAAGATGCCACTAGTGGGCCCTTGAGCAAGGCCCTTAACCCTCAATTGCTCAGTTGTAAGTCGCTCTGGATAAGGGCGTCTAGGGCTAAATGGGCTAAATGCAGCAAATGTAAATGTAAATGTAAATGTACAAAACATAAAAGAGCAGCGGAGTCAAAAACCACTCGATACCTTGAGGAGCCTATTCTTCAGAGACTGAATTGTTGATGCACTTTTCTCTCAATTCCACAAGAATGTTCTGGTCGGCCTTAAATGTATATTTATGTCCTTTTGGGTATTGAATATTCAGTGCATAAAGAAGGCCAAATGTCCTTTATGTATGTCCTGCAAGACCAGAGTTCCCACCACGATGATGCCACGGTTGACACATGTCGGTTTTGCTGAAGGTCAGATGTCATCTTCCATAACTTCAAGGCTGCACAGCTTTACTCCACACACATAAGCCTCCTCTTTATTTGTGTCCTAAATGTGAAGGAGATTTAATAAGAAATAAATGACAGTCAATGTGGGAAAGTCAACATCTGAGTATGTACAGTATGTATCTACAGTACGTACATACTCATCATGTGATTGCTGTTTATTTGTGTAGAAAAATCCTCTAGAATGATGTGCACAGGATCTTTTTTTTTTTCTGGTGACGCTGCAGCTGTTCTCCCACTTTGATTATCGCTGTTGGCAAGTTCGACTTCCCGCAGGATCCAATCAGCGTATTCATTCAAACCACTCTCGCGATACTTTGCCTCCCGTGACACCAATCGGCACATGACATCAAACCACTCTCGTGATACTTTGTTAAATTTTTAAAGAAGATAAATATGTTTAAAGTATAATATATACTTACCATGTGTGTGTGGAGTTTGCATGTTCTCCCAGTTCCTCAGGGGGTATTTCTCCGGGTTGGCACGGGGTTTTCCCCGGTCCAAAAACATGCATAGTAGGTTGATTGGCACCTTGGAAAATTGTCCCTAGTGTATGAACGTGTGTGTGATTATGAGTGTGTGCGCCCTGTGATGGGTTGACATCCAGGGTATGTCCTGCCTTAATGCCCATAATGCCCAGGGTCGGGGTTTGATTCCCACCTCCGCCATGTGTGTGTGGAGTTTGCATGTTCTCCCCGTGCCTCAGGGTTTTCTTTCTGGGTTGTCTGCTTTCTCCTCCGGTCCAAAAACATGCACGGTAGGTTGATTGACACCTTGGAAAGTTGTCACTAGTGTGTGAACGTGTGTGTGATTATGAGTGTGTGTGCTCTGCGATGGGTTGGCATTCCATCCAGGTATCCTGCATTGATGCCCCTGAGATAGGCACAGGCTCCCCGTGACCCGGGGGAAGATAGGATATACCAGTAGAAGATGAAAATAAATAAATATATATAATATATACTATATATAATAAATATATTTATAAACATACAATTTTATACTTTTGCATAGAGTTTTTTGATTGAACTCTAAAGGTATTTTTCATTTTTAATGTTAAAGAGGAATACATTGGGATACAATGAGTGAATTTATTCAAATTAAGCAACACAATAAAAACAGTTGTTTAAACTTGGGGTTTTTCTAACTACTTAAAATTAGTATTTAGCTATTTATGTTAAAATTTGCATTAATGTTTCTATTTTGCTCATTACATTGATCACTTTTCCACCAAAAGGAAGTTCAGGAATAACGGATTGGTGATTAAAAATTAATTAATGTGTTAAATAAGAATAGAACTTATCAAAAGTACTTCTGTACTAAAAGTTTTTTGTACAATTTTTGTATGGTCATATATGGATAAATAAATAAAACATTTTGAAATTCATCCATACACTGCTGTCAGAGCCATGCTGTTATAAAACAAAGCATCCACACCCTCTGATTTGAGAATGCATCTGCCCTATATATGTAATAATGGGATGTCATCAGGATTTTAATGTCACGTGGCTAGATATATGTACCACTGACAGGCAGGAATAGAGGTCACAGCTCATGTTTAAGCATGAAAAGCAGTTCATCTTTACATGCTGAACTTTTCACTTCATCTATGTTCCACATTTTAGTCTAGTCCCTCCAATATTTCAAGAAATTACTTACGACAGAGAGGCTAGCTATTACCTGAAATATGAGTTTTAATGGATCTGATACCTACTAGGCAGCTATTCATGTAGCTTTCTGCAAATTCCTCTCTTAAAGCTTCTCATCCTTTGATCAGATTCCCCCCCCCCATCAACTGCACTGTACAAAATATTAAAGATGCAGCGCCTTTATCTCTATGCAATGACCTTGATCAAAAGAATTCAATTATGTTCTCGCGCCAGGCAAAAGGTTTTTATGACCAATTTATCACAGTATCGCATCTATAATGATGCAGAGAAAGATATTGAATAAGTATGTGAACACTGTAATATGGAAAAGCTTCAATGCATATCACGAATCACATGCGGTACAAAGTGAAGGTATACAGTGAAGTACAGTGTCGAATCAAATGTTGCGAAATGATTCCAAAAAAATATGAATTCAATTCATTCTTTAAATGCAAAGAAATAAATAAAGAGCAGATGGTAACACAGAAAAAAACACAGTCTCATTAGAAGGTTCAGTGAGGGTGGGGGGGGGAGTAAATAAATAAATAAAATCCTGTGAGCTTTGGCTGAGGGAGTATCTCTGACCTTCTGTCCTGTCTACTTGCCTGCTGTGAGCGATGAGAGTTGGGCACAGAGAAATATAACAAGACATAAATATTCTCGCTTTTTTTTTTTTTTTTGACCTATTATACCGTCTTCCCTGCATTTTATACCTGCTTATGAATGATTGCTAATGCTCGATAAAATAGATTCAGTGCATTAGTGCAAGACTGTTTCTGGAGTGAAGTATCAAGGATAATGACCAATTCGTCATTTATATTATAGTACTCTTAATGCACTGAAAAGAGTGATAATCATTAAATTGGTGATAAAATAGTCTAGAAATGAGCTTCTGATCTGCTGTACGTTTAAGGGCGGCAGTGCATTTTGCTTTGGAAAATCACACGTTGTTGCCAACAAACAATAACATACGTGTTACTCATCGTTAAAGACTGCATTCATTTAACATACAGTAGTCTGTAGCACAAGAGTGGAAAAGACGTGCTTGCACTTTCATGAGCATGTTATATTTGAAATGCACAGAAAACCAAAAAGCCTTTTGATGTCCTTGTCATAGTAAGAGCTCTAATGGCTTCTGTGCATCCAAAAAAATAATAATTTGGGTGCTTAATGGAATAAGACAACAATTGCATTTGTCCATTGACTCGTGCTAATGTCCACTTAGTCCTGCATGGACATATGCAAACACAGTGGGGCTATAGTAGACAGTGGAGGGGTGGATCGAAGTCACAATATCACTGCAAATCTTAGCATGCGGTTGAGTATCTAGTCTTTTAATAGACATGTAATTTTACAGGTAATGAGGCTCTGATAAATGCACCCAGCCAGCACACTATATAGGGTGTGTAAAAGTGTCAAAGTAATACAAAGACTGTAAAGGCCAGGAACTGAGAGATAGCAACACACTGACATCAGCCTATAATTTTCTTTAAAGCAGTCCGGCATTATCTGCTGACTCATCTGGACGGTAGTTCAATTTCAGAACGCTGTACCTCTTTTTCTCAAGCACACAATAACTTGACAGTGACTCATTGGCAATGATCAAGTCACGACGAAAGTCGAAAGTGAGTTCGCTTAAAATAAAAAATCCACTTTTTTTATTTATAGCTGTATTCATAGTACTCTCTGTAAATGTTATAGTTATATCTGGTAAAAGCCGTGCAGACCAAGGAGCTGAGATTTATATGCAAAACATGGCTGAGTTCATATTTCAAATGTTAATAAATCTGTGTATAGGGAGTCAAGAAATGTGATGCAGCCTTGATAGATAGATAGATAGATAGATAGATAGATAGATAGATAGATAGATAGATAGATAGATAGATAGAAAGATCTTTGTCATTACTTGGTACAGGGACACAGCAACGTGCAAATAGTAGCGTGTGCAATGTGCAAACTGACACACACATAATATATATATATATATATATATATATATATATATATATATATATATATATATATATATATATATATATATAGTATATATATATATATATATACGAGTGTATGTGCAGCTTGCAGTATAAATATGTACAGCAATTAGATAATAAGTACAATGCTATGGCAGTGCGAAATGATGCAATTCAAGAACTGCAACTGCACCCCCAAGGCTTCTCACCTGACATAGACAATACCCGATTTTACTAACACCCATGTGGCTGAGGATGAGCACAATCCCAACCTAAAACCAACACGTAGAACATCTTCCCAGGGGAGTGAAACAAATACAACAAATAGTGAATAAATGCGGAATGGAATGTTCCAAAAACTGATCTGTTGTTATGAATCGCATGGGCAGGTGTCCACAAACCTTTAATTGTCTTTGTATCATTCACCTACAGTATTAAGTAATGTGTACTGGGGAACTTTTTATATCGTGTTTTATGTATTACACTATGCTTGTTTGTGTACAATGTGAGCTTCATTTATATAGCTAGAAATTATTAGTATTGTTTATTTGTTGCAGAGGTACAGTATATTTCCATTTCCATTTATCACATTATATATACCATTTACATATCAGTATATAAGTCATGAAATCCCATTCCAAAGAACAGGATACTAATGTTTTGGAACAGATGGGAACTCATTAACAACCCCCTTTGACACGTGCGTTGGCTAGTACCGCTCCCTATCTCTCAGCTTCACCAAATTCTCATACATCTCAATTCTCTGACTACCTGCCAAAGACACACGTTACAGTCTTAGTCGAACTGTTGACAGAAAAAGAAAGGGAAGATATGAGGCAAAATGATGAAAGAGTAAGCAATTACAACAATGAAAACTTTAAAAAAAAATACACACACACATACACACACGCACGTAGAGAGAGAGCGAGAGAGAACATAGAATAAGCCAGGGGCAACCATTACACTGCAGACTTTGTGTGCTACTTGGCCAAAGGTAATGTGGTTAATACAATAGTTTTCATCCCTTCATGATTTATCAGATAGTAAAGGACTCTCTGAACCAGGCCATTTGAGGCCACTTTCTTCTGATCTGGCATTATTAACTTGCCCAAAGCCTAAGGGACTGCTGTGTGGGTGAGCCTACAGATAAACTCACATTCTGCCTCAGATGATGGCCTTTCAAAGCTACCAAACACCCAGCTGAGGATGGCAAAGAGACCTGAGAGGTCTGATGTGATAGGAACGGACATGATAATATACCTGCCTCTAGCCTGTGCTCAAAAACATCCTACTGAATACACCTCACTTTTTACTCCAGTGAGGATTCGAGATGGGAACGCCATTTGAAGAGCTTTAATGGATTCCAACATATGATTCACTAATGCTAATTCTCTAATATTGCATTATTTGTTATTCTTTTATGTTTTTTTTTGGCTGTGCTTCATGTTATGAACAATAACATTGTGATGTCATTTGTTGTTTAATTATAGCATTTCTAATAAGACCATGTTTGGTTAGAATTCAATGCCTTGTGCGCAGATGTTTGGCTAAATAAAAAAAAAAAAAAGCAGATTTACCGAATGCCAAAGTTACTAATAATAAAATGTAAAGATTTCTGTAGAAAATGAAAAAAAATAATAATAACAAAGGCTGGCATAGAGGCACAGCACATATCTCTTGGGTTCTCTGTTAAGTCCTGAGTTGGGGTTACTGTCTATAGGAAGTCCCTAAGGGCCTAATATGATTTCATTGCTTTCCTCTAACCTCCAAATATCCTGCCAGCAGGTGGATTATCTGAGATATATTTCCTCTAGATGCAAATGAGTGTGTGAATGTGTGTATGGTACCATGCAATGGGCTGGATATTTCATTTATTATGTATTCCTGCCTAGAGTCATCCAGGGGTGAGTTTCAGATGAACAGTAACCACTGACCTATGAGTTTTTCAGTGTCCAGAATGGAGAAATTTTGAATGTAAGACAGACCAACTTTTCTTTTGTTCTTTTAATGGACAAACCCGGCCCTTTTGAGGATCTGCAAGCGTAAATTCAAGGTCGTTGACATTTAGCCGCTACAACAAGCTTAGGACTTAGGAAAGAAAACAGACATGAGAACAAACACTGCTGCCATATTTCAACTCTTACGAACGATAGCAGCATTACTGTATGGTATGCTCAGTGCTTGCACATATGCTAACAACAGGTTCCCTTGTATACTGTGAGACACTGCAAGTAAATTAATGAAAACTAAGGAAGAAAATGTGTTGGCTGACTGCCATGCTCCTGCTGCTTAGAGATGCAGGTCAGCTACAGTGCTGGTCTAACTCGCAATGTTTCCTTTTCTCAGACTAAGCCTTAGTTCCGACCTCACCCTCATTATATAGATTACATGGCAGATTACATTATGTTCTCATCAGAGCAGTTTTACCCCATGTCTAGCATGTATGCTTTGCTTTTTATATAGTTAACATGTTATTGTACAATTTTAGGGAGATGGTAGCTCAGTGGTTAAATAATTAGGCTCTGAACTGGATGGTCGAAGGTTCAAATCCCTCCACCAATAAGATGCCACTAGTGGGTCCTTGAGGAAGGTTCTTAAACCTCATTTGTTCAGTTGTTAGTAGCTCGGGATAAGGGCAAAATGTTAATATTAAACTATACGTGGTCTTTAAAGTAGCCCATGCACTACATTGTAGATTCATACACTATTAGAATGTGTTTATCATTCTCATGCTCATGCTTAGAGAGAGAGATCAGATACAGATTTATTCATTTAAATCGGAAAGATTTATCCTCCTGTGATCACAAAGGAAATCCCTCACTGTCTCATGCTGTTATAAGTGAGTGAGCACTTCCTGTGACAGTTGGCATTTGATGACAGAAGCAAAACGTGCATAAATTATATATACTAAATGCAAACAGCAACCAAGGACAAAAAGAAAAAAAAAACAACAACAACAACAACAAATGACGGTTTGCTCTGGTAAGCAAGAGATTACGACTTAATTACCTTACATTTAGTTAAATACTTTATCTTAAGATGGCTGGCGAGGAGCCTATTTATTATTTATTAAATATTGAAAGCAATCTTTTTCTTCCGTGTTTGCCAATGCTTTTAATGTAAATAACGCATTTAAACCCTGCTTTGAGAAAGTCCCATGTCTCAATCTAAGAAAACTATTGCATATTCTGTAGAGCTCTATTGCACATATTTAGATGCTTTGAAATAGAAAGTGTAGGTCTGATTATTCCTTTTGGGCAACAGACAGCTGGAAGCAAAGCAAAGAGCCTCAGCTGGCTTGCTTTAATTACCCCGGGAGCCATGGTATCTCTCTTCAATTCGAGCTACATCTCTTTGCCCAAGTTCCTGCGATGTAAGCTATAGCAGAAAAGAAAGGATGAGTAATATTTAGAAAGTACACACACACACATATAGATCATATATATATATATATATATATATATATATAGATATATATATATATATATATATATATATAAAAGCACTTGCCATATTTGCGTCATCCCCTCAAATGTGGCATGCTATTAGGACCCTAATGCTGTCCTACCTGCTTACCAGTGGATGCAAATAAAAGTGCATCAACAACCCATTCCATGACTTCAAGCCCCATACACTAAATTCCCTGCATCTACCAACTTTTAAGTGCTCGATAAAAGCAGTGGCTGCTGAACACATTCAGCTTATTTTATTATATATTTATTTGCACATTAAGCCTTTGCCGGCATGTCGTTATTTTGACAGTTACAGCATTTGGAGTATGACCAATCAAATTTAAATAGGCTCGGGAGGGGAATGAAAAAAAAAGCTGGCCTATTTCAATGTCTGTGTCAATGTAATCGAAAGGTGTCAAAGGCGTAAACAAATGTGTTACAGCTGCAGTTTTCTGATATGATAAACTTTGTCCCGTCGTTCCCACGTGACACTAGTGTAAAAAAAAGCATGATTTCCCTCCGAATGTTGACTGTGAACTTATTATCTGCGCACTTTAAGAGTGATCGTAATTTATTAACCTGGAACAGTGACTCAACCAAAGCACCTTATGACACCAAGATAAAGTTGATTCCTTGGCTTTCACAGTCTAAAGATTAACACACATGCATGTGTGTGGAAGATCTTAAGTTGGCTGCTATAAAACTGTGACCTCGACTCTACTAAAAGCTTTTTGGAATGAACCGGAATTCTGACTGCAACCCAGGTCTCCTCACCCTCTAGCACAAATCTCCACAACCACTCAATCTAATGGAACATCTTCCAGAAGAGTGGAGGTTATTATAATACTAAATGGGGAGAGCATTTGGAAAAAGCCTTTTCTACTTATATGGTGGGGCACGGTAGTTAGCACGTTCGCCTCACACTGCCAGGGTCCGAGTTTGATTCCCGTATTGGCCATGTGTGTGTGGAGTTTGCATGTTCTCGGGGGTTTTTTCTCCAAGTTCTCCGGTAGATTGGTTGCATGGCACCTTGGAAAATTGTCCCTAGTGTATGAATGTGTGTGTCTGTGCCTTATGATGGGTTGGCATTCCATCCAGGGTGTATCCTGCCTTAATGCCCATAGAAGCCTAGATGATATAGCGGTAGAAGATGAATGAATGAATGAATGAATGAATAATTATATAGTCAGGTGTTCACAAGCCTTTGTCCATAGTGTATTTGTCAATCTGATACTGTGTTTAATAGCTATATCTCTTTCTCCATGTCATAAAAAAAAATACACTATAACTGTATCAGTAACAGAAGTTAATCTCCAGCTTTGGCATCTGCGCACTTCTTGAGACCTTGAAATGTACGATCTGCATAATTTTTGTTCTGCCTAAGCATCTGGCGTTACTTGAGTAATGGACATCAGTGGCCCTGTGATTGCATGTGAAACATTTCCAGGAATAAATATAACTAGTAAGCTAGTAATTACTCCCTATGCGAGTGCTTTGAGAGTTTAAGCATTGAGTGGGGCATAGTGCTGCTGATTAACATTCAGTAAAAAGTGAGGTCAACAAATATTTCTGCTTGCAATTGACTTGCTTGTGCTTTAATCACGGCATTCGGGATGTATTGCCTATATCCTGCAGTTTAAGGCATTTTTGAAAGACATGATAAAAGCTCAGGGCACAACATAAAAAAGCAAATGACCCCAAAGATCAAAAACAAAAACATGCCACTGACGCCTTTTTGAACAGTTCTTCACAGTAAGATCCAACACAAACATCTTCAACAACAGAACGAAAATGAGTTTAGTTTTAAGTCAAATATGTTATCCCTCACTACACAATTACATTTGTATTCAAAAACCAAATCGAGCATTGCATGAGCTGCATGCTGCAAGGCATACTTCCTTTTTTTTCTTCTTCTATAGTGGTGTTTCAAAGTTTTCCAAGTTTGTGAACTAGCGCATCTCACAAAAACCTGAAAATATGTTTTTTCCCCCTCTAAACAGCTTTTACAGTGACCCATAAATGTCTTCCTGTGACAGCTATGATCATTTACATAACAATAAAGCCGCACCAACTTTATCCTCACTTCCAGTGTTGTGACAGTATTGCCTCCAGTCCTGGTGGACTGACGTCTTGTATTAGGCTCCGGATGTATTTTTCCATCCTCTTCACTGATAAGCAGGTAGGAAAGCCTTTAGGGACCAAATAATATGGTTTATTTATGGTATAAAAAAAAAAAACACTGAGGTATGAAACCAAGTGCGATCAAACGGACAGATTCAGCATGATCAAACGTTTTCTTCTGACAAACGCCTAAATCAGTTTATATAGTGAAATTAAGCCAAACATCAATTTAAAGCTTTATAACTCCTTCCCAAATTCTGCCTCTTCCTTTTGCAATAAAAAAAACTGGTGAATTGTCATTTCTGACAGTGTCCTAAAGGCAAACACTCTTTTGCACAGTTTCCTTCCATAAATGACTAAATTAAAATAAAAACAGCCCTAAGAGAACTGAACCCAACTTCTAACAAAACTTGATGGTTTTTTTTTTTTTTTCATTCTCCGTTCAGCAAACACATTCACTTCCTGCTTTTCATGGACAATTTTTTTAGATCCTCCGTCACTTCTTATTAATCCAAACTTACCCTAAGATAAATAGATTTCGCTGTAATGAAATGCGACAGTGTGACCGTGCTCCTTGCACCCAGTGTTACCTCCTCGTACTCGTTATCCAATGAAACAATAAACAACAGTAAAAATCTGTCATCAAATACAGACGTGTCATTTCGGGGGTGTAAATGAAAGGCACCGCAAGTGTCACTTTGCAGCAGTAACTGGAACAAACAGGTCATTTGAATCCTCAGGGATGACGGCTCTAAAAAAAAATTAAAAAAAAAAAAAAGCTCCTAATTATCCTTCAACAGTGCCGGAAAACATGATTGCAAATACGCTTATATACATAAAATGTGTCTATTCGTTGCATGTATGCGTAGTACAGATGTAAATATATTCATGTTAATGAATATATAGAACAGCACGTTATCCCTACCTGCGCTGGATCCAATTAAGACGGGATTAACGCTGTCATATTTTGCTTATTGGATTTCCAAATCTGTGTTGCCCTCCATATGGCCAGAGACTAGCAAAGAAAACCCAACCTGAACAGATATGAGATCAGAGTAAAAACATCTGTTGGCCCATTTAAAGCTCCCCAGCTGTACACATGATCATGAAACATGCATGACCTATAACTTCTGCAAATACCCCTTCCCAATAGAATGGCGAGGAAATGAAAGGCTTCAAAACAACGACTTCAAAAGAATCGATTTCGAAGGGCTACTCTTTTGATTTCCACCTCTACAGACTTTGGCTTAGCACACACACACACACACACACACACACACTCTTTCTCTCACACACACACACATATACACACTAAAATATGCACAAATAAGAGCATAGATAGGATGCCCAAATGAGAACATTTACTGACATTTTTTTCCCATACATGTAATAAATGATACAGGTAATTACAGCGAGCAAAAGAAATCGGCGTTATAAATAGTTCCCAGAGATTATAGCAAGACATAATAAAATAAAGATTTTAGGTTCTCAGCTATTGTGGAATAAGTGGTGCTTTGTATTCATTTGTTGTGCACGGAAAGCAAATGTTTACCGCATTCTGGTATTTAATGAATTTAACACAATTCTGAAGCAGTGACTAATAGTATAAGAAATTAGCCTTGGTAATAAATGTATGATTTCCTAAATCCTCATCTGTAGGGTAAATTGAATTCCGGCCTAATTTCAGTTGTGGAGGAGCCAACATTAAGCGCTATTATGGTTGCTTTGAATGATGCCGTGCATTATAGGCATAGACCCAGGCATTTCAATGATACATGTGCGCTACACTAATGTCTTGTTTCCCCCTGCTTCTGCAACGACACAATCACCATTGACCAATGAAACCAAGAAACGGCTACGATACATTTTCTTTGCAGTTATTGCTGTACAATACAGAAGAAATCCACCGTTTCTGGGCAATACAACATTATCTATGTATTTTGTGCTCCAAACGTATTTATGGATATACTAAGCACTTTATTAAATAACAGAGTAATAGAAATGCAGATTTGCAGCCAGTACTTAAGTTTGAATCTATTTAGTCACTTTTCACGGACCTTATTTTTTAAAATATGAAATGAGGTTGGTGACTCACTTGCATTAAATGGATTGCTTGATGTCAAGTTGGCTTTATTGTTAATTCAACACTACACAGTGCAGTATACAGTGAAACGAAACAACGTTTCTGCTATAACATAAATTAACCAGACACTGGACTGTACATAACTCTAAACTAAAAACAGAAAGGGAAAAAAATGGTGCAAATGTGGGGGATGTACACAAGATAATACATATTTAACAGTAGTACCGGCCATGTTGAACATTCATTCATTCATTCGTCTTCTACCGCTTTATCTGATCAACCCTTGGGTCGCGGCGAACCTGTGTGGGAATGCCAACCCATCACAAGGCGCACACACGCTCACATACACACTCACATTCACACACTTGGGACATCTTTCCAAGGGGCCAATCAACCTACCGTGCATGTTTTTGGGCTGGGCGGAAACCGGAGGATCCTGGTGAAAAACCCCTGAGGCACGGAAAGAACATGCAAACTACACATACCCATGGGGGAATTGGGAATCCAACCCCCATCCCTGTAGGTGTGAGGTGAACATGCTAAGTCACCGCGCACCCACTACATGTTGTACATTCATACATTCATCTTCTACCGCTTTATCCGATCATCCCTCGGATCACAGGGAGTCTGTGCCTATCTCAGGCGTCTACGGGCATTAAGGCAGGATACACCCTGAATGGAATGCCAACTCATCACATGGCACACACACTCATAATCACACACACACACACACATTCATACACTAGGGATGATTTTCCAAGGTGCCAATCAACCTACCGTGCATGTTTTTTTTTCCTATGCAAAACACTCACAGGTGTAATTCAGGTGTGGTTAATCATAAGACAATAAAACTTTCTCCTGCAAATTCCAGTTTAGGTCTCTTATTCTCTCAGACATCTATGGGCATTAAGGCAGGATACACCCTGGATGGAATGCCAACCCATCACAGGACACACACATCCATACACTAGGGACAATTTTCTAAGGTGCCAATCAAACCTACCGTGCATGTTTTTTTTTGGACCAGGGGGGAAACCAGAGAACCCTGAGAAACCCCCCCCCCGAGGCACGGGGAGTACATGCAAACTCCACACACACATGGCCGAGACGGGAATGGAACCCGGACCCTGGCGGTGTGAGGCGAACGTGCTAACCATTTAGGCACCGTGCCCCCGTGTCTTATTTTAAAATATATTATGCAATGGTATGTATAAAACCAAATTGCATGCAGTTCTGTTTTCAAATGAAAAAAAATTGTTTCCTAATTTTAATGAACAGCAATTGCTTCCATCGAAACAAACTCCATATTAAGATGATGCACCAAGGACAAAAGACAAACGAGACAGCTGAAAAACATTATGGGAATTTTCAGGGCGCTCTTGCCATGTTTAGTGAGTCTGGCAAAGCAAACCAAAGGGTTCAAGGCACAGCGTCTCTGACGCATAATCCTTTCCTCGGGACATTTTCTTGATGTTTTAGTTCACCTCTACATGAGCATGACACGACTTCTCAAGACGGGCAAACAGAATGAATGCGGATTCTCTCATTATTAAGCAGACCTTATGTAGATGAGCTTAGTATATGCACTATGTATTATTGAAGAACAAGGGGCACGGTGGTGTAGTGGTTAGCACGTTCGCCTCACACCGCCAGGGCCCGCGGTTTCGATTCCCGTCTCGGCCATGTGTGTGTGTGGAGTTTGCATGTTCTCCCCGTGCCTCAAGGAGGTTTTTCTCCGGGTTCTCCGGTTTCCTCCCCGGTCCAAAAAGATGCACGGTAGGTTGATTGGCACCTTGGAAAATTGTCCCTAGTGTATGAATGTGTGTGTGTGTGTGTGTGCCCTGCGATGTGCCTGAGATAGGCACAGGCTCCCCGTGACCCGAGGGAAGATCGGATAAAGCGGTAGAAGATGAATGAATGAATGATAATTGAAGAACAATAAAGTGCATTTTGAAAAAAAAATTGCATTCATTTTCTCACTGTCTACTTTGCAGATGTCAGCGTTTTTTTGTTGTTTTTTTTATTGTTTTTTGTTGTGTTTTTGTGGAACACAAAATATAGCTCATTTACTGTAAACAATAAGAACAAATTAGACTAAGTGTACATTTTTTATCTGGACATTTCAAACATCATTTGATGGCCTTTTTCCAATATTTCCTTTCGCAGACTGCACTGCACTGAAGTACAGCAAGGAGAGTATCGGCAGCTTAATCGCATGTCTCAACAAATTTCAAACCCCTGTCTTGAGCATGTGGTAATTGTGGACTTATTTCATATGAGCGAGAAGCTGTGGGGGTGTTTTTTTTTTTTCTAATTATGATGAGTACATATTCACCAAGGAATATTTGTTACACCTATGAGCTATTAAGATTGTACATCTTCCATTCGGTGCAATTGTCCAGTAATGGATAGTTGTCTTGCTTAAGGCAGGCAAACACTGTAAAACTGTATGATTTTGGTGTTCTATGATCCAGTATTTTTTTTTTACTAAGATATATAAAAGACTATAATAATTATATGTGCTCCACGTGACAAAATCTATGACCCATTATCTCATTCACGCCTGATAAGGTGTGAATGGGAAGGGTGTAAGTATAAATCCAAGCGAGTTGTCATTTTCCGGGCCCCTGAGCAAGACCCTTAACCAGCAACTGCTCAATCGTATAAAATGAGATTATTGTAAGTCAGTCTGGATAAGGGTGTCTGCCAAAAGCAGTGAATGTGAATGACATCCTTGAACAGCATGTCTACATTTCGGTTATGGCATCCATCTGCACAGTCCCAGGCTCTTGCAGAAAACGAGGTCACATAAACAAAATGAACTTCAAAGTGAACTAGAGGTAATTGGGAATATTTTTGTTTCTCACCATGCTGTTTTTTGTTTTTTTTTATGTTTTTCCATTGCTCTAGCTGTCCATTGTGATTTGCATAGGACGTGTTGTGATTTATTCCAGCCAGTCTTCAGTGGTGTCCTACCTGAAACTGTCCACCTCTTAATGGCGTCACGGCAGCTATACAAACACAGAAACATAGTAAAAAAAAAAGAATTCCCAAATAATACAATTCCAACACAAAAGTAAAACTACCGTATTTTTCGGACTATAAGCCGCTACTTTTTTCCTAGGTTTTGACCCATGCGGCTAATAATACGGTGCGGCTTGTCTGCAGATTTTTTCCAGACCGCTAGGGGCTCTCTAACCGGAATTAGAATCAAAACGAACACAAAATAAATGCAAAGAAGAAGAATGCGCTAGTTCCTCTTTAGCAGATATAAGTGGGTAGAAGCGGATAGAAGGAGGACAAACTCTATCTTTACAAGGTTAAGGTGACGTCAGTTTCACACACAGGAGAAATGAAGGTAAATAGCGCTTATTTTCTCTTCGTTCTGTCCCGTTTTAATCAGTAAAGTCTCTTCTCAGTGCTTTCTCTCCCCTGCTCTTTTCCACACACACACACACACACACACACACACACACACCACACACACACACGCACACACACGCGCGCGATGATTGGCGCGCACACTCGCAGCAACAGACACACACACGCACACACACACACGCGCGCGCGCGCACACTCGCACGCACACAGACACACACGCACGCGCACACACACAAACACACACACGCGCGCGCGCGCACACTCTCGCACACACACAGACACACACACACAGCACACACACACACACGCACGCACACACACACACACACACACACACACACACACACACACAACACACACACACACAACACACACACACACACATACACACACCACACACGCCCACGCGCGCCTAGTGTCCTAGTGTCGCGGACACGGACGCTGATATATGTTTATGCTAACCTTTGTCTCCGGTACTCCCGGTACCACGGCGCGCAGAGCGCAAGGCTCCCTAGCCTGTCTGGCAGCGCTCCGTATGAGCGGCGTCTCCTGAGTTCTTTATTCTAATAAATCCTGTTTTGTATGAATTCCGGATCTCCGCGTTTCTGTGCAGCGTCCACCGTTACACCGTGTTAAAATACAGGTTAGGAAAGGTTCTAAAGCGGCCAATTCAAAAGCGGATGCGGATGCGGATGCGGCTTGTATGCCGGTGCGGCTTGTTTTATGAATTTTTTTGGGTTTTTTTTTTTTAAATAGAGCAGATGCGGCTTATATCCAGGTGCGCTTTATAGTCCGGAATTTACGGTAATAAAAGGTTGCAAACTGTTTTGGCTGACCTATCCGCACATGTCCAGCTTTAAAAGAAGGCTTCAACAGAGATATGAAATACTGTATGATTGGATAGAAACAATTAACATTTACATACACTGCTAGTAAGTCAGCTAGCAAACACATGAAGACAAGCGTCATCTTTAAGTGAGAGAGAATTGTCTATTGGAAATGATTTAACGCATATTCAAATATGTGTATATACAAATAAATGTAAGACAATGGTTTGGATCATCTTTAGATCCAAATACCAGCTTGAATAAGTGTTGGATTGAAGTAATAAATATAACTAATATATAGCATTGCGAATCTCTAGGTCATTAAACATCAGTGGACCCATAGATTGTCTAGACAAGAGAATTATCCCAGACAGGGACATATATATATATATATATATATATATATATATATATATATATATTTGCTAAATAATACTGACGGCTATTTGGTGGATTGGGAATTGTAAAATAAGCTCATTAACTAAACAAGGAATGGTGTTATAAGCAGTATTGGGGAGTAACTAATTTCATGTAACTACATTAGGTAATTTAATTGGCAAATAAATGTAAGATTAATTTGTTACAGTTACTGAAAAAATATGTGCAATTAAATTACAGTTACTTATGAAAATGTTAAAGATTACAAAAAGGGTTACATCTGAACATCTGAAGTTAAAATCAGGTGATTTAGACTACTGCAGTGGTTCTCAAACAGTGGGGCGCGTCACAATGGGTGTTGTGTGACCCTGAGGAATATGCTTTTTTTTTACTAGAAAAATGCTAATTGCACTCTGCCACCTACAGTAGATGACAGTAACGATCTCAGTCTCGGATTATGCAAGGGAAGTAACATGGCGATAAAATACGACGAAGCATAACAAGCATGTAACAACCACAACCACCAAACCACCCCCCCTCACTGCCATTAACTAACTCCATTACCGTTATAGTGCCACCTAGTGGATGAATGAAAGGAATCAAAAAGTAATCAGATGTAATCAGTAACTTTACTTTTATACTTTACCTTCCCAACACTGATTAATAATATTGTAATGCTGAATGTTCATAGACAAAATTCTAGGCAAAGTACCAGTAATACAAATATAAAGTATGTTCTTATACTGGGAGTGAGGTCAAACAAGTTGCTTCAAAAAATATGAGCAGAGAGAGACTCAAAATAACTATCATCATTTCACATCATGGTGATGACTGCAAGTTTTTTTTTTTTTTTTACAAAGCTGTAAATGCATAAATGGGTTTTGTTTGGTGGTAATTGGAAGCAGGTGTTTTTAATATACTGAGGAAGTGTGTGACAGGAAGTTGGCATCCACTTTTTTTTCTCGTTCTGAAAAGCATATTGTTAACAAAAGGTTTCAAGCGACGATGACAGAAGTAAAAAAAAAAAGAACGTTTCAGGTTTTATCTATAATTATTTATTAAATCCCGGAGTTGTTTTTGGTCACATTTGGAAAACATGACGGGTGAAATGTGTACTGAGAACAGAACAGCAACTGCGATGGTAACAGGGTTGGCTCAGTGTCAAGGTTTTACATTAATATGGTGAATGAATGGTTGGTGTCTTACCACACTGCCATACTTGCTTTGTGTTTTGATTTTTTGTGGGTTTTTTTCTATACATCTCATATGAAGTCAGGGGAATAAAGGAATGCAGCAGTTTATGGAAAATGTTAATCGCAGGTATAATAACATTTATGACATTTGCAGACGCCCTTATCCTCACAACTGAGCAATTGAGAGTTAAGGGCCTTGTTCAAGGGCTCACTAGTGGCAGCAGCTTGGCTGGGGGTGGCGGTGGTGGGATTTGAACCTAGGCTCTTCATGTTCAGAGGACAATGCCTTAAACACCAACATGCTGTAACGGTGCGCTGAAGCAGACACACGGAGATCTGGAATCAAACAAAACAGGATTTATTAAATAATAAACTTAGGAGACGCCAGACCGGCTAGGGAGCCTTGCGAGCTGCGAGCCGTGGTACAGAGAATACAGGAGAGCAGGTGCGGCGACGGACGAGGTCGCGTCCGCTGGACTTGATGTCCGGGTAGCGGGAACAGGCTGGAACGGAACTAGACGGGAATGGAACCTGATTGGGAAATCAGACAAAGGTTAGACATAACACGAGGGAAGGACTGCGTGTCCGCTTCGTAGAATGCATTTACGCTTGCGTTTACGAGCCCGGACGGGGAATGTAGGGATGACCGGGCTTATATAGGGAGAGGGAGAGAGGAACAGGTGAGGCCAATTAGGGTTGTGTGTGTGTGTGTGGAAAAGAGCAGGTAGGAGTGAGGAGAGAGAGAGGGAACTGTGACATAAGCCGCCCTCCTAGGAGCGGATTCTAGACGCTCTAAAAATAAATTTGGGAGGGGAGGGTGGGGGGGGCGGGCCAGGGAAGTCGGCCGGTCCAGGGGGGCCAGGAGGTTCCGGCTTCCCTGGGAACCAGGGCGGAGCCGGCGGGACAGAACAGACGGGGACAGTGGGCCAGGGCGGAGCCGGCGGGACTGTGGGCCTGGGCTGGGCTGAACAGGCCGGGGGACAGACGGGACTGACGGGACAGTGGGCCTGGGCGGAACAGGCGGAACAGATGGGACTGACTGAGACAGAGGGGCCCTGGGCGGAACAGGGTGGGCTGGACAGAGACAGAGGCCTGGGGGGAGGTTGGGGACAAGCGGGACAGTGGGCCCTGGCCTCGGAGGCCCTAGGGCGCAGTGTCCTCGGGCTCGGAGGCCCTACGGGGCGTGTCCTCAGGGCTCGGAGGCCCTCGGGGCGTGTACTCAGGCTCGGAGGCCCTCAGGAGGATCCTCGGGTTCGGCGGCCCAGGCAGGCTAGGGATTGCTTAGCCTTGCGATCGCAGGGCAGGGCTGCGAGCCGAGCCGTGGTACGGGAAATACAGGAGAGCAGGAGAGGCAGGTGCGGCGAGGCGTGACGGGCACGAGGGAAGTCCGGGTAGCGGGAACAGGCTGGATCACCTGCCACCTAACCCCCTAATAAACAAATAAAGGATATGCTTCTTCTTCTAACTGAAGTGTCAATATAGATCCCATCCTATTCTGTGGCACTTTTGCACATAACGTCCAAGTGCAGATAAGTATGCATTGAACCCATTGCCTTCTCTGTGTTTAATGCACGTGTCAGATCACATCACATCGGAACCTCGGCGTACGAGTACACCAGTATACGAGTAAGTCAGTTTACGAGTAAGTTTTTTATTATTTTTTTAATTGTATCGGCTAATGAGAGAAATTTCGGTTTATGAGTAAAATGAATGTCACTTGTCCTCTAACACCGTGTCTTTCTTTCATTACTGTACTACCGTACAAACTTTATCGTAGTGATTCTTGCGTATTAAATTCTTACAGTATTTAGTACTGAAATATATATATATATATATATATATATATATATATTAATATATATATATATATATATATATATATATATATATATATATATAAACTTATATACTGAGCAGCTTCTTAAAGGTAAGGAGCCCAATGAAGAATGATTCCATCTTTCAGATATTACAGCACAATTAGAAAATGCTATTAGTAAATAATATTAGTGCATATTAGTTGTATTATCATTTTAAAAGTAATATTTTGCTATGTGTTTTTGATGGTTGTATAATACAATTAAATCATAACCCCATGACATTTTAGTCAAGATTATCACACCATGAATACTAATAGCTAAAAAAATATATTGCACAAAGCAGAATTCTTTTTTATTTCTTAAAAATATTTAAGCAGCAGCATCATAATTTGCACCTGGAATGCACATTAAGTCAAAAATATGCCCCTTGTTCAACACTCGCTGAAATATGCAAGCCTTATTCCGTTGTATAATTACAACAAGCAACTCCTCTTGTTTGATATCTAATTTCATACACTGTAATGTTGGCTGGGTAATTAACTTTCTAACTTTCTCGTATGAGGAAATGAGGGTGTATTCTGTCGAACACAAGCATGCACGCACACACACGCACACACACACACACACACACACACACACACACACACACTATGGTTTGTCTCCTTCACACCTGGACTCCAATGAGATCATTGGTTTGTTTGATGTTAGCCCAAGAGACTCCATGAGAGCAGCTGAATTATGGATTAGTATTGGCATGAAGGAGTAAAGTGACAAGAAAAAAAAATGTAATAAAATAAGAAAGACTGGCTAAAATGTGTTTTAATACATACAATTGTTTTGAAACACACATTTTTCTGGTGAATGCTCTCAGAAAATCATACCAACTTTGGAAGCATGCAGCTGAATTATAATGTATCCGACGTCAAACTTGTAGACGTTTTTAGTTCTCTTCCTTACAACCACCATGTCCTATTATCTCGATGCTAAGTCTAGCACCTATCTGATGGATTGTCCATCGGCTCCACATTGGGATTTATGAGTGGTGGATAACAGTCTTTTTCTTTCTTCTGCTAAATCAAGACCGAAATCGCCAAAGTGCATCAATCCATCCATTTTAAATATTGTCCGTGGAACACTGCTAAAAAAAACAAAAAAAAAAAAAAACAGGAGGTGAAACAGTGACCTAATTATACTTAACATCCTAAAGAGTGCTAATTAAACATATTCATGTCTCCCATGGTGCAGCCCTGTTGTGTTTGGCATTGAAATGAAAGCAAGGCATCTCAATTCAGACCTCAGGGAGTCCTAGGCAGCCCAGGTTTGAGTTCTTTTCCAGCTTCTGCGGCATGCAAATCTGAGCGCGTTTTTGTGGAGGAAGTGAAGACATGCATGTTAGCTTTACCGTAGGTCTCAAGTTAAAAATCATGCAATCGAGTTGTTGATGAGAGGCAAAATAGGGTAAAAATGTAATACAATTTTACCACCAATTTACAAATGAGATTAGTACTGATTAGATTAGATCCAGGTTGATTGATTATCATTATGCAGAGTATGAATACAATGGCAAATAAACACCTTAACATAAGTGTAAATAAGTCTAAACATAAGTGTAAAAAAAGGGGGCAGCACTGAGTTACTTTGTGCAAGAAAGGAGGCAAATAAGTGTAGCATTGTAAAACCTGACATGGGACATTTCCTGAAGAAAGTGTGAGTAATGCTTGCTGATGCAAACCGCGGCTCCGGGCTTGACCCTTTCGAACATGGTCCGTTTAATATTTAGCGTTGATATTCATTTTCTACGGTAAAAATTTGTCCCGGACCAAAAAAAACGCATTTGCCCATATTACCCATAATTCCCTGTGGTTTTTCGGACCAAGTGTCATATCAGTGCAATATCCTTGCCACCCACGATGAGTCGATATGTCGATACAGCTGAAAAGCGAAGCATCAAAATCTTGCCCATTTAACTGTATGGGCCGGAATGACACAGAATTCCCAAAATTCCAAGTGGGATTCAAGAGTTATATGTTTGTGACCTACTCCATCTCACCTACGAGTGGATATGTCAAGTCTGCATGTCAGGCGAACATGGGCCGAACTGCGGAGAGCCAAATTTCCTCATTGATTCTCTATGGGGCGGGAATGTCGCAGATTTCCCGAAATTCCAAAACGGGTGTGGGATTCAGGAAGTATATGATCATGTTTCACTCCGGACCACCTACGATATGTGGATATGCCTTATGTGCATGTCAGAGGCTCACAGGTCGAGCTGTGAAGCAAGCATCACAAATAATACAAAACAATGCAAATGTACAATGTAGATCATAGAACCATGTGGAAATGTAGCCCAAGAAGGTACAGTACATGTGATACTTAGATCCAAGTGAAAAAATAAATGTGAAAATGTGAAAGTAAATGTCTTCTGCACTTAATTAAAATGAAATTTAAGGTGCATGAGGGAGATTGCAAAACTGTATATATTTAGTTCGAGTTTAAAAAATGAGGGAATGGGCGAGTTGGAGGGAAGGTCGATTAGTGCAGCTGTAAGCAGTTCAGCAGATTGACAGCCGAGGGGGAAGAAACTGTTTTTTAGACAATGAAGGCTCTTGGCGTGCTTATGGGATAGGACAGGAGTCCTTGATGATTCCCTCCATAGTCAGCATTTTGAGAACAGGGATGTAGGGATTCAAATACTTGTTTCATTTTTGCAGTTTGCACTGGAACACGTTAATTCTGATTCCGCAGTCGGTCCTGATACCGATGCGTGTAATTAGCTTGTTATAACTTTGAGTTAAATTACATACGTTGTTGCTTAATTGGGCCCTGGGGTAAGTGCAACAGGGGACTGGGCAATCACACTGAAGATTTCATGTGCCTCGTGTGCTTGCTAATGAATTTATGATTTGTCCATCCCCCCTAGAATGTTAAAAAAAAAAAAACACTTTTCCAGAAGGCATCAGAGGGGATATCCGATTTAAAGCCTTTTCGTAAGACTTGATATGGTAACGAACATTCAGAGCATTGTGAGTAAGCACAGCTAAATAATGTGGATTGGGAATGCATGGTCTGAGATACTTATTAAATTCATAAGCCTTCTCATCATTCGTCTCGCAGGAAATGTGCTCAGATCCTTTCCTGAGCATGCTATTCATTTGAGGATCATAATAGAGGGCAGGGGAAAATGCACTGCTCTTATTTCTGAGGGAGCTCTCCGACGTTGTCCTCTTCAAGTTCTTGATGCTTTTCCCACAGAGTAATGAATGAAACTCATTTTTATTGTTGCGATCATGATTGTATTACGACAGACCGGGAGTGAATCTGGCTTGATAATAACATCAGAGCGTAGAGAACTCTGCTCAAATGGAAGAACAGACTGTCCTACTTCATTCATTCCTTTGCAGTGAGTGTGTTCAGTATTTTTCTACAAATATATTTCTGTGCGGTTCAATGTGGTTTCAGGCGTTTTGGCACAAACCTTTGTTGAAGTCAGTAAACTTTTACTGCTTTTTCTTAACTCTTTTATGATGAATAAAATATTCATGTATATCTTTATAAACTTGTATATGACAGTGTAGTTGTTTTCTTTCAAATTAATAGGAATTATTATAGGTCTATTATTTGTACCCAAACACATTCATTCATCTTCTACCGCTTTATCTGATCTTCCCTCGGGTCACGGGGAGTCCTGTGCCTATCTCAGGAGTCTATGGGCATTAAGGCAGGATATACTCTGGATAGAATGCCAACCCATCACAGGGCACACACACACACACAATCACACACACATTCATACACTAGGGACAATTTTTCCAAGGTGCCAATCAACCTACCGTGCATGTTTTTGGACCGGGAGGAAACTGGAGAACCCGGAGAAAAACCCACTGAGTCACGGGGAGAACATGCAAACTCCACACACACATGGCCGAGCCAGGAATCGAACCCGGATCCTGGAGGTGTGAGGCGAACATGCTAACCACTAAGTCACAATATTCCACTCGTATGTGTTCAGAGGTTAAAAGGCTTACTTAGTATTTATTACAATATACAATGCAATGAAAAGGAGGAAAGAGCAGGAACGTCTTGAGAACAACCCAAAAAAAAAATGCTTCTTTTAGATTTGAACTGGATTAAAAGTTGAATTGGATTTTTTTGGGCAAAGAAAACTAAAATATTTTGTTTCACACACTTGACTTAATAGAACAAAACAAACTGAGCAAAAATAAATAAATAAATAAAAAATCCTCCAACCTTGTCAGACTTGATCATCTTTCAAATCCTCCCTGAATCAGATCAGTACAGACAAATATTATACAACCCAGAAAGGATTTTTTTTCATACAATTCTCTATATAATGAGAGATATTTTTCACTGCTTTTGCTTGTCAGATAACCAGCAATCAAAAATGATCTTTCTCATTATTAATTAATTAACTAATAATCATAATCTTGCAAGTAACTAAGCAGGTGCAATTAGGAAGCTGAGTAACAAGTAAACAAACGTTTCTCATTGCAAGGTTATGGAACATTATTTTGAACACTATTTGGAAAATGTGTCATAGGGGTATTCACTTAGCAACTAATTCACTATGTGCCTCAAAGTATCATACACACACACACAAAAAACACACTCTGTACAATAAAAATGTATTATTGGATGGATGGACAGTTCTTCAAAAAGACATTCCATCAAACAGCATGTTGAGATACACATGGTTAATGAAGCACCAGTATGCTGCTGACAGTCCCCAAATTTCACAAATAAAACACGTGATAAGACATACTAGATTGCCTTATTAATTTTTTTCCTATTTACTCTCAACTGGGTAAAAGCATGATCAATAAAAAAGCAGCCTTTGTTTCAGACGGTATTGAGGGAATTTACTAGTGTAAACGGAATCTTTTCTTCCGAAATTCTTCTTCTAGATTAAATTCTTGTACAAAAATATTTAATCAAAGGCAACAATTAATCTATACTCCAATTAATAACTAAAGATGTTTCATGTGGGGCAATCATAGCAATATCCAATCAAATCCAATTAACTTTCATAGCCCTCCTGCAGAAAAATGCATTAGAGCAGGATTAAGCAGCTATCTGTGCTGGACTTGATTAATGACCGCGCTAATTAATGCTGAAAGGGCTCATTGGAGTGAAACCTCATGTAAGTGTGCTCGGTGATCCGACGTCGGAGGAAGAAGCAAGGAAATAAAAACATCATGAACACAGACAGCTGGTCTAACAAACATTCTTTGTAATGCTGTACAAGCTGTACGCTGCATGTTTACAGTGTCTTGGATGTGTATTAACCCCCTCACAACCTCGTAGCGCCTTGAAGATTAAGGGGGGATTTTTAAAGGGGTAAAGTGTTTAGGAAGCTGAAGGTGGCAAGTAAAGTTTTATGAAGAACTTTAAAGCAATGCACAATGAAAAACATCTCTCGGTTAGATATATAACACCGGTTCCCCGAGAGAATGAAAACCCTGCATCGTTAACGCTATGGGAACATCTTCGGGTGACAGGCATGTGGACCATGTGTGAAATCTCGTCCAATGGATGGGAGTGACAGGAGTTATCAGCAGGCATCACAACCCAAATACATAAAAGCACATGCAATGGAGACGGTGAAGCCATTGATAATTGCTCCCCATCCTGTGAGACGCTTCCATCATTAGTGTAATGCAATGACAAGGATGTTGGGAGAGGAGCACAGGGCCCATCTACATAGAGAAGGCACACAGGGCATGCCCTTGATTAGAGTGAATTGTCTCTGTGGGAAGATTCCTTGCTCCTCAAATACCACAGTAGAAGCCTCATGTGGAGACCCAGCAGTCTTGGAACCACTTTACTGTGAACAGCCAGTCGGGCTTCACTCTCTTGACTATCAGGAGGATCATATTGACCCGAGACGGTGACAGGCATGTCGGCATTTTGGTGGAATCCTACACTGCACCCTACACAGAGAGGGATGTTGAGGAGGAAGGACCTGTCCTTATCATTCAATGTTCAGCTGCTATTTATATATATATATATATATATATATATATATATATATATATATATATATATATATATGTATATATATATATATATATAAGATAATAAGATATAAAATCCGATAAATATATATAAGATAATAAGAGATATAAGAAAATATATAGATAATTGAAGTAATAAAGAAGTAATCACTTCCTGGTAACATTCAATAGGAATATCAAACTTATCCATGGTTCCAAAACGAATCTTTTGTGCTTAGACCTGTCCATAAATGACAAGCAAAGAACCAAATTTGGCTTTCTGCTGTAGTAGCTCATCTGTCACAAATTTCAGTTTGTGGAGCGAAGCAATAAATCTTTCCAACACAGTTTTATAGAAAAATTATTGCTGCAGGTTTTCTCTAACAAGGCATTTCTACCAAGAGTACAGGCTCTCACTGGATATTCGGTGTAAACACTAGAGAATGTTGTGAGAATGTGCAAATCCCAGGAGAAACTTCTGAAACACTCAAACCAGTCCATCTGTCACCAACAGATGAACATGACGGTGAACGTCAGTGAGATCCCATCTCCCCCTCATTCTGGTGGTTGATGTGAACATTAACTGAAGCGCTTGACCTGTATCTGCAGGATTTTATGTCTTGTGCTGCTTCTACTTGATTGGCTGGATAATGAATGCGTGTGAATAAGCAGAATGCACAGATGTCCCTGAATAACGTGACTGGTGAGGTTAGCTACAGTACAGGTAGTGGCATGGGAGATATTATTGAACTGTTTGGGAGAGAGATACTTCACATAGAGACATGCAATGTGAGCCCCCAGCCTGTCATGTGTAAAGTAACCTTAACAAATACATGAATTAGTGACTCACACTTTAATATTATGCAGATGGACAGCCAATTTTTGCGTCTCCTAACTTGGAGAAATTTCTAATTGGATTTATTTTATCTTATTTTTCTAACAATTTTGGATTCGGCACAGATCCATTTCCATTTTCAACTTCGACCGGCAATGTGACAAGCTGCTTGATTGTAAAAGGAGCTCCTTTATTTTAACAGCAGCTCATACACACAAAAGAATGTGTAGCACAATATTCCAGTTTTTTAGGGATTTATGTGATGGTTATTACAATAACAATGAGTTATATAGTGAAGGTGCAAGAAAAATATATTTTATAGAGCTGTAAAAGTAAAAGTATGGTTTGTCATATGGGCCATATTTTTTGGTTATATTTGGTTATATTATGGTCCGAGCTTTATAATTGGTTTTTTTTTTTTTTTTTTTTTTTGCTTTTGTTGCTGTTTATGTTATTATTATGGGAGGTGTGTAGTTCAGTGGTCTAAGGTGCTGGGCTGCTGATCGGAAGAACCGGGTTCGAGCCCCGGTATGGCCAGCCGCCCTTGGGTCCTTGAGCAAGACCCTTAACCCTCTGTGCTCCAGGGACGCCTTATCATGACTGACCCTGCCTTCTGACCCCAGCTACCAACAACAAGCTAGGATATGCGAAGAAAGAATTTCACCGTGCTGTAATGTAAATGTGACAAACAAAGGCTATTCTGCTTCTATTGTTATTATTATTATTATTACTATTATAGATGTTTTTTGAATCATGTATATATTCTCTTTAATATACTACAGATCATTCCTATTACTAGTTTCAGCTACCGGGTTTTAATAAAACATCGTTCTGAATAAAGCAGGATTTTAATGCTTTCTTTTATGTTTGATACTAACAATGATATGTTAGAGGATGATATACTATATTTATACATCCACACACCTGCTAGATCAAGGGTGGTAAATCCTTTCTGCATTATAGTTGATTGAAGGTCAAGATCCAATGAACAAACAGATGGAATTCGAATTGGCTCCTCGGGCTCACTTGAATTAATGGGAATTGTGGGATTAGTACTAGTACACAGGTCAAGAGGAGATTATGAAATAGTTTACAATAGTTTGAAATAGTTTATTATTATTATTATTATTATTATTATTATTATTAAGGCAGATTTTTTTGTACTTTGAATCATGTATATATTCTCTTTCATATGTTCCCTCACCCAAGATTTTGTTGTTATTTACCCTTTGCAGAGCTGTGGTGCGATTTCATAATTTCAGCAGTGGCAAACACTATCCCTATATTTACACTGAATTAAAACTCCCATCTACATTATGCAAGCGATTCAACTGAATGACACACTGTGATTTGCCTCCAGCTGCATAAGCAAGACATAAGCTCTGCTCCCAACTCACGCAGTATTGCTAGCGAAAGCTTCTTCACTAAAGCTGGTAGTGTATTATTTAGAATTCTAATATGTGCAGCACCAACAACATTTTAATTTGAATTCCAGCATATTCAGGGTTGTGAATATGCTGGAGGTCTGAATCTTATGTATATTCTGTATACAATCCAGGAACAGTGTTTTCTGATGTCTACGTGCACTCCTTTTAAAAAGCATCCTTAATTTTAGAATGAACCTTCATACTGAAGAATATCTGTTTCCTAATAGCATTGTGGAATAGTGAAATTATAAGAATGTGTTCAGCCATTAATTCAGTGGTTTCCTGATTAACACTCATTTTGAATTCATTTGTCCACTTATGATCCATAGCTACAGTTAAACCAGTAAAAAAAAGCTTTTACAAAAGTGGTAGCTTATCCATATGAGCCAGTTTTACATTAATCTGCCTGTCTGGATATTACATAATGGCTGGGGCTCATGTGCACTGCTCAACTTCGCTTCCTTTAATACACCTAATGGAAAATATAGGAACTTCATTTTGGCAGTGATATCTGCTGCGTCATGCCCAATAGCAGAAGTGAAAGCAAGTTCTGGACAAAAAAAAAAAAAGATGTGTATTATTAAATAAACAGGCAAACAGCTCAAAATGGCAGGCGAGTCAAAAAAAAAAAACATGAAATATTTACATACGCACACATTCACATGAATTAAACAACGGAGTGGAGGCAGCTGTGGACCAGAGAACGCGTGGACACAAGGACTAGTGACAAGGCAGAGGTGGAGGCATTACATGAATGAAAGCGCAATGACATTTGACACATGAAAACAGAGAACGGAATGTGCACTGGTACAACATTCAGTACAAGGGGGGTATTCTCCGACATGTTTGCATTTATGTAATGTCACACAACAGTACAGTGAATTCAATGTAAAGGTGGATTTTGGACTGATATGTATACATGCATTTAATTATTACTGTTTGTAAACGTTGGGTAATCCCGGGTTTAAAACGTTGTAATCCCGGGATCATATTGTTTCGATCCTATTTAGAAACGTACATACGCTGTTGGAGCTTTGGAATACAGCAGTTGTGAGGTATATGACTGTTCACTAATAGTGAATAGTCTAATATCCATACTAATATTAACATGCCATTCACTAGATACAGCACAATGTAGCACAATTGCAGTGTAATTGACTCTCTGCTTGATTTTGCTTGAAGGTAATGCCGTGATTAATGTCAGTCTGTACCACCAAAATCTATGGCGGTGAACTACAGGTTGGAAGACTTTATGGCAGAAAAGGACATGACAATTCTACAAGCGCGTCAGGTTAATATTGAAAAGTTACAGGTGTATCCATAAAACTCGAACATCATATCCATAACTGTCAATCATTACACCACTGTTATCTGCTGTAGCTTAACAATTAATGTGATATGAATGCAGGTTTGCTGTGACAGTTTATATGCTCTATATGTACAATGACCATAATATTAGCAGAAAATGTCGAAAAGTACCACATTGTCATGGACTGGATGAGTTTATGCACAGTGTCAATGCATTTGAATAGCAGGACTATAGCAGGTATAAAGTTGAAAACAATCTTGGGTAGAATGACACTCATCTAATGTCAAAACCTGTGGCACTTTGGCTACATCCTCTGCTTATAAATTGTTTAATATGAAGCCATGGACTGCTGGGCATAAAAAAAAACAACACTGTTAACTTTCCAGATAGGGCTTTCATGTTGACTGCACACTGTGGCTTGACAGTACAGTAGCTATTGTTTGGTGTGATGTTTGACCCTGAGAGCAGGTCCCAATATAGAATAAGAACAGAAAATTGGAGGACATTGAAGATTTATGTTCTCGCACAGAGTCTCTAGGAGGTTTGGTCTACAGCTCAAGGACATGGTAACATTTTGTAACCAACATTTCTGCTTAATGTGGGATTCGGATATTTCGTTTAAAAAAGTAGAAATTTGACATCTTACCATTGTTCATTATAGAACTATTGAAAATATTGTGTGTGTGTGTGAAAGCTGTTTAAATTGCAAGAAAATCTAAATATTTTGCTTATAAAGTATACAGTGCTAAATCTTGTGCTGTTAATAAAAAAATAAGCCATTTTTACATAAATCTTTTGCTGACCCAATCTAAACAAACAGTTAAGGCCCAAGCAAAATGCTGCTGTCCTATTGTGAATTATTTGTATGAGGTTCATGAAGGTTAATAATAATAATCCTTTATTGGTCACATATACATTACAGCACGGTGAAATTCTTTCTTCGCATATCCCAGCTCGATGTTGGTAGTTGAGGTCAGAGCGCAGGGTCAGCCATGATACGGACCACAGGATACGGACCACAGGACACAGGACCTGTGGCCCCTGGACCACAGAGGTCCTTGCTCAAGGACCCAAGAGCGGCAGCTTGGCCATACCGGGCTCAAACCTGGATCTTCCGATCAGCAGCCCAGCGCCTTAGACCACTGAGCCACACCCCTCCCCAGGTTGCCCTACATGGAAAGTAACACAGTAAACATTCATTCATTCATTCATCTTCTACCGCTTTTTCCAATCTTTCCTCGGGTCACGGGGAGTCTGTGCCTATCTTATTCGTCTATGGGTATTAAGGCAGGATACACCCTGTATGGAATGCCAACCCATCGCAGGGCACACACACACACACACACATTCACACACACACATTCATACACTAGGGACAATTTTCCAAGGTGCCAAACAACCTACCGAGCATGTTTTTGGGCCGGGGGGGAAACCGGAGAACCCGGAGAAAAAAACCCTGAGGCACAGGGAGAACATGCACAAACTCCACACACACATGGCCGAGACGGGAATCGAATCCCGACCCTGTAGGTGTGAGGCGAACATGATAACCACTTAACCTCCCAGTAAACATAACAAAAAATAAATAAATAAATATCAATAATCACTGCAAATCTGCTTTGCTTTCAATCCATCTAATCATCTGCAATTCTTTATATATAAATAAATCATATTTATTTCAAGTTCAGTCCCTCCACATTTTAATAAAAAGTAACCGTGGATCAGCACAGCTCTGTGATGGATTTTTAGAAACTTGTAAGGCCATTTTTTTTTTACTCAATTCTCACTAATCTTGAACTACTGCCTGCAGTGACACGCTTTTCAAGAACTATCCCTCACACTATTAGTTATTAATCCCCCCATAGGCTGGACCACAGCAAGCTTCACTTCAGTTTGAGAAGTGCTATAGGCCTGTATCAGCTTGTGCATTTGTGCATACCGTATGTGTTCGTATTCGCAATGCTTGGCTAAATAATAGATATTGGTTGTAAGGAATAATTAATTCCTAGTTGATATAGAATAAGGTGACTGATTTCCCAAAAGCAAAATAAAGCTTAACTTCACTCAAGCCCCATTTTCCAATATACAAAGAATGCTTCGAGGTGATATTCCAAAATAACTGATCCATCTGTGCAAATATACCATGCAGACAGAATCTTAGCCTGCCTCTAGTGGCGATGTGAGAAATCCGTAAACATAACACATTTCATGACGTTAACACACTAACAATATATTGACTATAAAATATTAAGGCATCCCTTGCTGGAAATTTTGGAAATCAGTTTGGAATATTCCATGAAAAGTGTCAGCAGTGTTAGGAAGGTGACTTTGGAAATGTAATAGATTACAGATTACAAATTACCCTATTCATAGTGTAACTTTTCAATTATAAAAGTGATGTACTTTTTGATTACTTTCCTTCGTCCACTAGGTGGCACTTTAAGTTAACATTCATTCATTCATCTTCTACCTCTTTATCTGATTTCCCCTCAGGTGACGGTGAGTCTGAGACACGGGGAGAACATGCAAACTCCACACACACATGGCCGAGACGGGACTCGAACCCGGATCCTGGTGGTGTGAGGCGAACGTGCTAACCACTAAGCCACCATGCCCCTGGATATAAAATTGTTTTTTGTAAATTATACTTTATAGGTACGTGATAATAAATGTGCAGGATGCCATGTTTTAAATCGATGTCCAATGACTGATAAATAAATATTTGTTTGCCTAATATTGTACCCTAATTGAAAAAGATATTTAATAGGATAATGATTTGCATATCATGGAGGCGATTGACAGCCTGACAATAATATATTATTATATTTATGATTAACAATCAAAAATGTAACTTTAAAACCTTTATATGGGAGATCATGAGATCATCTGTTAACTATTATCATCTGTTAATGTCTGATTTATTTCAGGACTTTAGTGCCAATTAAAACTATCAAACATTAATTGTTTTAAGCTATTGGGTCAGTCTAATGCTGAAGGAAGAGACCAAATAGGACAATTTATGGAAGGTTTGAAGGTTTTCTTGATCTCTTGTAAAAATATGTTTTGGTATTTTTAAAATACAATCATACAGTAAGTTTATTTTCATAACACTTACATTTCATATTTGTTTTGTGTTTTTTATTTTGAGGTATTTTTGCCCAACCCTGTTAATCACATGATACGCATGTATACATGGACACATGCATGAAACAAATGAGCATCTTGCTTTTGAAAGTCGCTGGTTTGTTTGTTTTTTTCAACCTAATTTACCACTATTTTTTTCCTATAGTAAAAGACAGCCAACAGATCTGTAATGACCGGATACGGAAGATTCCTTTTTCACAAAGAGTGAAATCAGTACTCCCTTGATAATAATGCACACGATAGCTATCGAGAATCTCGAAGTAGTGTTGGGAAAAAAGTCCGATCAGTGGAAAGAAAATCAACAGACGTCATGAGAATAATATGTTTACTTGGAATGCATATGAGTAAACAGAAGTCAGCTAAAACAAGGCGACTCTGTGATGCAGCAACAAGGCAGAAACAAAGAAAGCTGGCTATAACTTGAACACAGATTGTGTTGAGTGCCAGGGATTGCACTTCCTTCAAAGAACTTCATCAATGACCTTATGTTCCCCAAGGTCCCAACAGCTTTAATGAATGTTGAGAGGATTCCATCTAAAAGACTTCAAACAATGAAGTGAACAACCTTGAACAACCTTCATCTCCATAGTCTACGTCTTTCTATTAAAAAGTATGCTAGCTTGCAAATATTCATTTATCCATTCATTCATTCATACATCCACACGGCTAGCTGTTTTTTTTGCAGGGACACAAAATATTATTGAAAAATAATATACTGCTACTCATGAGCTTTACCATGACAGTTATTAAGTATTATTTAACTCATGGTATTCTCATATTGATACGGTATTTTACATCTGCCATCGGATTGATGATGGCTTCAGGTTGCCCAACAATCAATACATGAAAACAATCAATAATAATATATATTTTTGTCTTTTCACAATGTTAAAGGTTAGTGGTTAGCACGTTCGCCTCACACCTCCAGGGTCTGGGTTCGATTCCCGTCTCCGCCGTGTGTGTGTGAAGTTTGCATTTTCTCCCCGTGTCTCAGGATGTTTTTCTCCGGGTTCTCCGGTTTCCCCCGGTCCAAAAACATGTACGGTAGGTTGATTGGCACCTTGGAAAATTGTCCCTAGTGTATGAATGTATGTCTGAGTGTGTGAGTGTGTGTGCCCTGCGATGGGTTGGCATTCCATCCAGGGTGTATCCTGCCTTAATGCCCATAGACTCCTGAGATATGCACAGGCTCCCCTTGACCCGAGGGAAGATCGGATAAAGCGGTAGAAGATGAATGAATGAATGAATGTTGGAGCTTCCTGGATACAGGGCACATGCACCTCAAAATGGAGAAGATGAAGTGCATCAGAATAAATCCAGTCCAGGTTATCATATTTGTGTATATCAGTTCAGATAGAAAACCAGAACGGATCTGGTGACCTCTACCCTTATGTCACAGCTACTCATACGTTACTATGGCATTTCACTGAACATGCTGCTTATTAACTCTGCCAAAAGTATGATTTCAATCAAACCTTGGCCTTGGACTCACAGAGAGTGGCAACTGAGTACAATGTTGAATCCATTATTTGTAGGTAAATAATACAATTAAGAAATATGCAGCTCTCTAAAATGAAAAACCATTTAATGTGTCCGTTTATGTGACGCCAGTTCAGTGGTTGTATAACGGCTTTAAACAGCATCACTTGAGTAAAATAAACTTTTACATCGTTTCGCTTTTTTTTGTTTTGTTTTTAACAGTGATTGTAGCAAATTGCATTTTCTGTCCATTGTTTTAAATCTACTTAAAATGCAAATAAAGACTACTGAAAGCCTAATACTGAGAAAGATTTAACAATTCTAGCAGCACAAATCTGATGTGGAGGAGAAGAGACATCTGTTTACCTAATTTACATTTCAGCTTCGAGCACCCAGGGCATGCCATGTATTTCCCTTAGAAACTCTGTGTGTGTGTGTGTGTGTGTGTGTGTGTGTGTGTGTGTGTGTGTGTGTGTGTGTGTGTGTGTGTGTGTGTGTGTGTGTGCGTGCGCGCGTGCGTGCGTGCGTGCGTGCGTGCGTAAACGCTCGTCTGTGTGCACATGTTTTCATTTATGCATTAAAATCATAGTAAAATTTGCAACTTCCTTCAGTAAAAATTATTGTTCATTCCTAGCAAATATATATGTTAAAACAGGACATGGGATTTGGATGCATTATGTATCGAAATTCACAGATGAAGGGACTCTATTGCATTAACCAATTTGGTGTTTTTCTCATTTTTTCTATCTTTTTCTATCTATCTTCTATCTATCTATCTATCTATCTATCTATCTATCTATCTATCTATCTATCTATCTATCTATATGTCTATAAATATCTATAAACAACTTGTTTAAAAAAAAATCTTCATATGGCAGTTTATTAATGCCAGCTTGGATACAGTGATATATACCAGTGATGTATTTCCTCCATCTCATATTGTACATGGCAATCTATATAGCTTTACAGATGATGATTGATTAGGTGGTTTATATTCTATAGTGCATTTCTATGGTTTAACTCATTTATCAGGGATGCAACCAAATATAATGCTTCCTTAATAAATGCAAATCCAAGCAACAGACGCTTTGTTTATATGTCTTACTGGACATAAACAGTCTTACTTTGATAAACAGCAAAGGAATCTCAAAACTACACGAAAAAACCTACTCAAAATACAACCTTCGCCAATGGTAGATATTTATTTTCTTTTTATTTCTCATATTTTTAGAAGAATGAGTAAACAGTTATGTTGAATGTCAAAGCTAGCTCACCACGTATATATCAGTGCCATCGATGTGATACTAATGGGGGGTGAACTATTACACAGTATATACAGGATCAATTTGAAGCTTAGGATCAAACCAAACATGTGAGGCAGCAATGCAACATGTTTCATTCATTTTTTATTTATTGATTTCACATTTGATTTTTTTTTTTTTTGCTTTTGTTTTTTTTTTTTTTACCTCTGGATTGTTAAATATTTTTTTATATAGAAAGAAATTGACCATCAAAGACAAACTGATACAAAAGTGCATACAAATCAACTTCTAATACAAATACGATAGTACAGTATTCCGTTCTAAAAAAACACTGCTAACATTGACCAGAGAAAGAGAAACACATTTATCATTCATTCATTCATTCATCTTCTACTGCTATATATCCGATCTTCCCTCGGGTCACGGGGAGTCTGTGCCTATCTCAGGCGTCTATGGGCATTAAGGCAGGATACACCCTGGATGGAATGCCAACCCATCACAGGGCACACACACACACACACACACACACACACACACACACACACACACACATTCATCGCTAGGGAAAATTTTCCAAGGTGACAATCAACCTACCGTGCATGTTTTTGGACCGGGGAGGAAACTGGAGAACCCAGAGAAAAACACCCTGAGGCACGGCGGAGAACATGCAAACTCCACACACACATGGCCGAGACGGGAATCGAATCCGGACCCTGGAGGTGTGAGGCGCACGTGATAACCACTAAGCCACCGTGTCCCTTGTATTCATCATATTCCTTCTAATAATGTTTCTGCTTCTCAATAATGGCTCATAAGAGTATCTTTCCTGTTTCCTGTTTTCTTTTGGAAAGTGAACGGTACATTAGAAAACTAAAAAAAAATTTACTATGCTTTTAAAGACAAAAATTAAGGAAAAAAATTGCTGTCAGAGGAAAGAAGACTCATAAAAATGATAGCAATTGTATTTATTTAGTGTCATGTTTAATACAATGTTTCACAAAAGACAATATCCATCAGTTTCAAAAGGGTAATAAAGATAGTGGGTCATGCTGCCTATAGTCTGCTACAAGGTCTTCAGGTACAATCGCGAGCTCTGATTACTGTCTGTGTGGAATTTTTTGTCCATTCTTCCCTTGTTAATATTTGTATACATTATTACATTCAATCGTTCATTGAACTGTGGCTGAGATTTTGCACTGGGTGTGATTTGCCAGCTGGCGCTTCGGTCATTTGACTCACAATCCGGATGACTTGGTGTGTGAATATACGTGACTTGTGATGGACTGGCATCCAACCAAATGTAATCCCACCTCACCCATGGATCAATCATGACCCTGAACAGGCTACATTCATTCATTCATTCATCTTCTACCACTTTATTCAATCTTCATGGGGTCACGGGGAGTCTGTGCCAATCTCAGGAGTCTACTGGCATTAAGGCAGGATACATCTTGGATGGAATGCCAACCCATCGCAGGACACACACACACACAAACACACATTCATACACTAGGGGCAATTTTTCCAAGGTGCCAATCAACCTACCGTGCATGTTTTTGGACCGGGGGGGAAACCGGAGAACCCGGAGACACAGGGAGAACATGCAAACTACACACACACTTGGTCGAGACGGGAATCGAACCTGGATCCTGGAGGTGTGAGGAGAAAGTGCTAACCAATAAACCACAGTGTGAACAGGTTACAGTGCTTGCTAAAAAAAAATGTAAGACGATCAAGTAAAATTAACAATAAGGCGAAATGTTTCTTGACTCGATGAAAATATATATTTCGATTTTAGCAGTGAAAATTGTGTTTATTTGTCATGAAATGGAATCCACCCATTATAATGGCTTGCTAGCCCATAGCATAGCAGTCCACCCTAAGAATAATGAATAAAATAACAGGGCAAAAATGAATAAAGGTATGTTAAAGAAAAGCATTAACGGCACGCTCTTGAATACGTCTCGATAGTCCGACAACCTGCATTCAACAAAATATCTATAGACTGTCTACAATCTGGAAGTTGACCAATCAGGCATCTTATCATCTAATTCATAACAATAGTTTATAGTTGCTGGTTATATTTTGTATCTAATCCATAAACTCTTATCTGATCGCTTTTGTTCCACTGTTGTAGGAGTGTCATGTTTATAGCTCGTTGCGGTTTAGTATTTAATCCATAGACTATAAACTCTATAGATACAATTTATGACACTGTTCAGAAGCGTTAATAAGGCTTGTTATCGGTTAATAGATGGTCGGTAATGTGTAATAAAGCAAGTATTCAATTAAAGTGCTCTCGAATACATTAATAAAGTTAAGCTCGAGTTTGGAAACACACACATAACCCGTCCTCTGTTTTTGCCAAAGTTCATTCTTCCATGTAGATCCCGTGCACAGGGTCCGCTACATTTAAATGGATTTCTGTGTGGAGACTGAATTTGAAACATGAATTAATTATTCTGATTTTTTTTAAATGCTTAATCAATACTACACAAAGTGAACACACAATTATTGCAGACCCAGATACATACAGTTATATAAAGAGATAGAAGCCGTTTGTGTTTCAGGACAGTGCATTGCTGCTCCAACAGATAAATGGTGTCGGCTGAGTGGGTGGATATGATGCCATGCTGACAAGCACATTCTGTGTTAGGAATGAGAATACATTTCACAAATACTCAAGCATAAATACTGCTGCAACTTGTCAAAGATTTAACTAAAGCATATTCTGCCTTGGTAAGTTTTCACAGCCAGTAGGAGGAATGCTATACAGGGAGAACTAGTTAAAATATGAATGGGTCATTTACAAATCAAATATTAACTCTGATATTAATCTATTTTATTATAAGGTCTAATAAATATTATTGTTTTAACTGGGGGGCACGGTGGCTTAGCGGTTAGCACATTCGCCTCACACCTCCAGGGTTGGGGGTTTGATTTCCGCCTCTTCCATGTGTGTTTGCATGTTCTCCCCGTGCCTCAGGGGTTTTTCTCTGGGTTCTCTGGGTTTCCCCTCCCGGTACAAAAACATGCACGGTAAGTTGATTGGCACCTTGGAAAATTGTCGCTAGTGTATGAATGTGAGTGTGAGTGTGAGTGTGTGGGTGCCCTGCGGTGGGTTGCATTCCATACAGGGTGTATCCTGCTTTGATGCCCATAGATGCCTGAGATTGTATAATTGAGGGAAGATTGTATAAAGCGGTGGGCACGGTGGTTTAGTGGTTAGCACGTTCGCCTCACACCTCCAGGGTCGGGGTTTGAATCCCGTCTCGGCCATGTGTGTGTGGAGTTTGCATGTTCTCTCCCGTGCCTCCAGGGGTTTTTTCTCCGGGTTCTCCTGGTTTCCCCCGGTACCAAAAACATGCACGGTAGGTTGATTGGCACCTTGGAAAATTGTCTCTAGTGTGTGAATGTGTGTATGATTGTGAGTGTGTGAGTGTGTGTGTGCCCTGCGATGGGTTGGCATTCCATTCAGGGTGTATCCTGCCTTAATGCCCATAGAAGCCTGAGACAGGCTCTACGTGACCCGAGGGAAGATCGGATATAGTGGTAGAAGATGAATGAATGAATAGTATCTCTAGGGAGAGTCGTTACTAAAGGTGGTACAGTATCTGTAGGGTTTTTGAAGGTTTTTATCAAACGTAGTAGTATAATTGTGCCACTGCTGCATTTTAACCCCCATTTGGAAGCCCTTATCCAGAACAATTTACACCAGGGATTTGAACCTGCCACCTTCAGGTCCACAGAACAATGCCTTAATCACTGAGCTACCACCTCCCCTACTACTACTACTAGTACCTGTTGGTATTCGTCCTCGCTTCCTGGTATCTTTACTAGAGTTACTCGGGAGACGCCATGCTTTATGTGGATCAGGCTTCATAACCATATGGCCGAGTATATCTGCAAACTATTAATTGAAGGTCAAATTATTTGAAGGTCAGTAAATCTGAGCAGCCAGTCACGTGAGCAAACGCTAGACTTGTGCTTCAAGGTGCTGTTTGTCTATAGAACATCGATTGCTGTGACCGGTGAAATAATGCATGCACTTACTTGCCAGCTTTCCAATCAGTCTGAGGGCACGTGCCACTGTGTGTGTGTGTGTGTGTGTGTGTGTGTGTGTGTGTGTGTGTGTGTGTGTGTGTGTGTGTGTGTTTCGTTCTGAGGGGAGGGGGGGGGGTATGGGGGTATAAGCACGTCAGGGTAGGTATGAGAGAATCAGTAGATGGCAGTCGTGTCCCTCTTGCTATAGACAGAAGGTTGCGGAGAATCTCTCTCTCTCTCTCTCTCTCTCTCTCTCTCTCTCTCTCTCTGTCTCTCGCGCGCGTCTCACACTCGCGCGCGCGCGTTCAGTTGCCGGCGTCGCAAAACCACGAACTCACGTTTCGATGCGTCTCCTCGGTCAGATGCTCCTCTGTGCGCTTACTCAATACTGGCCAATCACTAGTAGGCTGATGGGAGGTAATTGGATAATTATATTTCACCTGAACCCGAGACGCCACCAGAAGAATCCAAAGTAAGGATTGTATCTGCTCGTTACAGCAGCATACGCGCTGCTCTGCGCGTACCTGAGAGTCCGAGAGCGTTGGAGTTCAAGTCACGTTGCATCAGAGCAGATGTGCTCATAGGCTGTGCCATGGAGGCGAATGGAAGTGGACAGGTCTGGGTTTAGCGCGAGACATTTTAACCTCATCTCTAGCAGGACTTCAACACTCCTGCCCTCTTGGATTTTTATAAGCCGTGTTTTTTTTTTTCTTTTTTTTCTTCCTTCGTTCACTCTGATCTCCCTGCACTGTGAACATCGACGTTGATAGAACGGGGGTGGGGGGGGAATTGGCAAAAGAGTGTGTCTTCGTGGCATCGCCTCCGGTGATTTGCTCGTCCCAGAGTGCAGGGACACAATGGGTTAGATAGAAGACTCGGATGGACCATCATTTAGTTTGCATTGATCTTACACGGAATATACAAAAACAAAAAAAAAACAAAAAAACAACAACACATGACTTTTCTTACATGAAGTGAAGAGGATTTCTGCCTGTATGCGCTTTTGGAGGAAGACACCGTGAGGTCTTGTATGAACTATACGCTTGTTGCAAGGATTCGTTTGGAAACATCGGTGTAATTAACATTACAGCCCCCACCCCCCTTTTTCCACAACCCCTTCAAATGCTTAACGCTGCATTTCATTCCCGGGGCTATAATGGTAGTTAAGGGAAATAAGCGTCTGGCGACGCGCACTGGTCTGTAAAGAGAAAGTGAATCGGATCCTGGATGAAAGAAGAAGAAGAAGCAAAAGCAAAAAAAAAAAAAAGTTCTATTCTAAACCACGACGACGGAATGAACCAGTCCCGGCGCTTTCCTTTTACTTTCTGGAGAAGGACGGGGAGGGGGATGTGGGGAGAGCGGCCGGTTTCAGCAGGAAGACGCGACTGTTGAAGGAGATGCTGGAAGTGGTGGCGAGGCTGTACGTACGAATTGAATACACACACGCCACCGATCAGGACAGAATGGGACACCAGCGCCAATCGGGATCTGATTTGATTTGTATGTAGTGCAAGGAGGGAGGGGGGGAAGAAAAAAGTACTTGCTTGTGTTGCAACGCTGGATAAATCCATGTCCAGTTCATTCGACATGATTTTGTACTGCAACACAAAGTGGCTCGTGTCAATTTGATGTTTCCTCGGATGGAGAAAGTGCACCGGACAGCATATGGATGCGCCTGCTTCAGATTTCTGACTTGATGAAGGATCTAAAGATTTTGGCGTCGACTCGGTGTAGCCTAAAGTCTGCGTGGTGAAAAAAAAGAAAAAGAGAAAAACTGTGCGCAGGAGAATTGCGGATGGAGTTTTCTCAAGGGGAAGGAGTCCAACAGTGCTCTTCCTGATTTTGATTGAAATTACACGGCGAGAAAAGTAAGTAAGCTCACCCCCCTCCTTCATTGACAGCCTTATTGACGACTAGTGCGTCACGTTGTTTTGCAGCTCGAAATGGCTAGAAATCCGAATTACGGAATGCTGTTTTTGGTCCTTCCCTTTCAACTACCACTGCTCTACCACCGCTGTGCACTTCAACAGAGTCTGTAGTCCATTATAAGGATGTGATGAGTGCATTGTGCCGTGACCACTTGCACACTGATCATTAAGCTAACTCCTATTTAATTTAAAGTGCTCTTCTCGTACTCCCCCCTCCCTCTCTCTTTTGCTACTGATTAGTAAGAATATTACCATTTTATTAAAAAAGGGTACCTTTCTTTTTTTCCATCTCGAACCCTTTGCGCAGTCTAAAAGGACCCTGCACTTATGATCATTAATCGCACGGCGGCTCTGCCAATATGGATTGGTTTATTGAGGGGAAGGGATGCAGGCTGTTGCTTCTCGTTTGTGTCGCTTGTTTGACTGCGACATATGTTTGACCATCTATTTTTCCCCTCTTTTTTTCCCCCCCTTTTTTTTTCCTTCACGCATTGTGTCAAGACCTATACGATGATATCGGATATTTACACTTTCGACCGCCAGATAATGTCTATAGGCTTAAAACGAAATGAAATGTTGCTTATCGGATTTGTGTAATCCTGTGAGAAGCGATGCAGCGTGTGCACTTCGTGTGACTTCTTGTCCTCTTTGGCCATGGAACCCGTGTTGATTTGAGTAGGGATTTTCAGCCTCATGCACATGGAGCTGTCCACAACCCCTGTGGTGCTGAAATCTCCTGCCAAGCTGAAGCCGATGGCGCGCACTTTCCTCCCGAGGCTAAACTTATTGATCATATCATATAGACTAGTTGCATGGAATACAAAATCAAGCATTCAATATATTGTGATTTCATTACAATTAACGACTTTGTGCACATAATACTAGGTGTGTTATAATGCACAAGTATACTAAGTTGCATTGGTGTCCTGGAGTCTTTAAAATAACATTTGCATTCATTTCTCAAGTGTCACGATTAAAGTTGTTTTTTTTCCCTGTCTTTTTCTACAAAAATAAACCTACATTTATTTAAAGGTATAAAACCTTAATTAAACGCAGGGCAACTGAAAAACTAAAATAAATACCTGAAAATGAACAACTGGAATTGATAACTGATAAGTAAGGAACTGATAAGGAACTGATAAGTCAATGATTAAATATCTAGTTTTAAAAAAAACTATAGCCTGTAGTTTTTTCTGAGCTAGCCAAATTAATCTTTTAGGCTACATGAAATTGGTAGATAAGTAAGGAACTGAGGCTCAGATTAAATATCAGTTTTAAAAAAACTATAGCACATAAACTTAATGAAATTGGTAGACCTGAGCACATAATAGCCAATATAAAATTAGCAAACATCATCTGTGTGCAATAATAATAATAATAATAATAATAATAATAATAATAATAATAATAATAATGTGGTGTTTAATTTATTGAGAAAAGCACACTATCATATCATGTATTTTTGTAGTATTGAGCACTGATTGTAGTATTGATGATTATTATTACGTAGGTGTATGCTGATAAAATCTGGTACGACATTCCTCATGCCCTCATGAGCCTTTATGGTTTACCGCGTATTGTGCATAACTGCATCAGTGTGTAATATGTGTAGTGTAGTATCATTTTTCTATTAACTCACTGCCAAATTTAAAATGGCCACAACTAAACACGCCCTGTTAAACAAGTTCAAGTGAGTGGTTTATGTCATCCATTCCATATTTCACAAAGAATCCATTCTTCAACATATTTAAACTAAAAACAAATTCAATATACTAACAATGCATTAAAGTAAACTATCACAGGTGATTTAGTCCAGGCTATTGGAAGCGATCATTTTTGTTTCCATGGTGTATTCAGGGAAATTAATTACAGGCAGTATGCACATGCCATTGGTGAACTACTTCCATGAGTCCAGTGGTAATCCTCCATTTTGTCTCCATGAAGCAGCCAAAGTACACCCACCCACAGACTGTCATGCCTTTGAGAAAGCTTCCTGTTGGCAAAATTCCCATCCTGAGTAGGTTGTGTCAGATCAAGCCCTCCACACTTTAGAGGCGTTCAGGTACACAGGTCAGGTGTGTGGAGCAGATTTATATCTATTTATGGTTCTGATCGTGAGATTATACTCATCACTGTACTCATTCAGTAATCACTCATGTGGTCAAAAATCTGACGGATATAGAAGGATGTGTTAAATGTAGAAGAAATACGTTATTGTAGGAGTGTCCACTTATACCTTTGTAAGACAGTCGGGTTTTACGATCAAGTGATGATTATATATTGATAGATGAGAATTTCACGTTGTATTCCTTAATATTTACATCTATAACAGATATGCTACACAATATACAACATTAAACAATTTAGAACATTGTTTCATGGCAAACCGCAACCACGGACACACACACACACACACACACACACATATGCAAAATACACAGACACACATACATGGTGTGAAGCTTGGAAGGTAGGTGAGTAACTCCTAAATATATAAATCTGCATTTAATTATTGATTAATATGGCATTTCAGTGCATCCACTGCAAATGTTTCTTTACCGACAAAATAAGAAAAAGAACAGCAGCATGATGGAGCGGTATTGCCTTGGGGAGACGTATTAGACTGCTCATTTTATGTTCTTTTCCTGTCAGGGGCTCCAGTGTGATGAATATATGGGCCTGATTGGAAAGATGACATTTGTTTGTTGGCGGATGATGCACAGTGATTCATGTCTGGACAAAGGCACTACATTATTTACCATCCATATCTCCACAAGTCCCTTCTGCCTTTTGAGTTTTAAGAACTGTTCTGGACACCAGATTATTTACTGCTGGTGATGATGATGGCGTGAAATGTAGTACATTCGGATAATGACACAACAAAGACTCGTAAACAGACGATGCCGGGAACAATGATATTATAAAATAGTGGGGGGGAAATAAAACGATGCCTGTCGCAAAAAATAGTTTTGTAGAGTGCTGTGGAGGATTCCAGGAAACGTGAGTCATCCACAAGCTTGTTTATTTCACTATTTGAGTATGACAATAGTGGAATCCCCCGAGCCTCCTGGGTCATTAGCACATAGCAGACTGAAACAGAGCAGGTGCAGCATGGACACCAACAGGGACTAAATCCTACCATCCATCTAGTTTCTTTTTTTTCCCTTTCTCTTTTTTTAAGCTGATTTGTTTATCTTTCTTTTTTCTTCATCACAGCATATATTTAACTTCATATATCCGACTTTCAACTGGACAAATGTACTGTGGCACCTATTAAATGCATTGTCAAACAGGGGTATCCGATAGCACACAGGTGTTAGTCATCAAGAGAGATAGAGGTGGGAAAAGAATGCGAGAGAAAGAGAGGGAGCAGTTTACATTCATGTCTCATTGAATATGCTGTTTTGTTCAAGCAGTTTAAGGATTCAGAGGAAGACTTTCTTCTATAGCAATGTCATAAATGCCTCCTTTGAAACTGGGAGATTAGTCTGCGTAATACCCAGTTTAAGCATGCGAGTCGATTCATCCTATAAACTTACTGCAGACTTCTATCAATAATGGTTCCCGCCCATCAATTTTTCATCTCCTGAAGGTATACATTCTATGGGATTTGGTACAATGGAAAATTAAAAGGTGAAGGAGATTCTCAGCATTACCTTCTTCATCTAAACATCATATGCAATGACACGGAAGATTTCTCCCTTGAGAGCAGATCTCCGAATGCATAGAGCTGATGTTTGATGGAAAGCAGGTGCATTCTTGTTACTATTAAAAACACTGTAATTAAAAAAATAAATAAAAATAACAACACGTTTTACAAACTTGCATTTTTGGCGTGGGTATATTATGAAGCAGTGTAAAGTGTGTAAATATTTTTGTTTGTTTTATTGGCGTGTCCTGCCAGTTGGGACAGGGTAGCATACATACATACATACATACATACATAAATGGCATTAAAGTCGCACTATTTTTTGTACATTAAATATAATCTATGTGCATTTATTATAGAATATCTGAACAGTTAAGACCAAATGTCTGCTAATGTGAACCCTGAGCACAACTGCACTCGGTTTAGCACACATTAACCTATTAAATACAAACACACACACACACCCACACACATGCATACAATGCACATGTGCACATATGTGTCAGTGACCTCCACACATATACAGAAGTACAACCTAACATGCTTATCGTGAGGCATCCGATCTTCTCTCCTGTCCCATTCTCTCTCCCTCTCTCTTTTCTCTGCGGAAAATAGAACTCAGTAGAAAGTTGTTTAGAAAATTATGTGAAAATTATGTATATAGATATATATATATATATATATATATATATATATATATATATATATAGATAGATAGATAGATAGATATAGATAGATAGATAGATAGCAGATAGATACCGATATGCAGATCTCTCTACACTCCAGCTAGTAATGCTAGTTTTTCATTATCTACATCTCCGATCCAAATGTCATCAGAATGTTGTACAATTCCTCTCCGAGCTGTCTCTCCCACTGGCAGTGCTTTCTGCACGATGAGCACAGCACATTCTCCAAGTCAACGCCCCAATCAATCAGCACTCTGCCCCGTCCCATCAGTCTCTCTCAATACTCTAGTGGACATCATAAATCGGCCATTCCGAGTGTCCTTGCGGACGTTCCTTTGAAGACCTCACTATTGACGGCAAGCCAGATCAGAAGATCCCATCTTGGCCCTCGTATAATAGGCGTTGTTTACCACATAGCGTACGGGCAACCACACCAACAGGACCTTCCAGAATAGCAGTGCACGTAACGTTTCAGCACTGCCGTCTTGTTAGTCACAAAAATGCTGCCTTGCGAAGAAAAACCCTAATCCGCCACCACTAATCAACACACTCCATCGACACACTCCTATGTAAATGGCAGTGCAGCTGTCTCCTCAGCAGCAGAATGGGCTGCAGCAGCTGGGTCATGAAGCCAATAAAGCCAAAAGTAGGCCCGCTTTAACGACTCGGGATTGTGGGCGCCATATCAGCCTCAAAATGGTGCTAAAACAGCAAATGACCAGAATTCAGGATGTAGAATAAGTGAACATCTCAGCTGTTTTTTTTTTCCGTACCAGTTTCCTTCTCTTTAAGGCTCCTCGTTCTTCATCCGAGTGTTGTTCGTCCAACACATACTTTAGGTTCGTGTATGTCCTCGGAGCGCTTGCTTTGTTCTTCAGCCGCACCTGGAAGGCATCTGTTTTATGTGACATGGCACCGAGTTGCTATATTAATTCCACTTCCTAATTCGAAAGGTTAAAATAGGCTTCGGGGGGTAAAGAAATCGGACATGCTCATGCTCGCCTGCTCCTCACGTAGCAAAGCACCTGTTTAATGGAGGTGAGGATCACTGATTCTCCTCTCGCCGGAGTGCAAGACGGGTTTTGTGGGGTTTAGGACAGAATGTTAATGGCAGGGCTAGGAAGAATATTCATGTAGCAGGCTATTTGAGAAATCATGGGGGGGGGAATGGAAATGGAGCTGATTGTTCTTATCGGAGTTCATTAATGTAACTTTCTCTCCCAATAGCCCTGTATGTTAAAGCTGTCAGTCTTCTTTAATGACTGGATATGACCAATGGAGCCATACAAATGAAAATCTGTCACAGCTATTGACAAATGCACACACACATCTCAGGCGTCTATGGGCATTAAAGGCAGGATACACCCTGGATAGAATGCCAACCCATCGCAGAGCACACTCACACACATTCACACACACATTCATACACTAGGGAAAAATTTTCCAAGGTGCCAATCAACCTACCGTGCATGTTTTTGGACCGAGGGGAAACCGGAGAACCCGGAGAAAAACCCCCTGAGGCACGGGAAGAACATGCAAACTCCACACACACATGGCTAAGACGGGAATCGAACCCAGACCCTGGCGGTGTGAGGCGAACATGCTAACCACTACGCCAACGTGCCCCATATATATATATATATATATATATATATATATATATATTAACGGATATATATATATATATATATATAGCCCTGTTTCCATGTATGTATATCACAACAGGGTGGTTTGACAAGCTGCTGTATTACAGAATCAAACCAGCTCCTGTCATTCCCTTTAAACCTGTCTTAGTGCAGTGATATTTTCTTACTGACACAAAATCCGATTTCACTTGTAGATTTCTCTTTAATCATATTTTTTTTATTGCGCTAGGAATAAACCACTGACTCAGCGAATATTGCAACAAACGGATTTGTGGTTAGACTCTAGTGTGTGTCTTCACTCGTGTGTGAAGACTCTGGAATTCCTTTCCTCTGTAAGGCAATAAATTTGGTGAGACGGCCAGTTCATTAAATTTTGTTAATTATATGATGTTCCGAGTTTAATGGACCATTACATTCTGGGTTGTTTGCTTCTTATTTGTTTCAGGCAAAAAAAAAAAAAAAAAAAAACGATCGCAATTTTGTTTGCGGTTTAGTTAGCCATTTGGCAAATTAGCCCATTTGCGGCGTATAATGAAGTGGACTTCCACCCACCTTGATTTACAAGGATTGCACTGGACGTAAAGTGTACACTTTAACTCCGAAAGCTATTGTTTTGCGTCTGTGCTAAGAGATGGTCATGAACGATGATGGTCATTCTGGAGAAAAATGGCTTGGGGGGGGTGCATAAACAGGTTTTAAACACCAGTATGATATTTATTTCTTATTAGGAAAAAGTCAAATTTTTGTTACAAAAAGAGGACTGTTTGACTACATTTACATTTAGAGCATTTAGCAGACACCCTTATCCAGAGCGACTTACAACTGAGCAAGTGAGGGTCAAGGGCCTTGCTCAAGGGCCCACTAGTTGCAGCTTGATGGTGGGGTTTTAACCCATGATCTTGTGGTCAAGAAGTCAACACCAAATCAGCAGCACAACAATAGAATTCTTTAGAAAATAAATGTATTCACTTAGTGGTTAGAATGTTCGCCTCACACCTCCAGGTTGGAGGTTCGATTCCCATCTCTGCCATGTGTGTGTGGAGTTTGCATGATTTTCTCCGGGTTCTCCGGTTTCCTCCCGGTCCAAAAACATGCACGATAGGTTGATTGGCACCTTGCAAAATTGTCCCAAGTGTATGAATGTGAGTGTGTGTGAGTGTGTGTGTGCCCTGCGATGGGTTGGCATCTCATCCAGGGTGTATCCTGCCTTAATGCCCATAGACGTCTGAGATAGGCACAGACTCCCCGTGACCCGAGGGAAGATTGGATAAAGCGGTAAAAGATGAATGAATGAATGAATGAATGAATGGTTTAGTTTGGAGTTTGTGGGACTTTAAGGAAATGGCTATCGGAGGAACACTTGGCCTATTTGGCCAGGTGTGGTAAGCATGCTCATTCTGGTGCTCTGTGCATCAGTGCTGAAGTCTATTAGTGTGCTCTGACCATAAAATGCTGCGCTCTTTTCTTGTGAATTTTGTGAGTATGTTTATTGTAATTAGAGATGATATATATATATATATATATATATATATATATAATATATATACACACACACACACACACACATATATAGAGATATATAGAGATATAGGGCACCACATACCCCACACACCCATCAGGAGGTTAACATATATATATATATATATATATATATATATATATATATATAACACAAAGTATATATATATATAACAAATGTTGATTGTATCGATGCATGTTGGGCAAGTTTATTATGTTCGAAATTATTCTTTGTATCTTGTTTTGAACCCAATTTGTCTTCAGCCTCGATGATGGACGAATCCATGTAAGGATGGATGAATTCTGAACATGTCTGATGTCTGACTTTATAGGATTTAAACAGAGCATCAAGCTGCACTGTGGTATGGCTGAGACTCTGGTTAAAAAAGAAATTCTGCTGTTATTCAGTGGGAAAGCGATTTAAAATGAAAAATGTACAATTTGACACATTTCTTCTCTGCAGTTCTGTAGAAAGCAAGCGTCCCAACAAAAAAAAGACAAAATGGAAGGATAAAATAACCCGTTGGCAAATGTTCATATTTCAAATGTTTCACATGACATTTATTGCTAGTGGATACTCTCTGCACTGGGCTGTATCTAATGTTCCACCATTATATAAACTGATATAAAGTTTACAGAAGAGAATAATTTACACCGGGATTTGCAGTAGGCTCTTAAATATAAAATAAGAATAATAAAAAAAAAACAGATTTTCTTCTTTTGTTTTATTATTATATGTTAGTCAGTGGTGACAGTTTGCATGACCACGCCTCGATCTTCGACTCTCTCAAAGGATTGTATTGGGTTTTAATGAAACCATTTGAGTAATGAATTTCACAACTGTGGTAATTGTTTTTGTGTACAGTGAGGAATGATGCAAATCAGTGCTTTTTTATTTCTTTTTTTATCCTGGATTATCATCCTAATGAAAAGGATATATCATTTTAAAGGGTGGAATGGATCAGTTCAATATGAGTTTTCAGATTAATATAAACTAGGTTAAATCATTAAAAAAAAAATAATAATCCAAATCTAACACAACATTCTCAGAAACCATGAAAAGCCCCATACAACTGAAATACTTTGAAAAAGAAAAAAGACATGCAAGTCAGTAAAATGAAAAAAAAAAAAAATGTTCCATCTGTGATTCTGATGATGTTGATGATTAAGACACATAGTGTACTGTAGGATAGAGATGTAGAATATACACATGAGCATTAAACGCACATAGATAACATCTTTGATTACACTGCGGTCAGTTATAGAAATGAATGGTAAGAAAAGGAACCTGAAATGCATTCCTATTCAATAAAACACTGGTGCCAGCCACCAAGGAATTCGAGTATAATTTGCACTTGAAGTGTATTAGGTTTACAGCCCCCTAGATGCCGATTAGAACAAACGTCTTAAAAACCAATACAGCTGTGCCTCCGCTGAGCGTCACGCATATTAGACATATGCTAATGGGACTCCTTTCCGACGTGGACGTTTTCTGAGGTGTCACGCAGAGACCATGTTATTGTGACCTCCCGCTTAGGAATGAGCGTATAATATGCAGGAGTTGTTAAGAAAGATATGAGTGATTGAGTGCAGTGTCGTGGTGTAGGTGACAGCTGTACTAGGGCTTGTGTGTGTGTTTGGGCTCTAGGGCATAGTAGTGTGTATGTGGTTGTGTGTGTGTGTGTGTGTGTTTGTGTCAGAGGCAGACAGCTGATGCTAGTCATCCCAGTCACCCTCGTCTAACATAATATTAATCATGAACGAAATCAAATCAACATTCATTTGCTTTCTTTTCTCTCGCTTGTTTGATGTCCCGAGGATTATGGTATGTTAAAACATGGCATGAGCTATGATGTGCTCCGTTTATAGACACACTCTGCCATGTGCAATCCCATTTCGACTTCATGTCCGTCCACCGAGGTCCAGTGCGTTTCCTTTTCTTCTTTGCTACTTTCTCACCCGGTTTGTTCTGTCATTCTGGATCTTCATTTCTCTCTGTCTCCCACGTGCTATTTCACACACACACATTTTGATTATCCTTCTGTAACTTTTTTTTTTTGATATATCATTATCTAGCTTCAGCACTGCTACACTGCCCTGTCAAATTTGTCCAATCTTCTGTCTCTTTTTCTGCCTTCCTTCTCTTTCATTTCTATTCTTTCTTACCCAAACCCTGCTGATATACACCCACAGAACGGCTGCATTGAGTCTATCCCCTGCTGAAGGAGGGTTGTGTTGAGCTGAACAGAGTGATATTAGCCATGGAGGGTAGGCAAATGATGCCAGAATGTTGGCATGTGTCCTGCAGTGCCTGCCAGACCTCTCACCCCAGTGGCGCAGAGGCATTTGGCCTCGTTCTGCCTGCTGTCTATTCTTTGTTGCAAAAGGGATTTTTTTTTAATTATTATTTATTTAATATTTTTCTGTTCTACATTCTAAAGGTTACTCTCACACTTATTAATCTCCGGTCGATGTGGCCAAATACGACATATATAACGTGTAATAAGTGTTACATTACCAGCGGTGTAACAGTTGCGCTTTAAGAGCGGAACAAGTGAAGACGCCATAGATGTCGAGTGGAGCTCATTTGCAAGACATTTCTGTCAGTGTCAAAAATAGTCATTCCTAGAAACCTGCTCTACATATGAACGTGACCCTAATTTCACTCAGTCGCGTGTTTCAGTACAAGATGATCAAAGTCCGTAATTAATATAGGACATGTTTTAAAAAACATAATGAGAAATGGCTGGCAATTAAATTGAAATTGATAAGATTAGCATTTGGCTCAATGAGGCTTGTCTTTATCCCTGTGATAATTGATTGCATGCTGATGGCAAAAGATTTTTGGGGGGAATAATCTATCTAAATCTGATCAGTGGTGAACTTTTCTGACTGAAAATATAAAATGCAGAAGATATATATTCTCAGTGGTCTAAGGAAGATCCGGGTTCAAGCACCAGTGTCGCCAAGCTGCCCTTGGGTCCTTGAGCAACACCCTTAACCTTCTGTGCTCCAGGGGCACCGTATCATGGCTGACTATGCGCTCTGACCCCAGATACCAAACAACAAGCTGGGATTTGCAAAGAAAAGAATTTCACTGTGACAAATAAAGGCTATTCTAGATTCTATTCTATTCTGTTTAGGCTCCAGTGTCCATCCTTCAGTCAGTGTGTTCAGATATTTAGTGATCTATAAAAAAAATTTCGAAAAAATTTCTCTCCCAAAATGCATTGAGTTTTCTTTCCTTTCTCTGCATTTCATTTATTTCTGCATTCCATTATATTCACTTAATTTTTTTTGTTTGTAAGATACATATGGTTAATATATACAGAAAATAAAAACAATACAATTCAATTCATTGCACTATTTATTTCTCTCCTTGCGAGTTAGCTCGGGGGCTAATTGCTCACATTTTCAATCCCCAAAAAAAAAAGGAAAAAAAAAAACGCATAATGAGTGATCTCTGCTTCACAGACAGTAATATTAATCATCCTTCGCTCATTACAAATTCTTCTCTGGTCATTTTGAAATTCCATTACTTTTGAACTTAGAGCTAAACCAAACTTTCTAATTGTGCATTAAAGTCAATGATGATTTAAAAAGAGAAAAGGACGGTGTTTGAGTGCTTTTACTTGGCAAAGTCAAACAATGACTTTGCGTGGGAGCGGGGTTACTGTTGAAGCTGAAAGTGAGTCGTAAGGCCACATTCTGACCTCATGATGAGCCATTCATTAAATTCAAATCTGAAAAGGCGGCTATCAATTCATAAATGAACCGCAATGAATGTCACAGGGATGATTCTAAAAGCATGCGCTGTGCAAAAGTGGCAAAAATGCAAATGAATGACTGGACTGGCTCAGATTAGAATATTATTCTTAAAGCTACAGGATAAAGCTGTTTGCCAGTAAAATGTTACCAAGAGCAAGTTCCAGAGCACTGATACACACTTTATCACACTACAGAGAGAATTGTTAGGTTTCGCGTTATTCTTTACTTCCATGCTTTATGGAAATGCTTTAATGACCATCTTTGTCTCGGTCACTCAAGCAATCAAACAGTAGAACGGTGATCATTTCTAAATAGTCAAAGAACTGGAAAAGTGCTTTTGGGCACTCTGAAAAAGAAGTGGAAATATTTAAACATTTGTTTATTATTTCCTTTCTTCAAAATACTCCATAAGCGTTTTTGGAAGGCTCAGTTATTCAAAGACTCTTAGTCAGGGATCCATTTTTCTAAGACTGTTCTGTAGGAGTACTGAATAACACTATATACTGTATAACACTATATTCATGCTGTTATTCAAAAAAATAATACTCTACAGATTTTTCAATGATATGAAATTATAATTTCACTTGAATGCACCTGTGTATTTAATTTGTAAGTATCGATTTGACTTTTATTCAACTGTGAATTAGTGGCACGTAAAATAATGAACAAAATGCATTTTATTAAAAAAATGCTCATGTTTTTTTTTTTTCTTTTTCTGGTATATTATGAAATTACCTACATAAATATGTGGTAACAGTTACTTTGACAAGCAAGCCAGTTAATGTCAGCTATCCATCCTATAAGCATTAATGCAAAAACAAAGAAGAAAAAAAAACGTCTTTGTGGTTTGTATTTTTTATTTTATTTTTTGGAATGTATCTCTTTTTCCTTTCTGTCTGAAGAACAACATTTTAGAGAGAAACCAGATGAAAATTGCTTCAAAAGTTTACAAAGCACAGAAACTTGAGATACACTAGACTCCAGGAAAAAAAAAGTCATGTATTATGAGTTTATTTGTTCCTTAAGGTTCCCTATATGATAAATGGCATATCATATTGGACTGAGCATGTTAATATGTACTTCATCGTTCATGCTACAGATCGTTCATATGATAATACTATAATCCTTATTGGTCACAATTGTGAATTAATCTCTGGTACAAATTACATTTACATTTACTCTATTATTATTATTATTAGAGATTTCATCATGTTAACCGTGTTTTTTTTGATGGGATGAGTGGGTGCGGACTTGTAATCTTTAACATTTTCATAAGTAACTTGTAATTTTACATGTTTTGTTTTCTCAGTAACTGTAACACATTTATTTTGTAATTATATTATGTAACACTGTTACATGTAACTAGTTACTCCCCAATATATATATATATATATATATATATATATATATATATATATATATATATATATATATATATATATATATATATATAAAACCTGAAAATGTTGACCTCACGCTAATAATGACGCAATATATTTTGAAAGCGGTAAAAGCAGCATATGAAGATCCATTTGCATGCCTTTCTCTCAGCGTGTGCAAAGTCCTTTGTAGTTTCACATTAGGCAGAATAATGAATGCACACTACATTGTCTGCTCTCATTTGCAGCTGCCAGTCTCTTGTAGTCCCCTTATCAAAAGGCTTCTTGCTCGGGAGAAAACTGAAGGCTATCTCTTCGGAGACCTTCTTGTAAAAGGGCAGTGTGGGTTGAAATAGTGAAGGGCACACAGGGTAACACTTCCCTCAGGCAGTCTCTCCTGGATTCAAACACAAACACACTTCCATGCTGGGCTTCTCTTAGTCCGGGCCAGTTGTGTTTTCGTTTTTCTTCGCCTCCCTCCTCCTCCTCCTCCTCCTCCTCCTCACCATTCTTCTGTTTTATAGTCAAGCCTCTCCATCTTTTACTATATGTCCTCCAGGAATGAGTGACATGTTTCAAACTCGATTTTTCTTGTATCCTCTTTTGTATGCTGTTTTCGCCTTTTACCATTCTTGCAATCTACATTTAGCTTCTGTGTCGCTGTAATTGCTTTAAAGCGATGCCTATAAGTCATATAAATTGCTTGAGCCCTAAGTAGCAGACAATTCCTTTATTTAGGCATTGAGCAATTGTGTCACTGTGTGTTCTCTCGCCACTGTGCCTTAGGTAACATGTTATCGGTGTTATCTCTCATATACACAGAACCATATATATGCACACACACACACACGCGCGCGTGCGCACACACACACTCACAGATACAGAGGTGCACGCATGTGTGTGCGCTCCATAAATCCAGAGCAAGGATGCTATTCTTAGTTACGGCACAACATTAAGGAAACCGATGGTGCAGGCTTGAAAAGGCAAGCAGTAAAACCATGAACGAAGGCACCACCCAGTGAAAGCTGAACCCGCATTTTAAATCTATGTGCGAGACCTGATTCGTCCCCTGTAGTGTCAGTTGTTCAGGATGTTTTTGATCTCTTTATTTTAGGTTCGAATGCACTAAAATCCTCAAACCTCGTGTAAATGAGATGGAGAGAATGTTTCACTGAACCGATCGGGCAATCAGGACTGATTAAACTGCAGAGTCACAATGTAAAATGCCCGTGTAGGCCAGCAGTTCAATTCTACGAACCAAAAAAGAAATAATCCTACTCTTTCCTGTTCTCTTTCTAGCTTCACCCTTTCTTTGCTCCCCCCTTTCCCCCCCCCCCGCGCTCTGCCTGTATTACGCTTTTCTGAGCCAATCAGTCCTCCAGCCCAACAATGCAGCATTGACACACAGCTGCGTGCTGTCAAAGCCCAACAACCCTCCATCAGTCTGAATGCTGAGTTCATCCAACAACGTCACCCCAGAACCATCAGCCTATTGCACTTTCTTTGTCTGGTACCCTCTCTGTCATTTCCTCTCTTTTTTGCTTTTCTCTCTTTTTTTTCTCCTTAAGATATTTGCCTACAGTATGAAGTCAGTACATAATTTCATAATCTCCATTAGGATAATCCACCCCCCCCCCTCTCTCTCTCTCTCTCTCTCTCTCTCCCCTGCTTTCACTCTTTTTTTTCTGCCTACAGTACATTAAGCTTTTCTGGGCTAATCAGTCCTCTAGTCCATCAGTCCTCTCTCCCTCTTCCTCTCCCCATCACACCCCCCCCCCCCCCCACCAAGAAGACACAGACTTAACGAGATGTGTATTGTAATTTATGCCTATGCATATGGGAGGAATAGATCTGCCATTGATGGATGTCTTGCTTGCCGGCACTGACTCTGCTGTGTTCCGTAGAGCATCCCAGTGGACCACAGCGGAGCGTCGACATAAAAACACATTGAGTAAACAAGTAATGCAACGCTTACACACTGCAGCCATAATGAGGAATTGGTGGAGGCTGAGACGCATGGCCCAGATGAAACAAGAGTGGACATGCTCCAGCTATATCCTGCAGGCATGTTTCTCACTGAAACCAAAAGTCATGCATCACCGTGGTGTCTTTAGGCTTGAATAGTGCATTCTTGCAGAGAATCTTTTTTCATTTAGGAAAAAGGATTTTTTCAGAATAATCATCAGCAAAATCATCTCAGAGTTTCGTCTCATATCTTTATTTGAATAAAGAAGAATTATCCCTGCTTTTTGCCCACTATATTCACTGCTATATTCACTAGCAGACCTGCTGTGGATAAATAGTCATGTTTTATATGTAGGCCGGTACTTGGTCCTTTTTTTTTTTTAAGGAGTCTAGATTAATCGGTCTTTTGTTTACCGAGCCTGGTGCAAACGGCCTCATAATATGTTTTCAATGTTCAGTGAGACACTAGGGAAATGTTCAAGAGTAAAAGCAGTTACTGAAGTACAACAATAGCCCATCGTTTCTCCTTTTCTCCGTCTTACTAAGCTAAAATGCATAAAATAAAGCAGATTAAGGGCTCTTAAAAGTATTAACCATAAAGTATATACTGATGTATATTTATTTGTGTAATTCATCTATTTTTCTGTCTCTTTTTTTTTGGTTAATGGATCAAATAAGTAGTTTAATGCTCTGATAGTAGATTCTTCTTTTAGCTGTTTTATACACTCAACACCCACTTCAATACAAACAACACATCACATAAAATCAAGTAGATAAAGGCCAAAAGCTTTCATAAAGGTTTCAAAATGAGGAAAAGGTGAAAGCTTGCCATTTTATCCCGAGGATGTTGCCTAATGGCCTGGGTTGAATATTTTAGATTTTTAAGTTAGCCTTGTTGATATGCACGATCACGGATATAATACAACTCAGATTATTGATTTATTTGTAAGTGTAATAAAAACTCTTTACCACCATGTTGAGCAGAACATGATCTCAGCATGTACATTGCGGTGAACCTTGAGGTGCTTGGTCTACAACAGCAGGCGACGACAATGGGTTTTACTTCTGTCATAAGCGATCAGAATTCTGATCTAATGACTGTTATGGACACATGCTCACCAAATTTAGAGAGTTGAAGATTAGAGCAAATATAAAACTTTAAATAAACTGCATGACAAGATGCTTCTCTGTTGAGTTAATTCAGGCATCCTATAATCTCCTGACAGATGTTCTATCCATTATTAGCATGAAAAAGTGTTTAATGTATCATAGCAATGTCTTTCACCATTAAGTTTTTATTGAAATTAAAGGAAAAAGTAAATAACAATAGCGGATGTCAGCTAGGAATCTACAGACATAGCAAACAAGAAACATTGCTTCACCAGCCTGAATTATTAAGACAAAAATGCATCTCTATGATTTTACTATGAAAATAAAAAAGAATCACAAAGTTTCGTGTGTAGCAAACTTTTAAGATGGATTTTAATTAGAACAACGTGCATTTCTAATCCTACGGCAGAGATTGTCCTGTTTAGCAATTCATTTTAGTGATCGATAAGTGGCCATGGACATGATGATATTTGGGTACATGTGTTTGTGTGTGTGTGTGTGTGTGTGTGTGTGTGTGATCTTTCGAAACAAATAGAAAACTAGATACATATGTAGGAATTTCTAAAACATATTTTATTACATTTATTTGACACCAATCACTTAATACTTTAAGACAGATTATGCTGTAGGGATAAGAAGGGAAACCCGAAACTCTTGTTTTTATTAAACCATTTACTGACTTGAAATCGGCCTTGCCTAGTCCCATCCAACAAACGATAGATATTTACATGTACTTATAATCAATGCTAGAAGTGAAATGGCATGTTGTTTTGCAAACTGAACAACATCACTGTGTTCCTGCGTGTTATACCAAGATTGAGTTGTGCCTTAAACATGGAAGAACGTATGAAAATGAAAGAAAAAACAAAAGAAGGTGAAGTATGAAACAAAAAAAAAACACATGGCTGCACAATGCTGAAGCATACTTTTCCATGATGATGGCCAAATAGCGGAAAAAGAGGGTAAAGAATCAACAACTGTTATTTACACTACATATGGTTTCTATGGCATTTAAGAATGTGTGTGACACTGAAATGTACAGTGTGTTAATTGCTGCTCCTGTTCGCTGATAGCAACAATATAAATATACATATTGGGTGTGATATTAAAACTAAATCAAATGCCACTACAGAAGGTTAATATGCATGGAATAATGTAGACTCCAAGGACAGAGTAATCCTATTAATGTATTCATTCATCTATCCATGTTTCATTACGGCTGTTTAAAACAGTACATGACCAATAGGAACACGGTAATGCTGTATTGCAAGTCGTCATTATGCATATCTACAAATACATTCATATGCATGTGCAATTTCATTTAGTTCTAGCAGTAATTACCATTTTAACAAATATTTATTTGCAATTCAGTATTATTATATTATTAGTAATATATATATATATATATATATATATATATATATATATATATATATATATATATATATATATATATATTATATATGTGTGTATATACTTTTTATGCACTATATTGATTCTTCAATCAAACAATTATTTCGACTAGATAGACTGGCTAGTAGTATATTACATATATAATGTAACCTGGATTGTGAAACAGGGTAAATAGATTAGTATAAGCTATAAATAAACTGTAATATGTTTACTACCGTATAATTTGGGATAGCATGAGAGAAATGAATTGGGAATGTCGGATTGAAATATTCTCTGAGGTATGGATGCTATTCAACTTTGAAGCCGACCACAGTAAACTATCTAAATCGAAGATAATGTCCTTCTGGCAGAGGACTTAATACACTGGGCACTAGAACATAATGTGCATTTTTTTTCAGCATACCCAGGATGGTAGTGGCTGTGACCCATGTCAGGAGAATTTAAATTTAGACTTCATCTATTCTTCAATAGACTTATTTTTCCTCCATTCATTTCATTATCTAATTTTGTAGTGGTGGCTAAAATACAGTGCACTCTGAAAGCTCACTGCAGTGCATTTCCTTCCAGTCTGCCTCTTCAGCAATCCCCCCACTCTCTCTCTCTCTCTCTCTCTCTCCCCCTGCTTTCACTCTTTTTCACTCTTTCTCTCTCTCTTCAACAAAGTTAATCTGCACTAGATGAAATAAAGAACGTGAGGGGGAAGAGAAAGCCAGAAAAAGCAAATGAAACGATGGCGAGATAAAAGGGGGAAACCCGAATAGCAGTTATGATTTTGTCCATGAAAGGGTTATACCAGTAGACATTCTGCATCTTGTTCGCCGAACGTAATCTGCTTCAAGAAAGTAATTAAAATAACATGGTTGCTTGTAGGCTCTTATTGCTTTATTATTCTTCTGCTTTAAGAATCATCAAAAAAATGGCCATGTGATTTCAGCTCATGTTACATATGTAGTTAA
>JACRUU010000005.1:19960370-20112870 GCA_030449085.1 Kryptopterus vitreolus
GTAATATATTCACCCCATCATCATCAAGCTGTCATTCTTCGCGCAGGAGCATAACAGTAAGAGGTGTGTGTGTGTGTGTGTGGTGTGTGTGTGTGTGTGTGTGTGTGTCAGAGTGGGAGATAGTGAGCATAATCATTTTAAATGCCCCATGCTTCTACCTTTTAGAGAGATTCGTAATCAGTCAGAATTCTGCATTCAGTATATCCTTTCAGTCACTGTGTTTCTGAATGTAGTATTTAGGGTTCATACTGTATATGTATGCGTATGAATCCCTCTAATAAATGTGGACGGACGGACGGTTCGTACAGACTGATGGATGGATGGATAGATAGATAGATAGATAGATAGATAGATAGATAGATAGATAGATAGATAGATAGATAGATAGATAGATAGATAGATAGATAGATAAATAGATAAATAGTACTAGGTATACTATGAACAGATAGCTGAATGAACTAGCACCATGGACAGTGGGTACTGTCCATGGTACTGTCCACTGAGACCCCTCCTTCTACTGTTTTGTTAGATGTTAATGTTTGTGAGTCTGGGCTGCTATAAATCCCTAAAATAGATTCACAATTCACCCGATCATTTATTTACCATTGTGAGAAATGTATTAATAATAATAATAATAATAATAATAATAATAATAATAATAATAATAAAAAGAAGAAGAAGAAGGAGCACGGTGGCTTAGTGGTTAGCACGTTCGCCTCACACCTCTAGGATTCCCATCTCGGCCATGTGTGTGTGGAGTTTGCATGTTCTCCCCGTGTCTCAGGGGTTTTTTTCCTCCGGGTTCTCCGGTTTCCCCGGTCCAAAAACATGCAGGTTAGGTTGATTGGCACCTTGGAAAATTGTCCCTAGTGTGTGAATGTGAATGTAAATGTGAGTGTGTGTGTGTTCCCTGGGATGGGTTGGCATTCCATCCAGGGTGTATCCTGCCTTAATGTCCATAGAAGCCTGAGATAGGCACAGGCTCCCCGCGACCCGAGGGAAGATTGGATAAAGCTGTACAGGATGAATGAATGAATGAATAATAATAAACAGAAGTAGATGCATAGCTTTGGAATTCCCATTGAAAAAACTATAATACCTTCCTGTAAATATATAACTCTATCCTGTCACATGATCTTTGTAAAGAATGAGAGTTTTGTAGATCTGTAATGTTTGAAAGGGGCCATATTGTGAAACCTAGAAAAATAGACTTATACACCTCTTGTGGGATGGTCCTGGTCTACAGTGGTCACTATTATCAAAAGTTGCGGATCATGGGCGGCCAAGGTTTATTGATGAATGTGGGGAGTGAAGACCTGCCCGCACAGTCAAATTCCTATTAAAATGTTAAAGCTCAACAAGTATGAATTACTTTGGCAGTAAATGGTTAGGTACAAATATTTACAAATGTACTTAATTCATAAAATGATCAGGAACTGAGGGTAGGTTTACATTTCCACCATGACTGACACATTAGCTTAATATTTAAGAATTCTAAAAGCTCTTGCAACCAGAATGCTGTTCTCTCTTTCTTCATCAGTATTATACGGTGTATTCTTGTGCACCAAATCAGCATGCTGAGACTTCCATCATGTCTCAAGAAAGCGCTAATAAATGTAGTGCTTTTATTTGAAATCCGCTTAGGAAACCCAATGACAGTACTTTTTTATTTATGCTCATACTGGGAATCCTATTTCTTCACCCCTACTGTTTTGTTCCTCTACTCTCTCACAGCATACTCTTGTCGTTTTGCTCTGTAAAACATGACACTATGAATTTGGAGCAGTGAGAAATGTGATGCAAGCATGAGAGGATACGGGCTTACACACTGAAGAAGGCTTTAGTAAGAGGATAAGATAAAGCTCCACTACAACGACCATAGTGAAGCAACATCTTCAAGCACAGAGTAGGAGATTTGGAGTGGCAGCTGGGTAAATACCTTTTAAACTGTCTTTGCCACACATTTGCATTTCAAATGATGTATGTGGGGGTGCAAAGGGAGGGAAAGGGGGGTGGTGACAGTTTCCTCTGGCATTATTTAGTAGTACTGAAGCTATAGAATGGCAAGGTTTCTTTAAGTTTCTTGTCTATTTTTCCCCCTCTTTCTTTTTCTTTGAATGATATAGAATGCAAATGTGGAGTATCACACCAACTATGCAGAAATGTCACACTTAAATTAAACAATTTTATACTATTTTCTATGAAAAATAAGAATCAGAATTGTCGATGCCATGTTGTCCTCTCATATTTATAAGCATTAGTCAATACAGAGATTAGGAATACTTAAAACACAAATGCAGCTAAGCTATCTTCCTTTAATTGTGAATATGTGATAAATTGCCCCACAGCCTTCTCATTTTGCAAGATCTTGTTCAAATACACGCTTGTGGCATGATCATTCATTCAGCTATTATAATTATATAATAAAAAATCAATATTAATAATAATAATAATAATAATAATAATAATAATAATAATAATGGTGGTTAGGACGTTCATCTCACACCTCCAGGGTCAGGGTTCGAGTCCCACCTCCGCCATGTGTGTGGAGTTTGCATGTTCTCCCTGTGCCTTAAGGGGTTTTTCTCCGGGTTCTCTGGTTTCCCCCTGATGGGTTGATCTTGGAAAATTGTCCCTAGTGTGTGAATGTGAGTATGTGTGCCCTGCGATGGGTTGGCGTTCCATTGAGGGTAGATCCTGCCTTGACGCCACAGGTTCCCCGTGACCCGAGGGAAGATCGGATAAAGCGGTAGAAGATGAATGAATGAATGAATGAATAGTAATATAATAATATGAAGGAAATATTTTGCCTCTTTTTTTGTTTACTTTTTACTTTTTTAGCAAGGTTATTTTTAAGCATAATAATATGCATATAGATGCATTTTAACCTTTATGTAAACCTGACCATAAGACTCTTACATGCATTGTGAACATACCATTCGGGACTTCGTCGAAATTTTCTGCACATGCATAATGTTGAGGTCATAGCTTAAGATAATCCACTCCAAAACATGTAAACCATATCTTCATGTATTATGAAGTTGAACATTATTATGCTATTTTACATTTTGGTCTCCTAGTTCCTTTGAAGAAAAAGATTTTCAATATTATTGAATGCCTCCAACTTTACACTAACACTGTGGGGAAGAATCATGTGCAGTATAACTGGAGAATTCACGTGTTCCGAAACGATGTTCTGTAAACACTGAACCTTTAAAAAAAGAGTTACATGCTATTTTCATTGGAGCGCCTTTAGCATTCGACATGGCATCATTTCAATAAGATTCTGCATTGCCACAATATTTATTCCTGTATTCATGTCCTGGCAGTAATCTTAAAACCAAGATCTTATATTGACATCTCAAATATTCACAATGGGGTTAAGGTCTGGACTCATGTGTCTCATGCTCAGCGAACCAATTTTAGCCTGATGAATCCTGGCATTGTCATCTTGGAATCTGCCCGTGCCATCTGGGAACAAACTATCCATTGATGGAAAAACCTGGTCATTCAGGTAGGCATCTGACCTCATTCTTTGGGCACATAACGTTGCCGGACCTAGACCTGACCAACTGCAGCAGCCACAGATCATAGCACTACCCCCACAGGCTTGTACAGTTCTGGCCATCCGCCTCTCTCTTTTTACCCTGATGCACCCATCACTCTAGAACAAGCTAAATATGGACTCATCATACCACGTGACCTTCTTCCATTGCTCCAGAGTCCAATCTTTATGCTAACTAGCAATTTATTTTCTGATTAGCCTCACTGATAAGTGCTTTTCATAAAGCTGTTTAGTCCCAATCCCTCGAGTTCCATTCTCATTGGAAATGACCTCACTTTCACTATTAAACATAGCTGTGAATTCTCCTCTTGTTTTTTTTTTGACCATTTGATTTTACCAAATGCTTCAGTGATCAGTCAAAACATGTTTCTGACCACATTTCGTTCTCAAAGCTGATGGTTTCCCAACTTCCCTTCCAGTTTTTAACAATGTGTTAGACAGATTTAACGCAATTTTCAGCAATCTCCGTAGATGTTTTCTTCGCTTGCCACCTTAACGAAACAGATTTGATTCCTTTTCCATGAACTGAGGATGGTGGTTTCAGAAATGAGGAGCTACTCATTCATTCATTCATTCATCTTCTACCGCTTTATTCGATCTTCCCTCGGGTCACGGGGAGTCTGTGCCTATCTCAGGAGTCTATGGGCATTAAAGCAGGATACACCCTGGATGGAATGCCAACCCATCGCAGGGCACACACACACTCACATTCACACACACATTCATACACTAGGGACAATTTTCCAAGGTGCCAATCAACCTACCGTGCATGTTTTTGGACCGGGGAGGAAACCCGAGAACCCGGAGAAAAACCCTGTGAGAACATGCAAACTCTACACACACATGGCCAAGACGGGAATCGAACCCGGACCCTGGAGGTGTGAGGCGAACGTGCTAATCACTAAGCCACCGTGCCCCCGCTACTCATTCAGTCAGGGTTAAATAACGTATTGGCGGCTTAAACATTCATTCATTCATATTCTACCGCTTTATCCGATCTTCCCTCGGGTCATGGGTAGCCTGTGCCTATCTCAGGCGTCTATGGGCATTAAGGCAGGATACACCCTGGATGGAATGCCAACCCATTGCAGGTCACACACACTCACATTCACACACACATTCACACACTAGGGACAATTTTCCAACGTACCAATCATGTTTTTGGACCAGGGGGAAACCGGAGAAAAACCCCCTGAGGCACAGGGAGAACATGCAAACTCCACACACACATGGCCGAGACGGGAATCGAACCCGGACCCTGGCGGTGTGAGGCGAATGTGCTAACCACTAAGCCACCGTGCCCCTTCGGCTTAAACATAACCATGCATAATTATCCAATGCTCCTACCTATTTTCTTAATTAAATCCAGGTGGGGTCTTGTTTTCGACAGGCAGGGTGTGTCAAGATTTTCTAGTTTTGCGGCAGAGATATCCATGTTTTGCTGGATGATCCTCCGGGTTCGTGGCGTGCACTTCCGGGTGGCCAGCTTGACATCTTTTACCAGAAAAAGATATATACTCACTGCTATTTTATCCCACTGTCTTTTCATGTTTCTGCGATTAGTCTTGCCACCCTGCCTGCTCTGGTTCTTGTCCTACTTCCCTAGTTGCCCGGTTTGGGCGTTGGACTTTGTTTTATACTTTGTCCTTTATCGCTCTGCCTGCCATGCCTGATTTTTTGACAGTTTCTGCCTCTGCTCCACATTGCCCTGTTTGCTTCTATTTGGATTTTGGACTGTATTTGAATACTGATAGTTTTGTATTTTTTTTGCATTGCTCTGTCTGCTGGTTTTTGCTTTAGGACTGTTATTTTGGGCTTAGTTTTGCTGTATGGATCTGGACTATGCTCTACTGTTTTCAGACTGCCTTTCCATGTTCTCATTAAAGACTCTCTTTCTTTTCATCCGTCTTCTTGCGCCCTGCATTTGGGTGCTTCTAGTCACTTCTCTGACAGTATAATCTGGCCCTGCTCCTTCTGACAACATTCTGTATGCCGGTTTAAAGATAAGATAAACCTTTATTCGTCCCACAGTGGGGAAATTTCACATTTTTATCTATTCGCATAGATGAGTACATTCCTTTTCCCTTTGTATCCCTTTATTTGTTCTCTTTAACTTCATTTATGTGCATGATGGCTTAATACATGGTCTGTCAGCTGTCTTTGGGATGAAACCTTTTGCAGACATAGATGCATTTATCATTATCAAGTCATGACAGTTCGAATGGTCTTACTGATTTTAATGCTATCTTGTTTCTGTGCCAGCCAGGAGAGATGATCTAAATATTATGCTTGTCCTTCTTACGTTTTTTTTTTTGTGTAGAAAGGAATTGTGGGTGATTGATTACCCAGCAATGAGCCTCTCAGCCCACTTGATTCAGGTTGTTCTCACAGTGTAGATCAGAATGGAATGAGAAGGAAGGGGTGTTGGGGGTGTGGGGGCGGGGGATGTCGTCGAGTGGTCAGGAAATTGTATACGTTTTATACTGCACTTGCACTACTTTACAAAACTGATTGTAGTAGATCAAAGATAAAACAGCTTCCCTATTGCAGCACACCACAGTGTCAGAGGAATATGTATTTTTGGATTGTTGATGTGAAATTTGACATTTGCAGTAATTACCCTAGTGTGTCTATGGGTGATTTTCCTCCATTACCCTTCTTTTCTCATGTGCAGAAAGAAAAATCGGGCTTTATTTCTAATGACTCACCTTATAATAGACACATGCTCTTGCAAATGATTTCTTACAGCACATATTCCATTTTGATATACTATTTTGTGTAACGTAATTAATACAGAAATCATCTTTTGGATGCTATATTTATTGTGTAACTCAGATGGCACAAATTCCTTGTCAGTCTAATTAAGTTCTTTTTCCATTACATCCCATAAGGCCAAATATGTTTTGGGCAAACAATGGTGCTTTGGGCAAACAGCTCAAACATTATTGTACCTGACAATAAATACATATATAGCGACTTTACTTCTGAAAAAAATGAAATGATTATGGTATGATCAGGGTATCTTGAGCACTACAGTTTATGCTCTGACAGTCATTTTTGTGTATTCTATTTGGGAAAAAGTCCTGGAACATCCTTTTACAACCATGTGTGTTTCCTTTCCAAACCGGTACCACAATTTTTTTAGCAACACAACTGAATAGGATGTATTCATTCATTCATTCATTCATTCATCTTCTACCGCTATATCCGATCTTCCCTTGGGTCGCAGGGAGCCTGTGCCTATCTCAGGCGTCTATGGGCATTAAGGCAGGATACACCTTGGATGGAATGCCAACCCATCGCAGGGCACACACACACACAAACACACATTCATACACTAGGGACAATTTTCCAAGGTGCCAATCAAACTACCGTGCATGTTTTTGGACCGGGAGGAAACCGGAGAACCCAGAGAAAAAAACCCTGAGGCACGGGGAGAACATGCAAACTCCACACACACATGGCCGAGACAGGAATTGAACCCGGACCCTGGCGGTGTGAGGGGAACATGCTAGGCCACCATGCCCTATAGGATGTATTATGCCAGGTATTTAAAAGCATGTGCATTAAAGTTTCCCCTTGTTGAGGACAGCAAACTCAAGTTTCTCAAGTTCAGCCTTTTTACATCTTTATTCTACTTTAAACCTCAATAGCTGTCCATATCAGTTTTTGTTTTAATTTCTTTGTAATTAATTTGAACATGAATCAACAGATTAAAGTTTATGACTATATCACAGAATGATGTGAGACACTAAGCGTGTCTTCAAAATGTGCACATTTAAATAACGAATTGAAAATATGGAAACGTGTTAAATTCGCAAAAACACACATGTATTGCAAAAAGGTTTTTACCCTCACATGAGGTGCTTTTTTTAGCCAATGCGAATTAGACAATGCACATTTCCAGGTCACATGATCTACCTTGCCTTGCCTTGAGTATGATGCTGCATGTGCTACAAGAGACCCTATTGCACTGCACAGCTCTAAACAAGTGTACGCGTTCATCCAGAAATTCTGAAATCCACAAGTCCTCACACTACGAGATTTCACCTCGCACTATTGCCTCCCAAGTGGCCCCACCCAAGTATAGAGTTATCGCCTCGCCATTAATACTTATATAACGCGACTATGTCTCCGATTAAAAATAACAATGGCTATTGCATTGACTGCGATATAAATAAGCCTGCCGATATCTGTATCCATGTTTTTGAATGATTTATCACGAGAGGACAAGTTTTAGTCACATGATATGGTTAATGTAAACACCGTCATTTCGCAACAGCTTGTTTTATCGAAAATATCGCAAAAGTTGATGGAAATACGCCTTGTGTTAGTAGTTGAGCAATATCAAAGGCACTATCAAAAATATAATCGAGGAGCAAAGCATTCAGAGCACAATTATTGCGGTGTACAAATATTACACCAATTGACGTTCCTACAGATTCTACCATGTACATGTTTAATAGTGAGAATACTACAAACCCCTTTAGTGAATAAGCTGTTCTCATCCATAAAGGAAGAGGCTTCCACCATAATGGGTTGGTACTTTTGTAGAGCATGCCTGCCGTTTTTTAGGTTTATTACACAGCGAGCACCCATTACACCGTGTAAAAACCGGCAGAAGAATGAATTTCTGCTATTTTGCTTTGCACCGGAGGCCTGAAGGCTCGTCCTGTTTGTTTTCCTGGGTTTTAAGTGAAAGTCACGCTGCTCAAACACAAACTGTTTAGTACCAAGTCCTGATTCCAGGATGGGACTATTTGTGTAAAGGTTACAGGCATTTTTTTTTACCACATGTAATGTCCTTATCTGTGTATACAGTGACAAACTGTCAATCAGTCCCTGGGATTACATTGGTACATAGACCGGGAGGGTAAATGCCAGCACCTCTACCAAACATTTCAATACGGTAAGAGTGTGCATTCTCTACTTTTCACCGGACTGACAGCCAATTCTGTCAGCTACTTTTCTTCCTTTGACACATAAGCTCTTATCTTCCTTTTCTTGATGGGTCTTGCAGACTTCTTGGGTGTTCCCTGTAGCATCAGTAGTCACAATCAGCATTATACTGAAGGGCAACAAGGTAAGACTTTAAGTTCTCAAACAATCATGACATTAGTCATATCCTACTTCCATCAGCAGAACTCATCAGTGTGCTTTATGGATGTTCTATTCAGCCTTAAATTGTGATATATTAAGTGTTTGCAGGTGAAATGCTGTTTTATAACAACCCCAAAAGTCCTCTTATCTGGTTGAGAAATGAGTTAAACTACAAACAAAAAGGTATACGCATCTATACACAGCTAGGAATCTTCTACCGTCTTACCAGCCAAGGGCTGCACATATAAATAGATAACTGTACATATGTGTACACATCTTAATCTAATGGTTTGAAAGGACGTTTATGTAGTGTATATAGTGTAAGCAGAGCCCGTGGCTAGGAATGTATGAGCCCACGTCCGAAACCTAAATAGCAGAAAAGTGGGCCATTCTTCCTGGGCAACAGGGACAAAAGTACTGTCTCAAACACTGCGTCATACTAGTTGACAGCATGGATTTAGTTGATTCATTCCACCAGTTCTTCAAGAGGGCATGTTCTTCAGAAAAAGTCTAGTTATGGCCGGCCAATCAGTAACACTAGTTAAATTTTTCTAGTGAAGGGGTGGGCAATTATTTTTTTCCAAAGGGCCACATGAGAACACCTGAGCTGTATTCAAGTGCCGAACCAACAATAACCTGAAATGATGTTTAACTATGTTCGACATTAATTTTCTCCACCTGTGAAGAGCGCTAAATGCTACCGGTAATCAAAAGAATATCTCTTACAATAAAACATATGCAAGTGTGGAGCCAAAATGCAAGTCAGAAACAGGAAAACAATAAATACAAGTATGTCATTTTATTTTTAACACACACTCAGAAATGCTAAGTATTTGTTTTGCAAGTATAAGCAATTAACAATGCAAAACGCTTTAAATTGAATGTGTTAAACAGCACAAGTCTTTTCACTTAAACTCTGTAAATAAATAATTACCGCAGTCCTTTCGCTGTTTAAACGTGGCGTTCAGTATCAAACTTTCGTTTTTCAACAGGAAACAGAAATAAAATACTTTTAAAAAACGGTGTAAACCATTTAGTGGCTTTTGCAAAGTATCACTAGTATTTTTTCATTTCCATTTCTTATTTGCGATTGACCGCACACCGGGCCGGGCAGGTAGCATCAACAGGGCCGGATGTAGCCCACGGGCCGTAAAATGCCAAGGTCTGCTATAGTGAATAGATTTGTGGGACTGGGATAGTTGAGAGAACCTCTGTGGTGAAGTAGTATTAGTTATTAATACGTAAAAAGAGGAGAACTAGAGGAGGTTAATATAATGCAATTTGTTATGAATTGCTTCAATTGCATCACCTCCATTTTTGCCTCTTCTAATTGTCCCCCATACATGTGAATGAAATAATACATGAAGTGCATATATATTTTGACAACACAGTTCCTTTCTTAGGCTTTTACCCGTACTGTAATTCATTTTAATCGTAATGTCATTTCATACCTTCCCACGCTTCCAACAATCGTTGGAACAATCGAATTCGGACTATCCGCCAACTAGGAAGTCTAAAAGGGGCATTATGTATTACTGAATCCATGTCAACTAGAATGAAATCAGGCAATCACAAAGGTGTAATGATGCTGTATGAAGCGACATTCATAAAAGACATGGCAACCAGCTTATAAAAAGCCCATGTTTGTTCTTTCACATGCTAGTTAGTGATTGGGAATAGCAATGACAGAGAAATTTGAAAGTCATATCAAGCGGAACCTTTTTAATGAAGATTTTAGATCGATGGAACAACGGATGGTCCAGATGCCTTGTCTGTATATTTGCTGTAACAGAATATAATGCTTAGTTGCTTTTTTTTGGGTTGCTTTTCCCTTCTCTCTGAATCACTTAATAAGATTCATGCAGCTGTGGTTTGTTAAAGTATGCAGTTTTCTCAATGTAGTTATGCCAAGTGTGAAATGTTAGATTATTCTCTTTTTTATTATACCTATACGAATACATAGATAATAATAATAATAATAATAATAATAATAATAATAATAATAATAATACAAATATCAATAATAATAATAATAATAATAATAATAATAGGGGCATGGTGGTCACACCGCCAGGGCCTGGGTTCGATTCCCGTCTCGGCCATGTGTGTGTGGAGTTTGCATGTTCTCCCCGTGCCTTAGGGAGGTTTTTCTCCGGGTTCTCCGGTTTCCTCCCAGTCCAAAACATGCACGGTAGGTTGATGGCACATTGGAAAATTGTCCCTAGTGTATGAATGTGTGTGTGTGTGTGTGTGTGTGTGCCCTGCGATGGGTTGGCATTTCATCCAGATAGCCTTAATGCCCATAGACCCTGAGATAGGCACAGGATCCCCGTGACCCGAGGGAAGATCAGATATAAAGCGGTTAGAAGATGAATGAATAATAATAATAATAATAATAATAATAATAATAATAATAATAGGGGTGACCAGACATAATTAGTGGTTGACTTTTACCTAACACCTCACATATGTAATAGGAAGAGCCCTTTGTGATAACATTAACAAATTGGATTCAAAATAACTTTAATCAGCGTGCTAGGCCAATGATTCTATTAGATTCATGATACTTCAAGATACAGTGCAGCTGTCTCCTCACTTGTAAATGTGGATTGATTAAACACAGCTTTTAAACTGGTGAAGAACTCATCCAGTTCACTGATTCCCACATAATCAGAATGAACAGTCACTCATGTTGGCGGCACGTTGGAAAAAATAACCAAAACAAGAAAAAGTTTTAGGATATCTCCATTTCTGTTCTTATTGATGGTTTGCAAGGTATTCAGGACAACTGAGGAACTGCAATATACAGTTTCTACCTTGGGCAGATGTTAAAGCATTACTTATCCTTAGACAGTAAAGCACTTACTGAAGCCGTTTTTGCGCCACGGGCCGGTTTCATGTCAGACAATATTTTTTTAAGGAAATCTGAGATGTGGATGAGGTAATTTTCCAAAATAAAACATTGTTCAAAACCAGATAATAAATAAAATGGAAATAATGTAGGTTTAATGTGCTCTTTCTGTGTGGCCCCTATGGACCGGTACCGAGGTGGGGGGAGTTTGGGGACCACTGACTTATTGGACAAAGTAGGGAGTACTGACTACTGTATTTATTCCAAAAGTTGCTTTCTCTTTTATGTGAGTCTTGCGTACAAATACAGCAGTGCTGCAACATATTGTTTAATGCCCAAAACCGGCTGTTTTTCTCATGTACAGAAATTTAGCTTGAAACAAAAAAAAAAAACGAAAATTTTAAATGTTGGCTCCCCAACTGTAACCAAACAACATAACTCATCCCTGTAAAATTCACCTTTATTCTCTACCAACTCTCATCATCCTAAATTTGGTATCATTCTTAACTCCTCATTGACTCTCCATGCTTATATTAGCATACGCTCCAGAGCTGCATTTATCCAACTGTGCCGCATTGCCAGACTCCATTTCTTCATGATTCCAAAAGATGGAATCACTAGTACATGCATTTCTCACATCTCGCCTTGACTACTGTAACTCGCTTTTTTTTTCTGGATCCCCCGTGTGCAACATGTTCAAAATTCTGCTCCAAGAACGCCATCTTATACCAAACGTTCTGCTCATATCACACTGATTCTTTTTAGAATCCACTTGCTTCCCGTCTCCTCTCGCATCACATATACAATTCTTTTGCTTCGATCTTTTTGGAGGTGAACATCTTTGTGTTCCAAGATTCCGCCTATAGGAGGTACTCTGCTATAGGAGGTAGATCTTCATTGGTCATGGCTCCTAAACGCTGGAATTCATTGCCTCTGTGTCTTCTATTAATAACTGAGGTCTGAGGTCTAAACTCAAAATGTATTTGTTCAGCCAATAGTATCAGCCTTCATCTGTTACTTCTCAAACTGCCATGGCTTAACCGTATATTTGATTGTTTGCCGTTATGAATTGTAATCGTTGTTATTATTGCTATGGGATGCAACTGCAATGACATGTTTCAGACCTGACAGATGTCTATTGTCCATCACTGTTTGTACTGTTATTCATTCATTCATTCATTTTTTTTACCGCTTTATTGTCACTATTGTGAAGCGTCCTCGAGCTTGCCTCAAGGAAACAATTGTTCCAAGGCAATCACCTGCTGTTTTGATTCGACCGGAGGAAACCGGAGAACCCGGAGAAAAGTATAAGAACATGAAACGCCATACACATATACCGAGACGGAATAACCCGGATCCTTATAACGTTATTATTATTATTATTATTATTATATATTATTATTATTATTATTATTATTATTATTATTATTATTATTATTGTTATTATTTTACAGCTCAAATTCCATCAAAATAATTTCCCTTTAATAAAGTGAAAAAAGCTTTCAAAAGTAGACTAACTAATTTTTTGCATATTTGTTATACACAAACGATCATGTATGACTTTTGTTTGGTTTAAGCTTTGCATCAGCCATGATTAAAGCAAACACACAGCCACGTGTAAATATTATACACTTACTCACCAGAAGACAAAATACTATTTATTGTCAAAGTCTCGTCAACCAGCTGATTCATTCAGCTTCCTATGAAAGACATAAAATCTATCCAGTGTGCCATCTGTTAGCGAAATGGTTCATCAAAAATATCTTAGCTAATATTGGTTTTCTGACATGAAGTCAGCTTTTCACATTGCAGAGTAGGTCGTACCTTAGTGTATCTTTTGATAGGGTGGAACTCACATTAGCACGAACAGCAGATGAATGTTTGCATATGCATGTCTCTAAATATAGCTGACATACATTCCCTCTGCATTAAAGGAAATGATGCTTTAGATTTTTTTTATCAACAGGATTTATGAAAAGATGGAAAGAATGTTTATAGTTTTGGTATTAGATGCAAATAATAGGCTGTTTTAATAAAGCAAATGGCATTTTTACTATTGCACATAAGAACGTGTCGACACGCATAACCAAATGCACATGTTGGAGGGTTATTTACACAGAAGTAAAACAATTTTCCTTTTCCCTTCTGGTTTGATGACTAGGATGCAATATCCTTAAGGAACAAGGAAAGAAGCAGCCTCTGTGTCGCTGGGGAATGATGTGTGGACTGTGTGCGCCTTTACACTCTCTCACACCCTCAGTGCTCCGTTGTATGTTTAAACCAAGAAAAGCATTTATTTGTTGGTGGATATTAGCTTGGAGGGTTCCATGGAAAATATGGCCTGTTATTTTAGAAGTGGACAAAATCACTCAAGACTTGTCGTTTTATTATTTGATATATTTCTGTTTTATTTGTCCAAATAAAGGCAGTGATTGTGGAAGAAAGACAGCGTCTTCCTCATCGGAGGAAAAAATCTATTTGATTGGGAGATATATAATAATACTTTTTATTTCCTAATACAAAATGTTCAAGGATTCCTACCTTTTACTTTAGATGATGTTAATTAAAAATGTAATAAACCATTTCGGAATTCTGACACACACACTACACACACAAACACACACACACACACACACACACACACACACACCCCACACACACACAAACTATATATATTATTCATTCATCTTCTACTGCTATATCCGATCTTCCCTCGGGTCACGGGGAGTCTGTGTGCCTATCTCAGGCGTCTATGGGCATTAAGGCAGGATACACCCTGGATGGAATGCCAACCCATCGCAAGGCACACACACACACACATACACATTCATACACTAGGGACAATTTTCCAAGGTGCCAATCAACCTACCGTGTATGTTTTTGGACCCTGAGGGAAACCCGGAAGGAAACCGGAGAACCCGGAGAAAAAAAAAAACCCCTGAGGCACGGGGAGAACATGCAAACTCCACACACACATGGCCGAGACGGGAATCGAACCCGGACCCTGGCGATGTGAGGCGAATGTGCTAACCACTAAGCCACCCTGCCCCTACATATATATATATACTATATATATATATATATATATATATATATATTTTTTTTTTACAATGATATATATATATATACTCTATAGATGCCTTCATTTTGTGGAAAATTGTCCTCATTGGACAGTGAGACAATTGTAAAATACACACTTGTATAACATAACTATATATACAGTCAGTACTACATATGTCAGTTTTTAATATTGTTATATCCTATCTATGTCTGTACTAAGTCTGAAGCTCTTGCCGTAGTCAAATCCCTTGTGTGTGTACATGGTAATAAAGCTATTTCTGAGTATATATTATATATATATATATATATATATATATATATATATATATATATATATATATATATATATATATATATATATATATATATATATATATATATTTATTTATTTATTTATTTTTTTTTGCATTTTGTATGACACTATTAAGAATAATTATATAAATTAATCTGAACTGTTGCTATTTTTTTCAGGGTGAGCCACCAGATGAAACTGAGTGAGTGTGAAGATGTCCAGAGACTGCTGGCACTGTGGATAAGTTGGCAGGTGAGTGAAGAGAGAGCAGAGATGGTGAGGAGTCCATTTCACTCATCTGAATGTCAGTCTGAACCTTTTTCCCCCCCTATTGTATGATGATAATGAGGTGCCTTCTTTACCTGGGATCAGGAATCTTTGTCACATACAGTGGGTAATAGCTCACAGTTAGCACAGAGGTTTGCCTTGAGTTTTTATATTTTTAGGTGGCATTTGAATCACTATTTTTAGATTGACTGATTCACCAGACACACATCTTACTGGGGAGAAAAATATTGGCAGATTTCGTATTTGTTGAAGAATCAGAAACCCTTTAAAAAACCACCTATTTCAAACCTGTACAGAGCTTACATTTTGGAGTATTTGGCAGACGCTCTTACCACTGAGGGTTAAGGGCCTTGCTCAAGGGCCCACTAGTGGAAGCCTGGTGGTGGAGTTCATCTGTGAAATAGAGCACATAATTGTAAACTTTTAGCATGAAGACTACAAATCATGTATATTTACAATATTTATTTTAGTTGTTATTTTTTGTAATATTGTAAAAGGGAAAAAATAATGTTCATCTTTTTAAACATAAACCCAAAATATTTGATGAGAGGGAATAACAACACAACCCATTGTGAAATGCCAGTGTCAATAACATCATACATTTCAATCTTAATATTAATATAATAAAAATACACAGAAGTTTAATATGTTTCAAATAATAAAGTCAGATAATATCCTGTTTCTGCTATCAGTCCACTATTATGATCATATTTTCTAAGTACCAAATAAATTTTTTACATATTTTTTTTTTTAGGATCTTAAATCATGAAAGCATAAAATGACACCTTCTGGCTCGCATACTAGTAAAATTAGTAAACCTCAAATCTTACTGGCACACGGAACACATGATATCTATGTGCTGGCCTTTTGTGGCAAGAGCATGGAGTGTGGCTGCACCCTGAAGCCAAATTATCTGTTATTAATCCAGAAAACATAGTGCAAGAAGAGATTAGCCATTCGATAAGCACAATTTCGCTGGCTAATTTGTGGTGTTGCTTTTAAATAAATAAATCACATTATATCAGATGGAATGGTCGTTACAGGATGCTTGCATTCAAATAAGAAGAAACACCCGTTATTAATACTATTTTGTTATTGTATATGTTATTATGTACACATTTCTGTCAACAACCTCAAATTCCAAAAATAAGGCAACACACTAGTCAATGATTTTGGACTTGTTTTGCAGAGGGAGAAATGGGTCATTCAGTAGGACATTCATTCATTCATCTTCTACCGCTTTATCCGATCTTCCCTCGGGTCACGGGGAGCCTGTGCCTATCTCAGGCGTCTATGGGCATTAAGGCAGGATACACCCTGGATAGAATGCCAACCCATCGCAGGACACACACACACTCACACACTAGTGACAATTTTCCAAGGTGCCAATCAACCTACCGTGCATGTTTTTGGACCAGAAGGAAACTGGAGAACCCAGAGTAAAACCCCCTGAGACACGGGGAGAACATGCAAACTCCACACACACATGGCCGAGACAGGAATCGAACCCGGACCCTGGCGGTGTGAGGCGAACGTGCTAACCACTAAGCCACCGTGACTCCCTCAGTAGGACAATGATTACAAATACACTAGGCGAGTGCAAAACTGAAGTTGAAAAAACTGAGTAGTTAATCCATTGAAAATTTAACCAGAAAGTTTAAATCCGAGCCACACCGAACTGCCAGACTCCTGAGCGAGACCCATAGCTACTCAGTTGTAAGAATGGCACAGATACAAGTTACTCTGAATAAGGGCATTTGCCAGATATCATAATGGTGCATGGAAATGAACTCTAATTGAGATGCTGTGGCAGCACCTCATGAGCACTCTGCATACAAATGTATGCCCTCAAACATCGGTGCAAGTAATTGCTTTACCAAAGAAAAAGGTCTCTATGATCTTAAAGATAAAATGTAACACTCTAAAGTTCTAAAAGCCTTTATCCCAAGCAAGAGAAGGCTAAGGGGCTTCGTCAAAGACCCTGCACTGGTAGTACACCACCAAGAGAAGTCCAAAGCTTTAACTTGACTTCACGTTCCCTAACGTTTAGAATTGACACTTAAATAAAAGCTCCCACTGGCTGAACCATACAAAGACTTGCCTATGCACATGCATTCTGGTTAAATTAAATGTGCAGATTTAATATGTTTACATACCATTGTAGAAGATGTGGTGTTTGATAAAGCTCTTGGACCACAAATGTCCATTTGTAAGGAGATTGATCTAGACCAATAGTCATCTCCTCAGCACACCCACTTATCCCCTTTACAGGTCAGGTCTGATCGATAACGTGTCTGTATGTCAGGCATGCTCCTGGTTAATAACACAAATAAATCAAACCAGCTAGCATTTATGCTGTGCCTGCATCAACAATAATACCATGTACTACTGCATCCAAGAGAGAGAGAAAGAGAGAGAGAGAGAGAGAGAGTAAATGTTTTTGAAACTAAACTTGTGTAAGTACTGTGTAATATATATATATATATATATATATATATATATATATATATATATATGATATATATATATATATATATATATATCTATAAGGGGGCACGGTGGCTTAGTGGTTTAGCACGTTCGCCTCACACACCGCCAGGGTCCGGGTTCGATTCCCGTCTCGGCCATGTATGTGTGGAGTTTGCATGTTCTCCCCGTGCCTCAGGGGGTTTTTCTCTGGGTTCTCCGGTTTCCCCCTGGTCCAAAAACATGCACGGTAGGTTGATTGGCACCTTGGAAAATTGTCCCTAGTGTATGATGTGTGTGTGTGTGTGTGTGTGTGTGTGTGTGTGTGTGTGTGTGTGTGTGTGTGTGTGTGTGTGTCTGCGATGGGTTGGCATTCCATCCAGGGTGTATCCTGCCTTAATGCCCATAGACGCCTGATATAGGCACAGACTCCCCGTGACCCGAGGAAAGATCGGATATAGAGGTAGAAGATTAATGAATGAATGAATATATATATATATATATATATATATATATATATATATATATATATATATATATATATATATATATATATATATATTACATTTATTGTACATTTGCCAATACAAATACAAAAATGACTATGCTTCATTTATTAAAAGAATCTATAGTCTACACACAGGCTGCTGCTTCCACCCGCCCTTTCTCCCACTTTGCGGTTATTTCTTACTAGGATGGTTATCCCCAGAAGCAATTTGAGCTGATCTAAAAGTAAATGAACTTCCTTGCAGTCAAACCGCCCAATTATTAACAAAAATACGAACTTTTGCAGCTAAGTTATCTTTCAAATAGCGCGATATTACCTTCTGGCTGTGCGCTTAGGGGGATCACTAATTTAGTAATTGGACAGAAAAATCGTCATGTTAATTGGCGAAAATATTTTCATTGAAAATCAAAGGTAAAAAGGAAAAAAAAACAACAAACCCATCTAAATAAATCTACAATTTGGAATGAATGCTGCTCACAGTTCTGTATATCTTTATTGCCTAAAATCAGTGTTTGATTCTTGTGTTTTAGAAAAATAAATGGAAGAAGTGTCATAGATTAGACAAAATGAATTTGCTACACATTTTTACTAGACACCATAGAGTATGCTGTAGTATGCAACATGTTAATAAACAGTATGAAACAGTATGAATAATAGATTCTCGTGCATCAATATTAGAAAATAAGATTTAGCTGATTAAGGTTTGAAGGAATCCATATACCTTTAAACCTCTCTCTCTCTCTCTCTCTCTCTCTCTCTCTGTCTCTCTCTCTCTCTCTCTCTCTCTCTCTCTCTCTCTCTCTGTAAATTTTTAGTATTCACAGACCTTCTTAACACATGAAATTATTCCATGCTACATCTTAAACTCGGGAGATGCAATTTTATTGAAAAAGCATTTTAGTACATTCAATAATGCAAACCCATATTCAATATTCATTGCATTTATTCCACTATCATCTTGAGTATATCCTCCTTTCATAATTACCTTGACACTCCGACACTAATAACATTGCATATACTTACCTAGCTTTTGGCGTCCCCATTCCATGTTTTCTTGCATTTATTTTCTTGTACCAAGACCATTCATTCATACTAAATGCTTGTAGTTGATTTCTTATTCTCATTATATTGTGTCGTCGAGAAGAGAATCATCTTTTAAGAGTAACATATTTATCGTAGCCTTTAAGTGCAAACCACTTCTATCTTTATAGTGTGAATTCATTCTTTCTTTTCATTCTCTATATGTTTTATCGTTTATCCGTGTACGGCAGAAACAGCATTAAGGTTTCTCACTAATGCGGGTCAATATATTATATTAGTACTAATAGGACTTAATGCATGCTGTATATTATGGTGACAGCTTATATAAATTGATATTCTGTGAATGTCCATATATACATGGATTAGTATATTCACTCTGGCCCGTGCTTTTGTGTAACGCATCCTCCTGCTTTCATTATCCGTGCCTGTCAGATTAGCATGTGATGTAGCGAATTGCCAATGAGTATGTGATGCTCACCAGCAATATCTAGAATTAGTTAATGCTCTTAGTTTTGTGCTTCCAGAATTTGCAGTTATTAGTTATCTATTCCCAGAAATAGGAAATGAATTCTTTACATTCACATGTATTGCAGAAATCCAAATGGAAGTTTGATCTGATATATTAAAGAAGCAAAAACGTATTTTATATACAGATTTTTAGTGTCCAGGGGAGTGTGAATGAATATAGTATGAAAATGAATATAATTTTGCATATATTTGTACTGTAGACTTTAGAATATGCACTAAGAATGTGTAGACACGCGTCATATGGAACAGTCACGTGAGACTTTTTCTTTTTTTTGGAGAAGGTTATAGTAAAAGCTATTTCAGTGCAAATTTGTCTCAGTCATGAATGCATGTTTCTTTATAAGGTGTTGGCATGGTGACTGAGAACAGGAAGTAAATCCATGCCAAGTGAAGGAATGTCTCCAAGGAGACTAGGAGGCAAAAGTTTGTGTAATTCCCTGCTTCTGAGCATCTGGGCCATAGACGGGTACGGTTTGCTCAATAATTTGCAGTTTCAGTAATTAAGCATTTACAGATACACAAATTTGAATATCCCACATGCTGCGGAACTGAAAATTTAAAGGGATGACCAAAGAATTGCAATACAATAAAGACAACAGATGGCCACTTGTTACAGTAGCAATTAGAAATAGTGCTAATGCTTGCATATTAAATCTTTTATTATTTTTTTTTTTGATAAATATGCAAGTGTATGCAATTTTGGCAGAGGCATTTACATATAAATAATTATAACGTTAATTTGGGGCTATCTGCATAATTTTGAACATTTACAAAATACAACTTTAAATTCAATTCATTTTTATTTGTATAGCGCCTTTAACAACAGCGCTTTTGGACATTGTCTTAAAGATAATCAAAAGATAATAGATAATGCAGTAAAAAAAATAAAGGTTGTTCTTGATAAGTGTAAGTTTGTCCTTTATGGGCCAGCCGGTGGCGACTGTGTCAAGGACAAACTCCCAGAGATGAAAAAAGAAAGAAATGTTGGGAGGAATCACACTCAAGAGAGAACCCATTCTCATCAGTGTGATACTGAATGTCCGTGTATTATGGCTAAACCATGTTGAGGTGATCAAATGTAGTGTAAACTGTAGCCTTGGGCTGCTGGTGCAGAATGAGTCCCAATCCATCCTCGAAGCACCTTAGTGGTGTAATTTCTTGGTTCCCCAGGCCATAGGTCATAGAGGAAAATCCCAGCAGAGTGGCCTTAAATGAAAGAGAACACCATCCAGAGGCATGGTGGGACAAATTGTGCAAGTCCGAGCAGAGGCGCAGGAACACTGGTCAATGGTAGAGGGAGAGAGAGAGAGAGAGAGGAACAAGGGAGAGAGAAAGATATGAATAATTAAGTATCCATATTGTTGTGTAAAAGTTAAAGACACTGTGGATTTTCAGACTCCGGCAATACTAGAAGGGAGAGCCAGAAGATAACACAGCCAGGAGGGAGCTCTTGGATAAGAGCCGGCTCTACAGACCACCTTCAGCAAACCTGAGTGAATGTGTGAGAGTGAGGGAACAACAGTATACAAATATCCCACTTCCCCAAATACTCTACATCCATGATCCCTCTAGATCTGCTCCTTTATCTAAGAGAAGTCTACTGATTAAATGATTAAATGTGTCTTCAGCCTCCGCTTGAATACTGGGACACAAATTAGAAGGTTGTCCCATACTATGTGGGGCTTCTGCTGTAGCCTTCATTATTTGAGGTACCAACAAATAGCCTGCGCTTCATAATGTTATTCTAATGAGCTACAAAGGTATGAGACAATAATCACACCAAGATCTTTTCTATGTAATTCAAAAGTTTACATCTATCTGCATTTTTACTGCAAGCAAAAATACTTCCCTATTATCCTATTGAAGCAGAAGGAAGTTATTGAGCATCCACTGTCTGATGCGCTTTACACACTCCTCAACATTGTTAACATGATCTCTCTCATCTGGTTTTGCTGAAACATACAACTGTGCATCATCAGAGTAGCGATGGAAGCTAAACCGTGTTTATGTACTTTATAAAGTAACTCCGAAGCACCATATGTAAAGGTAAAAAAAGCTGAGGGCCCAACACGGATCCTTGTGGAACACAAGCTTTGCCTCAGAGGGTGTGAAGAGCTCACTATTTACATCTACATACTGATAATGACCAGTCAAGATTTAGTCCAGGAGAGATGCTTATTCCAACAACATTTTCTAGTCTAGCAGATGTGAGCAATGGTGTCAAAAGCTGCACCGAGATCAAGGAACACTAGGAAGGAAACACAACCCTGATCAGAGGCCAATAACAACAAGTCATTTGACAGTTTAACCGGTGCCGTTTCAGTGCTATGATGAGGCCAAAATCTTGACTGATGTACTTTGAAAATGTTATACATAAGTAGGGGCCTCTATTGTGCTAGAACCTGTGCTAGAATCGTGGGGTTAAAGGGAAGGTTTGATATTGGCAATACAGATCCAATAAAGATCCTTGTGGAAAACAAGCTTTACTTCAGAGGGTGTGAAGAACTCAGGTTTACCTGCGAGGTTTAAAGTTTTAGACACAGAACCAGTGCTAACAGAAGAGTTTATTATTTCTAGAAAAGGTATAACTACTTCTGGGATTATCTATTTGAAGAGACTGGCAGGTAAGGGATCTCAAAACACTTATCAAAGTTGATGATTTTGCTGAGGAAATTATTTCATTCTCTCGAATAGAAGTAAAAGTATGTAATTGATTATTTCTTATGAGTATAGTGCTCTCTACAGGGTAATTTTTAAAAAAATTGAAATAATTTTAATAGTCTGGATTATTTTTTGCCTGATATTTTTTTTTTAAATACTTTAATTATTGAAAAACTCCATAAACTCATTCATTCATTCATCTTCTACCCCTTTATCCGATCTTCCCTCGGGTTGCGGGGAGCCTGTGCCTATCTCAGGGGTCGCACACACACTCACATTCAAACACACATTGACACACTAGGGACAATGTTGCATGTTTTTGGACTGGGGGGAAACCGGAGAACCCGGAGAAAAACCTCCTGAGGCACGGGGAGAACATGCAAACTCCACACACGGGGAGGTGGGAATCAAACCCTGACCCTGGAAGTGTGAAGCAAACGTGGTAACCATTAAGCCAATGTGCCCTAGCTCCATAAATTCATTCATTCATTCATTCAGTCGTGGGAACCTGTGCCCATCTCAGGCGTTTTTGGGCATCAAGGCAGGACACACACTGTATGGGGTGCCAACCCTTCGCAGTGCGCACACACACTTTCACATTCATACACACACATTTTCACACTAGGGACAATTTTCAATCTACCATGCATGTTTTTGGACCGGGGGAAACCGGAGAATCCAGAGAAAAAAAACCCTGAGGCACAGGGAGAACATGTAAACTCCATACATACACACACAGCGGAGGCAGGAATCGAACCCCCAACCCTGGAGGTGTGAGGCGAACGTGCTTACAACCAAGCCACCGTGCCCCCCAGGCTATTTCAAATACTAATAATTTTCTTTGATGCCATTTGCTTTCTTATTTCTGGTTTATGTTGTCGGTATCATCATTTTACCAGGGCACTAATATTTTCTGCCAGGTCATTTTCATTTCGACTGGAGCTACTTCATCTAGAGCAGGCATGTTCAAATGCGGCCCGTGTTCAAATTTCCCCTGGCCCACAGTCTCCGTCATAAAATCAATAATATTCGGCCCGCCAGCACTGTTGATCAAGAGTATAAAATAAAAGAATAAAAAAAACCCCTATTTTAAATTTCACCAGAAGACTTGTAGCCGCACTCTCACATAAAGGTCAGAGAAGAAGGATGCAAAGCTATAAAATTCCACTGTATTCGGTAACGCCATGAGGTACTTACATTGTGACCGAGGGAATTTCAAAAGAGGCAATGATCTGAAATAGCGTCTGTGGACTGTGGAATTATGGCTTTATTATTTTTTATGTTAATATTACACAAAGGTGCGTTCCCCAATATGAGACATTGCTCTCTGACTCCAGCTTCCAAACAAGCTAGGATATACAAAGAAACTATTTCACTGTGCTGTAATGTGACAAATAGAGGCTATTCAATAACATTCTGATTAATTCCTACTGAATCTAGAATGAACACAACTGCTGTTCTTAAGGAGTCTTCCCGATAATCGAAATGTATCTTAGTCACCAATTAATTAATTTATTGACGAAACTTTCTTTCGGACATTTTATACTGATGTATAGCACTTTGAATATATTACATTTGTGTTTTTTTTTTTTAATGCTTAGATTATTGTTATTATTAATATAATAAGCTTCATTTAATGATATACAGTATAAATCTTGGATTTGGATAGTCACTATTGCTGTTCTGAAACTATGGCCTATGCTACTAGAAATGAGAGCTTCCGGAGTAGGAGGGATACCATCCTGCTCAAACAGGCCAGCTTTGCCCTCAAAATTGCTCTAATTGCCTATGAAGCCCACATTGTTTTTGGAGCACCATTCGGACATCCAGCTGTTCAGCGACTATAAGCTGCTGTAAGCTACATTGCCACGCCTCACTGGGATGGAGCCAGAGCACATTACATCATTGGACATTGCCATCACTAATTTACACACCTCTATAATGTTACTCATCGTAACCTGTAACTGTGGAACGTGTATATCATTATTAGCTCCTGTGTGAAAGATCAGGGAACCTGTGCTTTCCTAAAGCCTCTATATATTAAGTTCAACTAAAATGTTTAATATTTTTACAGATTCTGGCATAATAAAAGTATATGAACTAACTTGATCATCTAAGCATATTTATTTAGAGAGACAAAACAGTTATTACCAATCACTTTTGTTCACCAAAATACAGGTGAATAGAATAGACTTTATTTGTCACATACAGCACAGTGAAATTCTTTCTTTGCATATCCCTGCTTTTTTGGAAGAGGGCAGGGTCAGCTATGATACGGAGCCCCTGGAGCACAGAGGGCTATGGGCGACAGCTTGGCCATACCGGGATGCTAATTTTGTGCAATTGTACTACAATTTGCCCCATCTTGTGTCTTGACTTAAGAGGTAACACAGATAGAAAAGCCATTTATAACCAGATAAGGCTCTGCCCATGCAAAATGCCTCCTTTGCCATTTTGTTCTGTACGCTCATCAGTTTTCATGCTGTGAAAAGCCAGAAATTCACTGACCTGTTCCACGTGCATCTCATTTCCTTCAAAGGACCTCTCGGACCTTCCCTTTTGCTGCTGCTCTTCTTTTTTTTTTTCTTTTTCTTTTTAAATTTCTCTTACTCTCACACATGACACATGAAGAGGGAAGGGGCCTTTGTGGGTCAAAGGAAGAGAATAAAGCTTTCAGATATCATTATTCGCTTAGAGTAGAATCAGATAGCCCTTTATTCCTTTGCGAGATTAGACAGGGGCCAGACAGAGACATATCCATCATGCGGGATCTCTGTCAGTGGGAGTTGGTTTTGTTTCAGGCCTGCTGGTCTGCCTACACCTGCCGCTACCACAGAGAGTTTGGCCTAAAATAGCTATATTTGGTTTCTATGTCTGCCAAAATTTTCAGTTCACTGAAACATATAGGGGTATCTGGCGGACAGGTCTCTCTCTCTCTCTCTCTCTCTCTCTCTCTCTCTCTCTCTCTCTCTCTCTCTCTCTCTCTCTCTCTCTGCTTGATCATGTCCAAAAATAAGTTCTCTGTTTGTATTCTTTAATATGTTCTTCTTTTTTTTTCATTTAGCTGCTGGCACAAATAGACATTATGTGACATCTTAGCAGCAGTACATCTTCTGGCTTTTGCTGCTGCAGCAGTTGGCCTATTGCACCTAACGTCCCACTCCTATTTATTCTGTTCTAAGAGCCTCTATATTTCTGCCCCTGCTACCAGCCCAATCCCAATCAATAAAGCCAAAGGCTGGCCTGTTATGGTTTATAGAGGCTGTCTATAGTAAATTCATGAATTTTGCATTAGCGGTCTGTGGTGCAAACTGACGACTACAGTGCAAAGCTCAATCCGGAACCTTTTTTTTTCACCGGACAGGCCTTTAGCACCTGTGAGCCCATAGCAGAAACCTGAATCCCATTCTTTCATCAACTAAATGTTGTACTCAATAAAGAGAGCTGCAACCAGAGCCATTTCCTCCATCTGGAACGTGCCATTGGTGCTATTTTTGCCTGCATCATCAAGGTAATTGGCATCTGTGGCCCTGCTGACATCTGGCTGTACAGTGCTAAATCACTGTTTCTGCAGCCTGTGAATTGCACAGCTGATGTCTGAGGACAACTAGGGATTAGACCGAGTTAATGTCTTCCCTTTAAACAGAATTGACATTTAAAGATTTCTCTTACAGAAATGTGACCCAACCCCTTGCCCACAGAGTCTGCCAGTGGCTTGTGTTGCCTAGGTTAATTTTTTTAATTAAAGCATCATTATCACCATCACCATCATCATCATCATTTGTTTGGGAAGTGTTTTTGTATTTGTTAATGAATGAATACATCACTGTTGTATGCAGTACTATGCAGTGCTGCGTTTTAATGAGGTCTGATACTATGCAGTGAGGACTAATTTGAAACAATTAACATCAATGGACTTGATATAATTTTCAGTCTTTTGCATTCCCTACTGCCCTGTCATGCTCTCTATGTGCCGAAACACATGTCTTTCTGCCCTCAGGCTGGCAGAATTAATAATCGCGGTAATCATCCAATTACGAGAAACAGAATGGCCTTCTAGTGGCAAAAAAGGGCCTTTCCCTTATGGCAATGCCCTTTGGTTAAATACAATGACTGAATACTCATTTTAGAGAACAAATGATAGTGATAGTGAATATATGATAGTGTATTGTGACATTTTCACACAGTTTTAAGCAAAAAACAAGCTCAAAATAAGTTAAGAGATTGGCAATACACCAACACACACACCCACACACACACACACACACACACACACACACCACACACACACACACACACACACACACACCACACAACACAATATATACATATATATATATAATATATATATATATATATATATATATATATATATATACAGTGGTGTGAAAAACTATTTGCCCCCTTCCTGACTTTTTATTCTTTTGCATGTTTGTCACACAAAATGTTTCTGATCATCGAACACATTTTAATATTAGTCAAAGATAACACAAGTAAACATAAAATGCAGTTTTTAAATGAATGTTTTTATTATTTAGTGAGAAAAAAAATCCAAACCCACATAGCCCTGTGTGAAAAAGTGATTGCCCCCCTTGTTAAAAAATAACTTAACTGTGGTTTATCACACCTGAGTTTTTCTGTAGCCACCCCCAGGCCTGATTACTGCCACACCTGTTTCAATCAAGAAATCACTTAAACAGAAGCTACCTGACACAGAGAAGTAGACCAAAAGCACCTCAAAAGCTAGACATCATGCCAAGATCCAAAGAAATTCAGGAAGAAATGAGAACAAAAGTAATTGAGATCCATCAGTCTGGTAAAGGTTATAAAGCCATTTCTAAAGCTTTGGGACTCCAGCGAACCACAGTGAGAGCCATTATCCACAAATGGCAAAAACATGGAACAGTGGTGAACCTTCCCAGGAGTGGCCGGCCGCCCAAAATTACCCCAAGAGCGCAGAGACAACTCATCCGAGAGGTCACAAAAGATCCCAGGGCAACATCCAAAGAACTGCAGGCCTCACTTACCTCAATTAAGGTCAGTGTTCACGACTCCACCATAAGAAAGAGACTGGGCAAAAACGGCCTGCATGGCAGAGCAGAGTTCCAAGACGCAAACCACTATTAAGCAAAAAGAACATTAAGGCTCGTCTTAATTTTGCTAAAAAACATCTCAATGACTGACAAGACTTTTGGGAAAATATCTTGTGGACTGACGAGACAAAAGTTGAACTTTTTGGAAGGTGCGTGTCCCGTTACATCTGGCGTAAAAGTAACACAGCATTTCATAAAAAGAACATCATACCAACAGTAAAATATGGTGGTGGTAGTGTGATGGTCTGGGGTTGTTTTGCTGCTTCAGGACCTGGAAGGCTTGCTGTGATAGATGGAAGCATGAATTCTAATACCAAAAAATCCTGAAGGAGAATGTCCGGCCATCTGTTCGTCAACTCAAGCTAAAGCGATCTTGGGTGCTGCAGCAGGACAATGACCCAAAACACACCAGCAAATCCACCTCTGAATGGCTGAAAAAAAACAAAATGAAGACTTTGGAGTGGCCTAGTCAAAGTCCTGACCTGAATCCCATTGAGATGCTGTGGCATGACCTTAAGAAGGCGGTTCATGCTAGAAAACCCTCAAATAAAGCTGAATTACAACAATTCTGCAAAGATGAGTGGGCCAAAATTCCTCCAGAGCGCTGTAAAAGACTTGTTGCAAGTTATCGCAAACGTTTGATTGCAGTTATTGCTGCTAAGGGTGGCCCAACCAGTTATTAGGTGCAGGGGCAATTACTTTTTCACACAGGGCTATGTGGGTTTGGATTTTTTTTCTCACTAAATAATAAAAACATTCATTTAAAAACTGCATTTTGTGTTTACTTGAGTTATCTTTGACTAATATTAAAATGTGTTCGATGATCAGAAACATTTTGTGTGACAAACATGCAAAAGAATAAAAAGTCAGGAAGGGGGCAAATAGTTTTTCACACCACTGTATATATATATATATATATATATATATATATATATATATATATATATATATACACACACACACACACACACACACACACACACACGTAGGGATGAAGTAAATATGGATTGACAATGTGATGTATTACACACAGACACATTCAATGCCTCACTGAACTGCACTGGGAAGTAAAATAAATTGCATCTTACATTCGGAACTGACACTTACACATACATAAACACACAGCCAGTGCAGTTAGATTAGCAGAATTCCCAGAGTAGCAGGATTTCCAACTTCACTCAGTCTTAGTCAAAGAATGCCCCACATTTTCCTGCACTGCTGTTTTCTATTCCCAGTCTAGTCACATCCATGCCTCTGAGCATTTCTGAGTGATGTAATGAGAACTCTCCAGATATGTTGGGTTGATTGAAGGACTGCTACATGGCAAGTCCCACAGTTATTTATTACCCCCTGAGTCTGCAAAAATAAATTAAGCACTGCTAGTTGACATGTATGCCTGTATCCCCCTGCCAGGGGAGAAACAAGACAACAGGTCGCATTATTGAGCTTTAGTTTTATTCAAATCAGATGTGGAAATACTTGAATGAAACAGGAATGTCTTTAATACTCTTTCGACAACACTCTGCTAAGGCCACCCATGGTCAAAAGGATTTTAATGTCTTGTGTCTTGGCTTTACATGGTTGAGAATATCCTGTGTCTTATATCAAAATGTGCTAACTTAGGTCTTTCTCCATGTCTTGCAGCTTTCCAATTCCAATACACCCCAAAGAGTGGACGGCCATCCTACGAATTATGAATGTTGAACAAGATGACCTACTTCCCACAGCAGCAGACGATGAGAGGTCCTAGGTGGAATCGGGCCTTGTCCGACCCATTGTTTATCCTGTTGTTGGCCTTGCAATTGCTAGTGGTTGCTGGCTTGGTGAGAGCCCAGACTTGTCCATCCGTCTGCTCTTGCAGTAATCAGTTCAGTAAGGTCATCTGTACACGTCGTGGACTGCGAGATGTACCAGATGGTATCTCTACAAACACCAGGTACCTAAACCTACAAGAAAATTTAATCCAGGTGATCAAAGTAGACAGCTTCAAGCACTTACGGCACCTCGAAATCCTGCAACTCAGCAAGAACCACATCCGTAGCATTGAGATCGGAGCCTTTAATGGGTTGGCCAGCTTAAACACTCTGGAGCTCTTTGATAACCGGCTGACTACTATACCTAATGGAGCATTTGAGTATTTGTCAAAGTTAAAAGAGCTATGGCTTCGGAATAATCCCATTGAGAGCATACCATCCTATGCTTTCAACCGGGTGCCCTCACTGAGAAGGCTGGATTTGGGGGAGCTGAAAAGGCTTTCCTATATATCAGAAGGTGCTTTCGAAGGCCTAAGCAACCTACGTTACCTAAACCTTGGCATGTGTAATCTAAAGGAAATTCCCAATCTCACACCTCTGGTACGCTTAGACGAGCTGGAGATGTCAGGAAATCAGCTTTCACTTATACGTCCAGGTTCTTTTAAAGGCCTTGTCCACTTGCAGAAACTGTGGATGATGCATGCTCAGATCCAGACGATTGAAAGGAATGCTTTTGACGATCTTCAGTCACTCGTGGAACTTAACCTGGCTCATAACAACCTTACTCTTCTCCCTCATGACCTCTTCACCCCGCTTCACCATTTGGAGAGGGTGCACTTGCACCACAACCCATGGAATTGTGACTGTGATATTCTTTGGCTTAGCTGGTGGCTAAAGGAAGTAGTACCCGCGAACACCAGCTGCTGCGCTCGCTGCAGTACCCCTGCTAGCCATAAGGGGCGGTATATTGGGGAGCTGGATCAAAACTATTTCCACTGTTATGCTCCTGTCATTGTGGAGCCGCCTGCCGATTTGAACGTGACCGAGGGAATGGCGGCAGAGCTAAAATGCCGGGCGAGTTCACTGACATCGGTGAGTTGGATTACCCCCAACGGGTCTATTATGACGCATGGAGCGTACAAAGTCCGCATTTCCGTGCTGAACGACGGGACATTAAACTTTACAAACGTCACGATGCAGGACACAGGGACGTACACATGTATGGTTAGCAACTCGGCAGGCAACACCACCGCCTCGGCCACACTAAACGTATCTTCAACAGAGAACAGCAGTTTCAGCTACTTTACCACCGTGACAGTAGAGACGATTGAGCCATCAAACGATGAAGGGCACACTGTAGTACACCAGAAAGTAGGTCCGACGCCTTCTTCCGGAATGTGGGAGACATCTTCGGCGCCCTCATCGACCACGACCACAACAACCCGGATGCACGTCTCCACCAAGGCCACGGAAAAAACATACACCATTCCAGTCACAGCAGTGGGCGAGGGCTCCCTCAACACGCTAGACGAGGTGATGAAGACTACTAAAATAATCATCGGCTGCTTCGTAGCCATCACACTAATGGCCGCAGTTATGCTGATCATTTTCTACAAAATGCGCAAGCAGCATCACCAGCAGAATCACCACGCGCCGACGCGAACCATCGAGATCATCAATGTGGACGAGGACTGCATGGCTGCTGGACCAACTATGGAGGGTCATTTGAATCTGCCACCTCTTGAGCATGAGCATCTTAACCACTACAATACTTACAAGACAGCATACAATCACGCATCCACCATCAACTCTATACACACCTCTGCACACGAACCTTTGCTTATTCGGGCAGGCTCAAAAGACAACGTACAAGAAACCCAGATTTGATCTTTTTTTTTTTTTTTTCTTTTTCACAATGGTAAAAAACAAGCAAAAAAAAAAAAAAAAAAGATATATATAACAAAATAAAAGAGAAATATCTGACATTTTCAATCTAAAGAAAATGGCTCTAGGTACTGATGACATGGAAGTCCATGTGCAGCAAATAAGCGAATGATGAAGGTAATTCAGTGACTTTTGGCGCTAGGGTATGTTAATTGTTTCAAAGTGTCTTTACCTAACAGAAGTTATTTATTTATGAAAAAAAAATCTATTGTGGTTATTTCAAGAAAAAAAAAAAACACATTCTACAATTATTTTTCCAGCAATCGTTACACCATGTTTTATTTCAGGATTGGTTAAAACGGTTGGTTTGCTAAAATGTTTTCAAACTAGGTAAATCCTCACAATCTTTCACGTGTACTATGTGTTGAAGTTATTCCCACCTTTTTCTTTTCTTTTTTTTTCTTCGATCTCCTGGGTTTATTCCGTTCTTTATTTTTAAACCACTCACCAACTTTTCAAATTCCCTGCATGCCACTGTTGAGACTACTGTCCTATGCCAGGCATCTCAGTGACCAGCTGCTAATTCTAATGCATTTAGTGCTTGATTAGAGCTGATCATGTACTTGTCAGAACATATTGCTCTGATTTTGATTATATTAGGTGTCTGTTTGGCTTTTCCATCTCTGGGTTTGGTGACAAAATGTCCCGTTATGGAACAACAGGTGACTTGTGTGTGTGTGAACTTTATGCATTGCAGTTTTATTCGAAGGAGGAAAATCTAGGCAAAATGATATGAGGTTAATAGAAGTTATCAATTCAGAGGGAATGTTTATGCTCAATCTTAAGACTTGGTAAAGTTCACCTGTATCAGCCAAATTATTATTTATTTAACAACAACAGCAAAAAAAAACTAAAAATACAAAAAATGAAAGCAATGCCCATAAATATTACCACACAGGTTCCATCATGCCAAATTAATCATACAATCAGTTGCCCTCTCGTTTAAACATTGACATTTACGGCATTTGGCAGAAGCCCTTATCCAGAGCGACTTACAACTGAGCAATTGAGGTTTAAGGGCCTTGCTCAAGGGCCCACTAGTGGCAGCTTGGTGGTGGTGGGGTTTGAACCCGTGATCTTTCGGTCCAGAGGCCAATACCTTAACCACTGGGCTTACCACCTCCCACTGTTTAAACAGTTTTATTTGTTCACATGAGATTAATCCCAGTACAGTTCCTGTTCCTGTACCTCGAGTAAGCGGTTCATGAGTACGTCAGAGGATTTAGACAGATGTTAGGTTTGCATCTGTATCATAAATGACACCATTTACATTTGAAATAACATGTCATGGGATAAGATTGACCCTGGTTGCCAATCATAGCCTTATGGTTAAAAAAAATAAGCCATCGATATAAAGTCAGTACAATTGCCCTTCAGATCAAAAGCTCTTTATAGATTATGGGAACTGACAATTTTCCGGTAAATGATGTTTAAATTGAAAGCATAGCATACAGTAGATAACCATTACTCTATGCACTCTGCAAGTGGAAGCAAAGAGCACAATACTTCACAATACTGATTAAACAGGTACGTTTTAAGAGATTATTCTGCCTAGGAAGTCTTTAGTCAGAATAATATCCCTCCAATAATGTAAAAGTGTAATAATTATGAGCTGGCCAACATACGAGTAGTCACTATGGTAACCGAATGACCTTGAGTTAGAAGGTAACAGCTGATGAAGCACCCATTGACCTGATACATTAATGTATTCAGAGCTAAAGAGCACGGAGAGACTCGGGTTAGTGCCAAAAACAAAACAAACAAAAAAAACAAAAAGACTTATTTCATTGTTGAAATACTAAAAATAATACTTAGAACTGTTCATTAGTTAAATTACATTATTGATTACAGCCACATTTCCTAAATGCTTACTAAGTCGAAGAACACTTTGATTTGTATTTAGTTTAGTGTAGAAACACGTTTAATCATCATAAAAAGTCCCTGCTAGACTATTTTAGTTGGATTACACGTCTAAAAAGCACCAATGATCAAAGCTCAAACATCTATGAGCCTTGATCATAGCTTTGATCCATCCTCAGACAAAGATGATTATTGTAAAACAAACATTTCGAGTAATGCACTCGCACATATCCCTCACCGGTTTCGGGTATGAAAATCCCACACACACACACACACACACACACACACACTGTGCATATACCATGCATTGCAAAGTTATTCATACCCCTTGAATATTTCCACAGTTTATCACTTCATAACTACGAACCGAAGTGAATTTTATTGGGATATTTTTATGCGATAGACCAACACACTGTATCTCAGAATTGTAAAGTGGAAGGACATTGATACATGGTGTTAAAGATTTCTTACAAATGCATATGTGCATATGTATTTAACCCCATGATAGCCCTAAAAAAATCCAGTGCAATCAAGTCACTTAATTAGTAATTAGAGTTTACCTGTGTGTACTGAAACGCAGTACAATTACTGCTGGCCTTAGAGGAAACTGCATCATGTAGACTAAAGAACACACCAGGCAGGTCAGGAATAAATGTGTTGAGAAGTTAAAAAAAGAGTTAGGTTATTAAAAACATACCCCAAGCTTTACCCCCAAATCCCTCAATCCATCAGGCAATGGAAAGAGTATGACACGACTGCTAACCTACCAAGACCACTTAAACTGACAGGACAGACATCTGACGGGGGAGAGTCTGTCCACGGAACAATTATTAGCCATACACTGCACCAATCTGGCTATTATGGAAGAGTGGAAAGTTCTGTTTGAATTTTCCACAAGTCATATAGGGGCCACAACAAATGTGGAAGAAGGTTACTGTGGTCAAATGAGACCACAATTTTAGACATGTTATGTGTGGTGAAAATCTTAACACTGCATAGTGGAACACACCGTCCACTGTGAAACATGGTGGTGTAAGTATCATGCGGTCGGGATGCTTTTTTCATCAGGGAAAGGAAAGCTGGTCAGAGTTGATGGATCCAAATACAGAGCAATCTAAACCGATTCGATTTGAGACTGGGGCGGAGGTTCCCCTTCTAGCGGGTCGACGACCATAAACATACAGCCAAAGCTAGAATTGAATGGCTGAGATCGAAACATATTCATGAGTTGGAATGAATATAGAAGGGCCTAGTCAAAGTCCAGATCTAAATCCTATTCAGAATCTTTAGCAAGACTTTTACATTAATGTTCACAGATGTTCTCCATCCAATCTGATTCAACCGGAGCTGTTTTGCAAAGAAGAATGGGCAAAAATTACAGTCTCTAGATGTACAAAGCTGGTAGAGACAAACAAAAAGACCTGAATGTATATGCATACTGCACATTTCTATTTTAATTATACAATTTTTATTTCGATTTTTATTAATTACAAATATTTAACATTGTGCATATTTTTTTTTGGAACATCACATTTATGGGATACTTTGTGTTGGTCTATCACATACAATCCCAATAAAATACCTTTAAGTTTGTAGCCAAAGTGACAAAATGGGGAACTATTCAAGGGCTACGAATGTGTTTGCAATGCACTGTAATAACTTTTCATTTTGCTCAATTTTATTTAATATTAATAATAATAATAAAAAAGTAAAATCATAATAAAACTGAATTTCCTGACAACCCAAAAATCAAGTCGGGTAAAATGAAAGGCTAAAGAAAGGAGCTCATTTTTCATCTTTTGTATTATCAAACACTGTTTCATTTCAGTGGTGCCAAGCTTGTAAAGAAAAAAAAAATTGATGACTACGCTAATGCCTTGAGATCAACACATTGTTGTGTCTTTTTTTATCAACTCTTGTTTTGTTTGTGAACTTAGATCATTGTCTTAAAATTCAATTCATATGAAAAAAGTCTTTGTCCTCCTGTCTCATACCTGTGCTTTGATTCAATTTTAGTTCTTTTTTCAAAAGCTCTATGGTGAATTATTGTGTGATGGCTTTTTTCCCCCCCTTTTGTCTCATTATGAAATCATCTTTTTTTTTTTGTATTGAAGAAGGAGCAAGTTTATCTCTGTTCCACACAATTTCTTTTCTTCTTCTTCTCTAAGAAGGAATGCTGTTCTAGTGATAGATTTATATAAAAATACATTTTGGGGGAACAAAAAAAAAAGGGACTTCAATTTTACATGTGCCAACCTGTTCGAAAAAAGATGAAAAAGAAACGTGTTGTAAAACACAAAATTGATTTTCATGTAAGCATACTTTCATGACCTTTAAGAAAAGATCAATTATAGAAAAAAAGGAGTTTGTAGTTCATACACAAAAAAAATATGGTTCAAATAAACTATTGTTGGTTTTTTCTGTATGACCTGCTTTTCATTATAGCATCTGGAGGAAGAAAAAGTGCAACAACACACACACACACACACACACACACACACACACACACACACACACACACACACACACACACACACACACACACACACATTATTAAGGCTGTGATGCTGCCAGAGTTACACCCTTGGATGGAATGCCAACACATCGCAGGGCACACACACTAACACACACTCACACACACTCATTCATACACTAGGGACAATTTTCCAAGGTGCCAATCAACTTACCGTGCATGTTTTTGGATATATATATATATAGATATATATAATATATATATATATATATATATATATAGATATATATATATATATATATATATATATATATATATATATATATATATATATATATATAGATATATATATATATACAGTCTACATCAGTCTACATGTTCTCTTGCTCTGTGCATTACAGTTGCATTTATTTACATTTGAACAATAGTTTTTGTTCTCTGTATCTCTATGCTTTTATTTTTATTTAATTATGCATGAAACGGGACCAGGATGACCAAGAGAATTTATACATATTGAATCTATACTATATTCAATAGTAGTCGTTAGCAAATCTAATGTGCCTAAATACAGCAATACCTGAAGTGAATTCATATCCAATCCATATAAATGTGTTTTGGATTCGATCTGGATCTAATTGTTTATAAATGCCTGTATAATTCTGATGTTAATTATTTATTCAAGAGAAAAGGTAGGTTTGTCATATATCGATAATACAGATTTATATCATGAGTAATATTCACCAGCAACATCTGTATACCTGCTCATTACACATGATTCTTGTGGTAGCAGTGCGTAAAATGCAGATTAAAGGTCAAGATCTTCATTTTCCCCATTTTTTTTTGTATCAGACACAGTGTAGAGAGATAATTCTACTGCTTTTGTCCATGGCATTGTTGTTGGAGCAGATGGTTGATTAGAGTCTTTCAGAAATTGTTCTCTTGGGATTTTCATACACAATGGTCTCTAGAGTCTATACAGAAAAAAAGAATACAGTGTTGAGAACAAAGGTTAGAGGAGAATAACCATACTGGTTCACACTGACAGGATGTCTGTGGTAATTATAGAAATAACTTGTCTTTCTATGAGTGTGTACAACACTTCAAGCCTTGCAACAGATGAGCTACAAGAGCAAAAGACCACATCACCAAGATTCCTTGTCAGCCAAGAACTGGAATATTATGCTACATGCTACATGGAGCACAGATTCTGGGCAATATAAATTTGGAAAGAGAAATATTATTATTATTATTATTATTATTATTATTATTATTATTATTATCATCAAGCTGTTTGCAAGATGTTTTCCATATAATTAGAAAACATAATATGATAATACATTTGTTTTGGTGATTCGGATTCCTCATCGATAATTGCAACGCAGATTATGAATGCAGTACGTTTCACAACTAAATGCATTACCGAGCTGGATCACCTGTTGTTATTATCACCTTTTATTATTTAGGTCTATTTCACTACTCCTAGCATTTATTGTGAAGGTCAGGCCTTGAATAGAACTTGCCAGTCATGCCTTACACGGAGGACAAACCGCTCAATCGAAGGGCAGGTCAGTAAGTTGCACTTACACACTCAACTCGTGTCGGCGCTTGAGCACTAACCTGACAGCTGTATTCTCTAAATGAAATGTCAATCAACTTCAATTAAAAAGAAAGCGTTTTCCTTGTGGATTTGGTCACTGTCAGTGTCCACTCGCTTGTTCATTCTTCTGTTTCCAGGATAACTAGAATAACGATCACATCCAACATATTCACAAAAATAATTGTGTGACAAGTAGGACACCTTTTTCACCAAAATGACTGAAAAACATACATACTGAATGTTAATATGTTTTTTTACTTTTTTTTTTACTTCACTTGTAATCCACTTGATACACACAATGTATCTTCTTCTACTTATTATTTTGATTATTATTATTCATTCATTCATTCATCTTCTACCGCTTTATAATATCCGATCTTCCCTCGGGTCACGGGGAGCCTGTGCCTATCTCAGGCGTCTATGGGCATAAAGGCAGGATACACCCTGGAAGGAATGCCAACCCATAGCAGGACACACACACACACACACATTCATACACTAGAGCCAATTTTCCAAGGTGCCAATCAACCTACCGTACCGTGCATGTTTTTGGACCGGGGAGGGAAACCAGGAGAACCCGGAGAAAAAACCCACTGAGGCACGGGGAGAACATGCAAACTCCACACACACATGGCCAAGACGGGAATCGAACATGGACCCTGAACGTGCTAACCATTATTCCACTGTGCCCCATTATTATTATTATTATTACCCATATTATTATTATTATTATTATTATTATTATTATTATTATTATTATTATTATTATATTATTATTATTGTCATTATTATTATTATTTATTAACTCATCTGTTTATGGCTTATTGCAGTTTTTGTCAAATTCATTATTTACAACTTGAGAGAATATTAATGTTGCATCTCTGAATCTCAGGAATAATGCACAATGCTACTACATTACCAATACACATTACACAGAGGTGAATTACCAATAAGCCCTTTTCACCTCCTGACATACTGATCTACCTGTACCCATAAATGGAATGCAACAAACAGGCCTCTCGTAATGTGTTAATTAAATGGTTAATTAAAATCTTTTCAATTCCAACCTCCTGTGCATCTAAAGTATTTTGACAGTTTGTGACCTTGCGCGTTGATTAGCTACCAGGCATTTTAATACCTACATGCCGCCAAAGCAGCAGGAAGCTATTTAACTGCAACTGGGAGAAAATACATTTACATAACAACAACTTTGTCAAATTTGTATAGTTTCACACAAGTATTACTACATGAGCTGATGATAATAGGACTGCTCCATAAAAAAGTGTCCTTCTGATTTAAAGGATAGAGAGAAGCAGCATCCCTCCATTGAGAGATCCCAGACAGTTATATAGTCTTGCACTCGATCATCCTGGTATGATCCAGTTTAAACTCAGGATCTCTCCAGATGATGGGGCAAATGCTTTTACTCCTGCACTTTTTGGGAGCACTGATATTGCCTTCGTTCAATATTGTGGCTCTGAAGTCTTTATCTTCTTAAAGATATTAATATTTTACATAAACAGATAAAACTTAGTAGGGATGTTTGATAAGATACATGTAAAACTACATATTGTTTGCGTGCCAGGTGTGATTAGTTATGAAAAGGATTATTAAAAGCAATGGAGATATATAATATATATATATATATATATATATATATATGATATATATATATATATATATATATATATATATATATATATATATATATATATATATATATATATATATATATAGGCCAAATATGTATATAAAACGGGGCACTGTGGCTTAGTGGTTAGCACGTTCGCCTCACACCACCAGGGTCCGGGTTCGGCCATGTGTGTGTGGAGTTTGCATGTTCTCCCCGTGCCTCAGGGGGTTTTTCTGGTAGGTTGATTGGCAACTTGTAAAATTGTCCCTAGTGTATGAATGTCAGTGTAAATGTGTGTGCGTCTGTGTGTGTCCAGCGATGGGTTGGAATTCCATCCAGGGTGTATCCTGCCTTAATGCCCATAGACACCTGAGATAGGCACAGGCTCCCCGTGACCCGAGGGAAGATCGGATATAGCGGTAGAAGATGAATATATATAGACTTTGACTATATGTTTTATCACTACACTGTTCCTATCTCATACAAAATTTTCAAGATTTGTTGATTTATGTTTTGGTTGCCATTGGATTTACTGTATGGTTATGTTCCAGAAGTGTCTCCAGCTGGCCTGGTGTATGAGCTGAAACTGTAGTTGTATCACCATCCAGACTTACAAACGTTTTTATGGGCATAACATAGTTATAATCTGAGTTTTTGTTATTAAGTGGTAGACATTGTGTGTTTACTCTCTACCTTGCACTTTAAGTGCATTCTTTTAAATTATTAAACGTGCACAGCAATTCCAGGGGTATAAAATAGAAACTAGTTAGTACAGTATCTCTGTGGCTTCTCTCTTTCTTTCTACTGAAAATAAGAACTGTTGTGCGTATGCATGAAATCACAAAAGAATCAACAGCGCTAGCTTTAGCCACTAAAAAGGAAGTAGCTCTAATTGTGAAGACTCTAGATTTTTTGTATTTGTCACAAATGTAGTTATATGCAGAATACAAGTTGCAGTGAATTGAAAAGTTGAAAAAAGTTGAAAAAAAAATATATATATATATATATTGACTCTAGTGAATACTAGCACTTTCCATTCTGTAGCTTGTTATGTTCAGCTTAAAGAATTTCTCTTAAAAGGCAAACAAACCACAGACAATGATGGGAATAAATCAATGACGGAAAGGACTGAAGACATTTGTTAAGACATCACATAATTGTGAAGTGAAAGAAAACTGATACAAGGTGTAAAGATTTTTTTTATAAATAAATATCTGAAAAGTGTAGCATGCATATGTATTCAGCCCCACTGAGTCAATACTTTGTCGAACCATTTTTCACTGCAATTACAGCTGTAAGTCTTTTTGGGTATGTCTATACCAGCTTTGCACATGTAGAGACTGTAATCTTTTCCCATTCTTCTTTACAAAACAGCTCCAGTTGAATGGAGAATGACCTGCAAACAGCCTGGCCAAAGATTCTCAATATGATTTTGGTCTGTATGCGACATTCTAACACATGAATATGCTTCGATCTCAACCATTCCACTGGATCTTTAGGGTCGTTGTCCTGCTGGAAGGTGAACCTATGCAAGTCCTTTGAAGCCTTTAATAGGTTTTCCTCCAGGATTGTCCTGTATTTAACTCCAGTCCATCTTCCCCTCAACCTTGACCATCTTTCCTGTCCCTGCTGAAGAAAAGCATCCCCACAGCATGATATTGCCACCACCATGTTTCACAGTGGGCAGTGTGGGCAGTACATATTTTGCTGGTGGGCTAAAAAACAGCACCTTCTTACACATTTGCTGTGTCCTCCACATGACTTTCCCACATTCAATTTAGCACTGATTTGTTTATTTTATCTTAAAGTGGCTTTCAAATGATCTATTCCTACCATAACACAAGCGTATTGCAATTATGTATATTATATTGCATATCAGTATTGTATATAGCAACTGAAAAGCTATTTTGATTTCTGACTAAACAGTTGGAAAAATAATTTAGTCCAATTAATTTTACAGTACTTTTTAATGCTCTACTTTGCCAGGCATATGAGTAATAGGTGGATGGTAGGTTGGTGGATGTCTTGGTAGGTTAGCAGTTGTGTATATACATACATATATTGATATAATGCCTCTTGAACATATGCTATATTATATTAGTGGCATATAAAATGTACTTTTTAACCACTGAATTTTTTTTTTATATTTTGATTTTTTGATTTCAAAATGACAAAAAAAAATTCAGATCAACATAAATTCTCTTAATCCAATTGAAAGGGAGTGGGGCACGGTGGCTTAGTGGTTAGCACGTTCGCCTCACACCTCCAGGGTCCGGGTTCGATTCCCGTCTCAGGCCATGTGTGTGTGGAGTTTGCATGTTCTCCCCGTGTCTCAGGGGGTTTTTCTCCTGGGTTCTCCGGTTTCCTCCCGGTCCAAAAACATGCACGGTAGATTGATTGGCACCTTGGAAAATTGTCCCTAGTGTATGTATGTGTGTGTGTGTGTGTGTGTGTGTGTGTGTGTGTGAATGTGTGTGTGTGTGTGTGTGCCCTGCGATGGGTTGGCATTCCATCCAGGGTGTATCCTGCCTTAATGCCCATAGACGTCCTGAGATAGACACAGGCTCCCCGTGACCCGAGAGAAGATCGGATAAAGCGGTAGAAGATGAATGAATGAATGAATTGAAAGGGATACACCATTTCATCCAAAAAAAATGAGGTTTTACTTTCAAAGGTAAATTGGGTAATCATTCTTAGCAGTTCCCCAGCAAATTCTTTTTGTTTTCTTGTGTTTTATGATGCCAGTTTTTATCATAATTATAGTAGCCCCCTTCCCTTCTTCCCCCATGTGCTTTCCCACAATCATCAATTATTTTCCTTGTTTAATTACACTCATTAATCAATCCAACAATTAGCAACAATGTGCTTCTCCCTTCCTTATAGGTAAAATAAACGGGCTTCTCTTCAGTACACATATATTTTGCTGATTTGTAGCTTGTACTATACTCTGAATGCTTGTTAAAAGTTTTAATGGGCATTTAGAAGGACGAGTGGCAGATGGAGCACGAGTGAGAGCTGATATATTTAGTATGTTATAATACTTTCGATGGTAGGATTTAAAATGTTCTTGGTATGAAATTATTGCTGAATTCAGCCAGTTCCTGAATGCCAGAATGTTATATGTAATGTATATGTAATACATTATGTATATGTAATATTCGAGTCTGTAAACAAAGACAAATGCCCACACATGCTATTATTCATATAGTGAATTCATATATATATATATATATATATATATATATATATATATATATATATATATATATATATATATATATATATATATGCTCAAATCCACCAAGACCTAGAAATATGAATGCCATAGACAATACTGAACCTTACACACTCATCGTTCCATTCACACTCAATCGCTTACTGATTATGCACACCTGGTTGCAGTCACCCACACACCTGCTCTGGGCATTCAGTCATTACAAATTGTCTCTTAGTGTTGTGCATTCAGCTACAGTATTAAGATGACTCTGGTAATCCTCTCTTTCCTCTGTGTGCTTTACCAATTTTGTTTTTACTATATGTACTATATTCAATTTATTATAATCAATTTATTAAAAAGAAATTACATAATAATTACACACAACTTTTTTAAAAGATTGATAAATGAGGGCCATTATAACTAGCTATTGGAAACTTGCTACTAAGGGATTAAGGTTAATATGAATACAGTGCTGGAAAGAAATAATCATAAACTGGCCAGTTAGTCTTGAGTACCTTTATTACTGTTATTGATACTATTAAATGTGCCACACACTTTAAAAAATCTCATAAAACCGACCAAATGAAAATGTTCAATGCTCAAAAAAGCTCAAGATCATGAGGATGTTCATTAGAAATGAATTAAATAACACATGTACTCCGTATACCCTGTACTTAGTACTGTAATATACAGTCCGGTCATATGACAAAATTTCAGCTATGTACTCTTAAAAGATTACAAGAAACATCTGAACAAAAAGGTGTCTACATAAAAAATGAATCCTACAAACCTCCTGTTCCGAAAACAGAAAATAATCATGTTTTTTTTTTATAGATTTTGTATTAATGGCAGACCATTAGCATGGCATGAGGCCAAATATGCATTGCACAGCATCTCCACAGGGGGACACACAGTCATAATGGTGAATATGCCTTAGGTAATCTGCATCAAAACGTGTTAGGCCAGATATGGGACAGGTCCTGCAGGGGACATCTGGACCTGTTGGCCAGCGCCAGTTCAAAATATTGCCAGTTGTGGTTCTCCATGGTCAAGCCAGTGTACCCATAGAGGCTGCATGGAGAGGTGGCTGGCATCAGCACCTATAATAAATACCTTTGCTGGTCGATCACAGTGGAGAAACTCTTCAGCAACTAGACTCCTGCATATGACCCCAAGATTACCACCAAAATCTTGAATTCTATTAAGGCCAAATACTGTAATGACTGTAAAGAAAACACTAACAAAAACAACAACAACCCGCCCCAGAGCATGATTGATCAATGTCGTGTCGTTTCTTAGCTGCTTCAGGTTAACTTTACTGTTAGACATAAATAAATAATACTTCTGCATTGTGAATGCCTTATTAATTGGAAATAAAAATAAAGCACAAGGCTTGAAAATATGCCTGTATGCTTTGATTCTATACAGTTAAGGTGACTGCTCTTTGACAGGCTTTTCCCTTTGATCATCATCCTTATGAATTCATGAATGTTTATAAGTAAAGCTACAGCCATAGAGTTTCTATAGAGATCCTCTTTGATACTTCTCCTTAAATCTCCATACAGATCTGTTAAATAGTTAAATGGCACATTTATATTCTTGCAAGAAAGCTGTAATAAGCTCAGGAAGGCACAATACTTATTGCTAACAACCTAAACTAGAGCTAAAAACTGGTGGATCGATGATAAACATATTACACAAAAGTAATGAATAGTAATGAAACAAAAGCTTAAGCAGTAAAACTTCCATACCAGTCTGTCACACCTCTCATATACTGTCTCTCATTAAAAGAAAATACATCGCTTTCTCCTACATCATGTGAAAAGTAATACCATTTCCGTCACCAGTCATTTTCACACCGAAATACCTACCAGGATCCTGGCATTCGTTCCAGACATATTGGTTTTGGCACTACATTCAATTTAGCATTGATTTGTCTATTTTAACTTAATGTGGCTTTCAGATGATCCATTACTACCACAAGACCAGCACAGTTCAATTCATTCATTCATTCATTCATTCCTTCATTCATCTATTACCGTTGTATCCGATTTTCCCTCGGGGTCACGGGGAGTCTCAGGTTTCTATGGGCATTAAGGCAGGATACACCCTGGATGAAATGCCAACCCATCGCAGGGCACACACAGTCACATTCAAGGTGCCAATCAACCTACCGTGCATGTTTTGGGACCGGGGGGAAACCGGAGAACCCGGAGAAAAAAACCCCTGAGGCACGGAGAGAACATGCAAACTCCACACACACATGGCCAAGACGGGAATCGAACACGGACCCTGGAGGTGTGAGGCGAACATTCTAACCACTAAACCACCGGGCCCCTCACATTTCAATTATGTATATTATATTGTATATTAGCGTTTCTAAAAGCTATTTAGTTTTTCTGACTAAACTGTTGGAGAAAATAATTTAGCCCTATTTATTTTAGGCTTGCACTGCAGACATGTTTGCTATAGCGTTATTTCTGACAGCTGTCTCCTCCTTTTTAATTGCACTTCATTATGAAATATAATATCCATTTTGTTGCCCATATTAATAAATGAGGAGCATTACAGAATTCGATGTAGAAGACACAAACACACACACACACACACACACACACACACACACACATGGTGTGTGTGAGAGAGAGAGAGAGAGAGAGAGTGAGAGAGATGTAGAGGTGGACAAATTACAGCTATTGTAATACGACTACAGTTTGTTCCACATGTAGTCACTGTTCTCAGAAGGCTGGAGTGTGCTCATGGGATAATAATGAAGGATATTTGAGCAGTAATCACTTCCACATTATGGGACTATTCCACATTAACTCTTGTGTTCAGGCAAACATAAGCTACTATTATTATTATGATTAGTAGTAGTAGTAGTAGTAGTAGTAGTATTGTTAGTATTATTATTATCATCTTTCTTCTGGATGGATGGATATTTCATGTCACAGGTATAAGGCAGGCTTTATTGTTACCTTCCTACAAGAACATTTCCTGCCAACTACATTGATGCATTTCTGTTTTTAGCCCGTGTACTGATTAAAATATCCCTAATCACTGTGGCTCAAATGGGGCACAAAAGAGTCTCATTAGAAGCTCCTCTGATCTCTGTGCCTGTGGGCTGGAAAACAGACAGACATATTAATTAAGACCATACCAAACAAGCAGAGAGGAAGCAAACCATGTCCTCTGTAGAAATGAAACAGGTCACAAAGCTCAACCGCTGTTGATTAGAATAATCGTTGTTTGGGGAAAACAAGACAAGTTGACGTTAAAATAAACGTAGGCATTTTTGTTCATTGCATTTCAGAATCATTAATAGCATAAAAACAGTCAATAAGGTGATGAATATTCAAGGAACACCCTTTTCCAGAGATATAAAGAAAAACATATTCAGGGCAGCTTCTAAATATGCTATTGTGATTATTTTCACAGTGTGGATATCTAACAGATGTGATCCACTTTACGCTTGTTAGATACAACATACTGTGGTAATTAAACTTGTCTCAGATACATTTTTTCGAGACCTGTTCGTGTTTAATTATAATTTATTGTATAATAATAAATAGAATACTCTTTTGTATGCATCTTTGCTAGAGCAATATTTTAATACTACGTTAGTATGGATATATTAAAAATCAATTAATAGGTTATGGAGGAGGCAAGGTGACTTAGTGGTTAGCATGTTCGCCTCACACCGCTAGGGTCCGGGTTCAATTCCCGTCTCGGCCATGTGTGTGTGTAGTTTGCATGTTCTCCCCGTGCCTCAGGGTTTTTTTCTCCGGGTTCTCCGGTTTCCCCCCGGTCCAAAAACATGCACGGTAGGTTTATTGGCACCTTGGAAAATTGTCCCTAGTGTATGAATGTGTGTGTGAATGTGTGTGTGAGTGTGCGTGCTCTGCGATGGGTTGGCATTCCATCCAGGGTGAATCCTGCCTTAATGCCCATAGACACCTGAGATAGGCACAGGTTCCCCGTGACCCGAGGGAAGATCGGATAAAGGGGTAGAAGATGAATGAATGAATGAATGAATAATAGGTTATGTACATAACCCAGATTCCCTGAAGGAACGAGGCTGTGTGTCGGAGATGCTTTGAGAACGCAGAAGAGTCTTCCCGGAGCATTGAGTACCTGAAAGGGAACTTTACATTAATTTAACTACACATGTATTACTTTTTAGTAGGAAAGCTAGTCTACGCATGATGGTACACAAGTGGTAGCTTGAAAAATGGGAGTAATGACAAGAAATACTTGGATGGGCTGAAAAACGTCATGCAGCAAGAAGATAAAATACTGAATAGAAAATACTGGTCACCAAATAGATTAAAACTAAATAAACGAGTCTAGGATGAAAATGTAAGAAGTATAAAGTACAGATATTTGTGTAAAAATGTAAAAAAAAAGTTTAAAATACTGATACCAGAAACATATACTTAATTATAGTAATAAAGTGTTAGTACTTCCCACCTCTGTACTACTGAAATTGATCATTATATAAAAATATATTGAGGCAAATTGTAAATAATGTCACTATTCGTATTCATTATTAACGGATTATTTCATTTTAAACGGCAAAGCATTAATGTAATGTAATGTAAAATGAAAGGGAATGTGAGAATGTATATAAATTAATTATTATTTGAGTTAGCATGAATGAAACAAATATATTATTATTATTATTATTATTATTAACAATTAATTAATTTGATAGTCGTACATTTATTCATTTGCTTTATTTATTAAATGGGGAGATGGTTGCTTAATCGATTGACTTTGGATCTGGAGGTCATTAGATCAAATTCCAGACACACCAAGCTACCACTCGGGGGCCCCTGAAAAAGACCCTTAACCTCATTGCTGCTCATTCATGCATTCATTCATCTTCTAAAATCTACCCCAATAGCTTTATCCGATCTTCCCTCGGGTCACAGGGAGCCTGTGTAACGGCGGTGGTGCGCTGCACAGACACACGAGGATACGGGATTCAAAAACAAAAGATTTATTCCAAAAAGTAAAACAACAAAAGAGACGCCGCTCAAAGGAGCGGCCAGACAGGCTTGGGAGCCTTGCGCTCTGCGCGCCGTGGTACCGGGAGTACCGGAGAACAGGAGCGGCGGCGGACTTGGAAGTCCGGGAATCGGGAAACAGACGGAATCGGGAAACAGACTGGAAACAGGAACAGAACAAAGGTTAGGCATATATATGTAAATATAGTACGGGTCCGCGACACTACCTAAGAGTCACGAGCCCGGACGGGGAATGAAGGAAGAGCCGGGCTATATGAAGGGAGATGGCGAGGGAGAGGATCAGGAACACCTGAGACGATTAGTGGGATTGAGTGCGTGTGTGTGTGTGGGTGTGTGTGTGTGTGTGTGTGTGTGTGTGTGTGTGTAGAAAGAGCAGGGCAGAGAGCGAGGAGGGAGAGAGAGACAGAGAGACAGAGAGAGAGAGAGAGAGAGAGAGAGACGCCGTGACACATCACCCACCCACCCCCCCTCCTAGGAGCGGATTCCAGACGGCGGGTCAGGGACTACCGGGAGAGTGGGCCAGGGCGGAGCCGGCGGGTCAGGGACTAACGGGAGAGTGGGCCAGGGTGGAGCCGGCGGGTCAGGGACTAACGGGAGAGTGGGCCAGGGCAGAGCCGGCGGGTCAGGGACTAAGGCACGGGAGTGTGGGCCAGGGCGGAGCCGGCGGGTCAGGGGCTAACGGGAGAGTGGGCCAGGGTGGAGCCGGCGGGTCAGGGACTGACGGGAGTGGGCCAGTGGGCCGGGAGGGTGGGCGGGGCCGGCGGGACTGGGACTGGGGGAGAGTGGGCCCGGGCGGAGCCGGCGGGTCAGGGACTAACGGGAGAGTGGGCCAGGGCGGAGCCGGCGGGACTGGGGCTGACGGGAGAATGGGCCAGGGCGGAGCCGGCGGGAGTGGGACGGCGGGACAGTGGGCCTGGGCGGAGCCGGCGGGACTGACAGGGAAAGTGGGCTTGGGCGGAGCCGGCGGGACTGTGGCTGACAGGGCAGTGGGCCTGGGCGGAGCCGGCGGGACTGACAGGGAAGTGAGCTTGGGCGGAGCCGGCGGGACTGGTGGGACAGGGGACCTGGGCGGACAGGGGACCTGGGCGGGGACGGGACCTTAACGGAACGGGACCCTGAACTAAAGGGAGAGGGACCTGGGCGGAACAGGCGGGACCTGACTAACGGGAGAGGGGACCTGGGCGGAACAGGCGGGGCACGGGACCTGGGGAACGGCGGGACCTGAACTAAAGGGACAGGGGACCTGGGCGGAACATGGCGGGACCTGGACTAAAGGGACAGGGGACCTGGGCGGAACAGGAGGAGGACGGGACACTGGGCGGAACAGCGGAACAGGCGGGACCTGGACTAAAGGGACAGGGGACCTGGCGGAACAGGCGGGACTGGGCGGAACAGGCGGGACAGGGACCTGGGCGGAACAGGCGGAACTAGGGAGACCTGGGCGGAACAGGCGGGACCTGGACGGGAACTGGGCGGAACAGGCGAGGACGGGACTGGGCGGAACGGGGGGCACGGACCTGGCGGAACGGCGGGACCTGGAACAAAAGGGATGGGACCTGGAGGAACAGGCGGGACCTGGACTAAGGGAGACGGGACCTGGACGGAACAGGCGGAGGACGGGACCTGGACGGAACAGGCGGAGGACGGGACCTGGGCGGACAGGCGGTGGGCCGTGCTCGGGGCGTGTCCTCGGCTCGGAGGCCCCCACGGCATCCTCTTCGGGCTCGGAGGCCCTCTCGTACGGGGCCGCGGGTTTTGGAGGCCATTTTGGGGCCGCTGGTTCGGCGGCCATGGGGCCGCGGGTTCGGCGGCCATCTGGGCTGGGCCGCAGGTTCGGCGGCCATCTTGCACGTTGGGCCGCGGGTTCGGCGGCCATCTCTGGGCCGGGCCGCATTCGGCGGCCATCTTGGCGGGGCCGCAGGTTCGGCGGCCATTGCTGGGCCGCAGGTTTCGGCGGCCATCTTGGGCCGGGCCGCGGGTTCGGCGGCCATCTTGGCCTGGGCCGCGGGTTCGGCGGCCATCTTGGGCAGGGCCGCGGGTTCGGCGGCCATCTTGGGCTGGGCCGCGGTTCGGCGGCCATCTTGAAGGGCCGCATGTTCGGCGGCCATCTTTAACGGTTGGGCCGCGGGTTCGGCGGCCATCTTGCTGGGCCGCGGGTTCGGCGGCCATCTTGCTGGGGTGGCCGCGGGTTCGGCGGCCATCTTGGGTTGGGCCGCGGTTCGGCGGCCATCTTGCGTGGGCCGCGGGTTCGGCGGCCATCTTGGGCTGAGTAGCCGCCGCACTGGAACGCGGTAGGTCGCTCCCCCCCAAAAAAATTCTTGGGAGAGTTCCCCCCCGAAAACCTCCCAGATCCGGTCCATGAAGCAGTCCGCCGACTGCGTGAGGAAAGTCCTCCCTGGTCCCAGATTTCAGCTGCCCAACCAAGAGCGGGACCGGTCAACTGCATGGCAATATGGGAGATTTTGGCACGATCAGTTGGAAACTGGTCTGGATATTGGCTGAATGTTTCCATACAGTTCGAACCAGGAAGGCGTGGCATGTCTTCCTCCGAGCCGGCGTAGCCCGCGGGGGGAGCGACGGCGGCAACTCGCGGGCTTCGAGGGGGGCGTGTCTCCGAATCGTGGCAATCGGATGCAAAGAAACATGGTGGCCCGTGCGTCTGTGATGAAAAAAAAAAGAGAAAAAAAAAAAAGGAAAAAATGGAAAAATGGAAAAAATAACCTGGGTCGCGGCGGAGCAGCTATTTCCTGGTCCGGCTTGCTCCGCTATCCGTACCGCGGCGGAGCCGCGACTTCCGGGTTCGGCAGTCGCGGTCGCGGCTTCCGTACCGCGGCGGAAACGCGACTTCCGGGTTGCGCTGTTTCGGTCCGGGCTTCTGTAACGGTGGTGGTGCGCTGCACAGACACACGGGGAAACGGGAATTCAAAAACAAAAGGATTTATTCCAAAAAGTAAAACAACAAAAGAGACGCCGCTCAAAGGAGCGGCCCGACAGGCTTGGGAACCTTGCGCGCTGCGCGCCGTGGTACCGGGAGTACCGGAGAACAGGAACCGGCTTGGAAGTCCGGAATCGGGAGAACAGACGGGAATCGGGAAACAGACTGGAAACAGGAACAGAACAAAGGTTAGGCATATATATGTAAATAGAGTACGGGTCCGCGACACTACCTAAGAGTCACGAGCCCGGACGGGGAATGAAGGAAGAGCCGGGCTATATGAAAGGGAGATGGAGAGGGAGAGGAATCAGGAACACCTGAGACTGATTAGTGGGATTTGAGTGCGTGTGTGTGTGTGGGTGTGTGTGGTGTTGTGTGTGTGTGTGTGTGTGTGTAGAAAGAGCAGGGCGGAGCGAGGAGGGAGAGAGAGACAGAGAGAGACAGAGAGAGAGAGAGAGAGAGAGCGCCGTGACAGCCTGTGCCTATCTCAGGCATCTATGGGCAGTAAGGCAGGATACACCCTGGATGGAATGCCAACCCATCGCAAAGCACACACACATACACACACACACACACACCACACACACACACACACACACACACAAACACACACACTAGGGACAATTTTCCAAGGTGCCAATCAACCCACCGTGCATGTTTTTGGACCGGGAGGAAACCGGAGAACCTGGAGAAAAACCCTCATGAGGCACGGGGAGAACATGCAAACTCCACACACACATGGCCGAGGCGGGAATCGAACCCCGACCCTGGCGGTGTGAGGCGAACGTGCTAACTACTAAGCCACCATGCCCACTCATTGCTGCTCAGATGAGATATAATGTAAGTCACTCTGGATAAAGGTGTCTGCAAAATGTCATAAACTGTAAATTTGCTCTATGAATTAACGCTATCTTGCAGCTATGGCACTCTTGTTACATGTCTTTTTGCTTTTGTTGGTCTTTCTGAAGGTGACGTCTGAAGGTTTTCTGAAGGTGCATCATCTTACCTGTGAGTCTTTGTGGGCAAATGAGGCTTGGGGTCTGGAGCCATGCTGAGACGGACACAGAGGTGTTTAGTCATCACCGACAGGGAGACAGCTGTGGCTAGACACCAGAAACCTGCTGTTAGATTTATGTCACTCTGAGAATGAAGTCACTGCATGGCAGAAATCTCACAACAGACACTCTAGTGGAAGGTAATGAGAGACGGACCTGAAGGACAAAACACTGCATATCAGTTAGCATAGACTTCTTTTGTTTGATTTTTACTTGTTTGTTTACTGCCTCCCACACAGAGTTCCTGGGATTTACTTTCTGACCATGATAAAGTGATTTTTCGTTTCAGAAATACATGAATGAAGGAAGAAATAAAAGGTTATTTTATTCATCTTTTAACATTGAACAAAAGTAATTTCATTAAAAAACTGAGGTAAATTTGTCTCAATGCTTCGTTTAGTTAATTTAACTACACACGAAGCATGTTTCCCACGGACTATTATTAGTCACGCACAAAATTTGGAAGCGCATGGACCAAATGAAAAATGAAGGAACAGAGAGAAAACAGCAAGGGGCCAGAAGAAGATTGATATCGAAACCTGTTTTCACCACATAAAAAAAAACAAACGTTTCAGACTTTTTTGATATTACTTTTTTTTCCTCACAATTCTGAGTATTATGGTATCACGGCTCCGATCCCTGGAGAGAATTCTGTTTAACAATCAAAGCTCTGGAGGAGACGGAACAAGACCACGGCCTCGTTCATACACCAACAGCTTCAACCTTTAGGTTTATAACATCAGCAGAAATGTTGGATGTTTACAAGTGAAAAGTCAGAATTGTGTGGAATTAAATCAGAATTACTAGAAATAAACTCGCAAGTGAGAGAAATAAATGAGGCAAACTTTTTGATGTGGTGAAAACGGCCTTCCAAACGATTCAGGATAAAGAAAGATACAAAGTTGGAAATAACATAGTGTGTTAACTTGTTTCATTCATTCATTCATCTTCTACCGCTATATCCGATCTTCCCTCGGGTCACGGGGAGCCTGTGCCTATCTCAGGCGTCTATGGGGCATTAAGGCAGGATACACACTGGATAAAATGCCAAGCCATCGCAGGGCACACACACACACATACACTCACATTCACACACATTAATACACTAGGGACAGTTTTCCATGGTGTCAATCAACCTACCGTGTTTTTGGACCCGGGGGAAACAGGAGAACCGGGAGAAAAACCCCCTTAGGCACAGGGAGAACATGCAAACTCCACAGACACATGGCCGAGACGGGAATATGCTAACCACTAAGCCACCGGGCCCCCAATCAGAAATGTATTTTTCTATTTTTATTTATGATTTATGTGGCAGTTGAGTGCACTAAATGGGATTAGTTTTTGCACATATTCTTGTCTGCAATTTCAATGTCAATTTTTCTAAAAAGGAAACAAATCACTTTTTTATTTTATTTCATTTTAAAAGAACTGTCATATTTTCTCTTGTATATTTAGTATTGCTCTTCAACAATGAAAAATTGCTTGATTTTTCTTGATCGATTTTTCACTATAGATGTTTACTACACCGAAGAACATTTTTAAATAGCTTTTTTGTGTTTATTAAATAGAAAAACTGATTCTATCTAGACCAGTATTATGGGACTCATTCAAACACACACCATAGGATTTAATCTCAGGATTGGAAATAGTTGCCGCACAAATAGTAACATTTGTAAAAATTATGAAAGGAAGAATGAAATTTTTGTTGTTGTTGTACTCTTTATATTTGTAAGTTTATATAACCAAATTAAAGATGTATTGTTGGTTACAGACCAGCATTATTTTCTGTCTGTGCTCAACATGCATAAATTCTATTGTTCATTCCAACAATACAGTACTGAGAGATAAATGCATCTTGACCAGTTTTTTATTGCTCAGTTGAAGTTGCATAAAAATAAAAATGATAAAATGATATTTTGCCGATAAGAAGTACCTAGGCTAATGTGCTGGGACTGCACAAATATGCTTGTGAATCTAGAAGCTGTTTTGCAGAAATAGAAGGAAGCCAGCATTCTGTAAACGATATATATGTCCAGTCAATGCAGACTGTGCGATTGCGCAGCAAATGGGTGCGTGACTATTTGAAATAGACATGGTGTTTGTCACGGCTCTCTCTCTCTCTCTCTCTCTCTCTCTCTCTCTCTCTCTCTCTCTCTCTCTCTCTCCCCTCGCTCCTCTCCCTCAGCTCTCTCCAAAATCCAAACCACACACACACACAAACAAACACAAAACAATCAGCCTCACCTGTTCTCTCCTCGCTCTTCCCTGCTCTTTCCCCACACACACACACTCACACTAATCAGCCTCAGGTGTTCCTGATCCTCTCCCTCTCCATCTCCCTTTATATAGCCCAGCTCTCCCTTCATTCCCGGTCCGGGCTCGTAACACTTAGGTAGTGTCGCGGACCCGTTCTATATTTATCTGTATGCCTAACCTTTTGTCTGTTCCAGTTCCCGTTTCCTGTCTTCTCCAGATTCCGGACTTCCAAGTCCGCACCCGCTCCTGCTCGCGATTCCCCGGACTTCCAAGTTCGCTCCAGCTCTCCGGTCCTCCAGTGACCACGGCGCGCAGCACGCAAGGCTCCCTAGCCTATCTGGCCGCTCCTTTTGAGCGGCGTCTCCTCAGTTCTGATTGTTTAAATAAATTTCCTTTGTTTTTGAATCCCGATTCTCCGTGTGTCTGTGCAGCGCGACCCGACCGTTACAGTGTTGATATTTTCAGTAGTAGTATTTTGGTAATCAAATATTCTATGTGACGGGGGAATGTGGCTTAGTGGTTAGCACGTTCGCCTCACACCGCCAGTGTCCGGGTTCGATTCCCGTCTCGGCCATGTGTGTGTGGAGTTTCTGCATGTTCTCCCCGTGCCCCGTTTTTCTCCGGGTTGTCCGGTTTCCTCCTGGTCCAAAAACATGTAGGTTGATTGGCACTTTGGAAAATTGTCCCTAGTGTATGAATGTGTGTGTATGTGTGTGAGTGTGTGTGTCCGGCGATGGGTTGGCATTCCATCCAGGGTGTATCCTGCCTTAATGCCCATAGACGCCTGAGATAGGCACAGACTCCCCGTGACCCGATGGAAGATCGGATATAGCGGTAGAAGATGAATGGATGAATGAATGAATCTTCTATGTATTGTTCCAATAAGTTTTGCTTAAATATCATGCAAGAATATCTGTGAAAACTAAACCTGTTATTGCAATGTAAGCTGTTCTGTGACAGGGATCGATGGCTTAATTTGAAACCCTGATATGTGGAATAGTGAGAAATATATATCCACATATCCGCCATGCGATATGTGGATGTGCAAATGTGCATTTCGGGCAAAAACAGTCCGAACAGCAGAGCGTCAAATTTCCCCATTCATTTTCTATTTGAAATTCCCGCTTTTTGTCTGGAATTCTGCGGAGGCGATTCCTTATAAAAGTAATAGCACACCTCACACCATCGGGCTGCGCGATATGAATTATGATGCATGAGGATCGCACAAAAACTGAGGAACATTTTTTTGTATGTGGCGGAAACAGGCTTCGGTACTGTATGAAACATGTCAGAGCCCCTCATTGTTTTCTCCCAGTCTCATCTGTGTTACCTCCATGTGCTCCATGTGCAGTTAATTGAGGGAGGGTAGAGCTCAGTGGTTTATAGCACTGGGTTGCTGATTGAAAGGTCGGGGGTTCGAGCCCGGTATCGCCAAGCTGCCACCCTTGGGTCCTTGAGCAATGCCCTTAACCCTCTGTGCTCTGGGTTCGTCGTATCAAGGTTGACCCTGCGCTCTGACCGCAGCTTCCTGGGATATGCGAAGAATCAATTGCACTGTGCTGTAATGTATATGTGACAAATAAAGGCTATTCTATTCTAAATTGGCTAAACGAAGAATTACTCGAGTCACTCAGAGAGTCAATACAGTGTTACAGATCTGACTGTACAAAAAAAAAACTGCACCAAACAAAAATGAGCAAATCTTTTATGGAAATTTGACTAATGCATCTGGTTCATACTGTAAGTATACATAATGCGTACAAAGATGTTGTTGTTAAAAAGTGTTTAAGTGCTCCATAGTTCCTATATATATATATATATATATATATATATATATATATATATATATATATATATATATATATATATATATATATATATATATATAGGGTGTGTATCCTGCCTTAATGACCATAGACGCCTGAGATAGGCACAGACTCCCCGTGACCCGAGGGAAGATCGGATATAGCGGTAGAAGATGAATGAATGAATCAGTGTTTGTAGACAAATGAATAGACAAAAATGTTTATAGGACATCATAGCCATAATAAATCATAATGCTAATGTACATTTGAATTCAAATATTTTTAATAAAGTGAAAGTTTAAAGAAGGTTGGAAGTAGATTTTAGGTTGGATATATATATGGACCTGGATATAGTAATATTTTATAAAAGTTTTATATATATATATATATATATATATATATTATATATATATATCTATATATATATATATAAGTAAATAAAAGTTTTACTGAAGCTGCTATGAAGCCCTTTATTCGCCCAACACCGTCCTAAACTAGTTTTCTCCCTCACATGAGGAAATTACTGCCAAATATGCAATCATTAGGTAGTTAAAGGCTAGTAATATATGAAAAACACTCTAGTTGTCTTGTCCTCAGCTTGGGCCCAGTGGGAAACTGCTCAGCCATCTGCTGCTACCTTTGGATTCCCCAGATCCCCAGACAATGCTGCAATGTTTGGTTAATCTGCTCCAATATCCTGTTTATACAGCATGCCAGTCACAGAGAAGTGGCAGCACTCTTGGAGTTTTGCCTCTGTACATTCTTGTATGATTTACTATTCCTCCATCTGTGCCATGTGCTTGTGCTCATACAAATGGTAAAAGCTTTTTTTTTTTTTTTTTTAAAGCACATCACAATTTGGAGAAAATGTTCATACTTCATATGGACTGGAAAAACACCAATTTGTGCACTGCAAAACGTGTTTAGCAAATGAAAATGTGTAAAAGTTTGAAAAAGATAATAATGTAATAATCTTATATTTTGTTCACTTTAAAGCAAATACTAGAGAAACTCAACTATATTCATTTCTTTTCATGTGTTAATGTCAGTTTTTGGACTGATGTAGTTTTGCATGTGTCAAGAGTGTTCTAGAACCCTTTATTACGCCTTGTTTTACATTTTCACTTTGCATTCTGTAGTTCCTTATTTAATAACATATTTATTTTGCTTTTTATTTTGTTGTTTTTGTATTACAACCTTATGTTGAAGCACAATAATATATTTACTGCTCCTAAATACACCAATGCAATACACTTTTAATGGAAGCGTATAGATAAAACTCCAGTCCAGGTGAATCCTTATACTCATGAAATATCATTTTTATATTGTTGCCAGCCATGACTCTCACCAGAATAACAAAATGTCTGAAATTGAATTAATTAGCTTTCAAGCTTTCATTGAAATTCTTATTTGTTGAAATACCTCATCATGTTTGTAAAATTAACCACCAACTATCTAAACCAATAAAATATTTATTTATTTATAATTTATATGCAGTCTATCATATAATCATTGACCCTTTGGTTAGGACTATAAAACTGAGCGATTGACTCTGTTACATACTGTGTGTATAAAATGGACATATACAATATAAACCTACACACTCAGAGTCCCAAATCAATAAGATCCTTTGAAAGACTTTGAAATGATTCTAAAATGAGTGAAATCAATTATAGTGGGATTATAGTGGGTTTTCTTCTCTTACTTTCCACTTCATATTATTATTATTATTATTATTATTATTATTATTAAGATGGCCTTTTACTCTATGGACGGTACTCTTGCAACATTGCAAGCTTTCATTACTGATATTGCAGCTATTTGCCAAGAACTCATATCATTCTGTTAGTCGTTTCTGGCCTCATCTGGTGGTATGCCAATCAATCTTCAATTCTTTTGTGAAGAAAATTGCATTTACTTCAGTAAATCAATTCAATTTTGTTAAGTGATGTGACTAAAGGAAATGCTTCGTAATTTATCTTGATGAACAAATAGCATAGATTTAAGATATTTCATATAGTAATAATAACAGTTTACAGTATCCATGTGTTGATAAAGCTATGAGTGGTCAAGCATGAGAAGCTACCAATCAAGGTAGAGCCGCTCTGTATTGAACTTGCTTTGATTGCCGCTCGGTGGTGTATATACTTAGAACCAACATAAAGTTCAGTGTCACTTTCACAGCAAGCAGAACATTTTTAGAAAAATGAATGATAGAAGAGTCTCCTGAATCAACACCTATTTTTTTGTAAACAGTTGAAAAGAAGGTTTTGGGCTTGTGATCATTTGAACAAATATCAATCAGTGTTTGGGGCACGGTGGCTTAGTGGTTAGCACGTTCGCCTCACACCGCCAGGGTCCGGGTTTGATTCTTGTCTCAGCCATGTGTGTGGAGTTTGCATGTTCTTGCCGTGGAGGTTTTTTTCTCTCCGGTTTCCCCCCCCGGTACAAAAACATGCACGGTCGGTTGATTGGCACCTTGGAAAATTGTCCCTAGTGTATGAATAGTGTGTGTGTGTGCCCTGCGATGGGTTGGCATTCCATTCAGGGTGTATCCTGCCTTAATGCCCATAGACGCCTGAGATAGACACAGGCTCCCCGTGACCCGAGGGAAGATCGGATATAGCGGTAGAAGATGAATGAATGAATCAGTGTTTGTAGACAAATGAATAGACAAAAATGTTTATAGGACATTATAGCCATAATAAATCATAATGCTTAATGTACATTTGAAGGCAAATACTTTTAATAACGTCAAAGCTTAAAGAAGGCTATTATTGGAGTAATATTTTACCCTGTGTATCTCTACTTTAACTCAAATATATGGTTTGTATACTTTGTCCACCACACCTGCTTACAAAGTGATTCCTCCAGACTGCTAGAGGGCAGTCGTCTATTACCTTCTTGCTTCCTGTTTACACTTCGGACGTCCTAACATTCAGGAATATTACATTTTGTTAGTCAGTCTGGTGAGTATTAAGCTATGTATCATGTTTGAAATTATGAATTTTTTTTCGCATTTCCAGGTCACATGATATACGTACGATTGGCTACGATATAAGTAAGCCTTCCCATTTTTTTAGTGATATCGCGAGAGGACGAGTTTTAGTCGCATGATATGGTTAATGGAAACGCCGTCAATTCACAACTGTCTTTTATCGACATTTATACAAATTTGTATTGGAAACGTACCTATTGTTGTGCATAACGCTATCTTGCCTTGTTTTCTTTTTGTTTTGTTTTGTTTCTTACCTTCGCTTGCTGTTCTTTGAGTCACTAGCATTTTGAGACGACTCTTGGGTATTGTTTTGGATCTGCAGTGCTTCTTGACTGTGATTTTTGTGTTATTGACCTACTACACATGAAGCCATACTCTGCCTCAATGCTTTGACAAAAGCCACTTTGACCCAGCGGAGGAACATACTCTCCAGCTCAATCTCACTTCCCGAGGTCAATGTCTAAGCATTCGTGAACCAATTTAAAAAACAACTGAATTAACGAATCCTCATAACAAGAAACAACAAATAGCTACTATGGTTTCTGTGTCTGTGTGTGTATATGTGTATGTGTGTAATGTTTCTATTCATGCTAACCTGGACGTGAACCCGCCGTGAATTTCACTTGCAATATCTGCAAAGTAAGCTGGCGCTCTTATTAAGCGCACAGGATTTCTCATGCAATGTGTCATCTGCTTTAGTTTCCCAGCATGTTTTTGTTGGAATGATGACACTATTCAGCATGTGCTCACTCTGTTTACTAAAGCAATGATCACATGGACTATGATTACTTTTAATCTCTCATTTCTGAATCAGGAATCTAAAGTGTTTGTCCACCAAGGTCTGTTCAGCTCTGAATGAACCCAGATTCCCAATACAGACAAATCACTAAAAGTCCACTGGGAATTAAGGCTGGGCCTCGCTTTCAGATGAATATTCCGGCATGACAAAGTAGTCGTAATGCCTGGAAGGCAGTTTTCCACTTGTCTCTCTCCCATGCCTCATATATGCAAGAGACATTTTTTTTCTTTATATAAGTAAACTTGGCCTTCTGTAAATGAAGTTAGTAGTTTCATCAATCCTCTTGGTCATTCTCACATATCCCGATTGTCAGTTGGGGCATTGTCTCACATGCTCACAAGGCGTAGATTCAATTGTACTATAAATCGAAATTGATTATGAACAAGGTAAACAATGTACATTTCTTATGTGATTTCTAACTGGATCACGTTTTATTTGTCTAAACGTAAAAGTTCACTGGATTCGACTGAGCATAGGCTCCTGGGTGCCCGTCTATTTTATAAACAAGTGCTGATTACGTTGCCACAACATGACAACTACCTAATTGCAGCGTCCTTATATTTGAAGCCCTATCTGTCCCTCATGGTCACCTTTTTCTGCTTCTCATGGCATTATTTTTCCTTAATTTTGGTATTTTTCTTTCTCTAAATCATGAATGCACACCAAGTGTAAAACAGAGTCACATCTTTAAGAATGTAAAACCTCGCTGTACTAATGTATGTTTAATTATTCCCCCCATTACTGTAGCAGTCAACAGTGCATATTAGCAAGCTGGACATGAACCCCATTCTATATCAGATGAAGTGCTTTCTATTCTGCATTTTACTCAGATTGATCTCTAACCTTTCATTTTATAATCTTTTTTAAGAGGCAGTATTTCACACGAGGCGCCGCCTGCAGACGTGCTTTTGTGAACACCGTGTGATGTGTCGGACGTGTTCTGTTTATCTCTACAAACAGTAAATCTGGATTCTAATATGCATGTGGTATTGAGTTTTATGTGTTGTTTTTTTATAAGCCAGTAAAGACGGACTGTTGATGCTACTGCTGATTACTTCCCCCATATTTTAGCTGAAGTCAGCTTTTTTTTTTTTTTTTTTTTTTTTTTTTTTTTTTTTTCCTCCTCCTCCCAGCAAACTCTTTTGATTGGCTGGAGGCTTTAATGTTCTCCAAAATGCAGACACTTAAAACTATTGAAGTGGTAATGGAATCGCATTTATAAAAGAATCTCTCTCTCTCTCACTGAGCAGGTGAGAAATTATTTCAATTTCATTTAAATTATCAGTTTGTACTGTAAACTGTAAAATGCTAATATTTCGTGAGAAACGGGTGGCCAATTCTAATTCAACAGTGTCCATCAGTTTTTAATGAAGTATACTTCAAATTTACTTGATTATTTTGTAGGATTGCAGATTTGCACGATCGTGTTTCTCATCTAATCTAATCTAATCTAATCTAATCTAATCATTTCAGATTCATGATGATTGAGTTATCACAGTCCAACATTAAATGGGTTACAGCATTTGCCTCCCTTTTAACCTTATTACACATTAGTCTCAACTGTATAGCAGTTGATATATAATTGTGTAACTTGCATTTTAAGCAGGTAGTAAATTCAGCGTGCTGTCATAATAAAATGATTAAAATAATATTCTTATACAAAACTTAATCACATACCAGACCATACATAGTACAGTATGTTGAGTTGAGGATATTGATGTTAAGGACAGAAGATTTGTCTGGTTCTTACATATATAAGTCTGTTACACCTACTGTAATAGAATGATTTTAGGGCAAAATTTGACTTTGATGTTTTGTAAAGTAATTCACTGGGCATATTATAAAAGTGTATTCTCTTCGTAGTAAACCACTGCATTTGCACCTTCCTTTTTTATGTACGCCTACAAGATATGGAGCATGTAATGGGCGGCAGCATGCGAAGGTGATTTGTATGATAAAGAACGGTAAAGTCATAAATTAATACGGGAATAAAAATGATCTATGTTAAGCCACAGGCACTTGAGGATTAAATTTATGGGAGTATTGTATTTTGTTTGCCCCCCTCAACCCGTGATAGATGGTTCCCCAGACTCTGATGGAATTAAATGCATCAACTAATTAGTTTTCTGTTGACAATGCCATAAAAGCATAAGTGCTTGCCTTCAGCAACCAGCGATGTGGAATCCGTTCAACTAAGTGTCTACTTTCACTGACCAGAGAATTATGCACTCTAGGCAAATGCTGTCCACTTGCCTAGAGGAGTCATAAGCAATGCAAATGAATGTTTATAGACCCTTTCATTGGTCCTTTGACTGTATTTATCGAGGATATGGTGCCCAGAGAATGCTTATCGACGCATCGGTTCCTGGTTGGGGAGAGGGCGGGGAGGGGGGCATACATGCATTTAAAAGCCCCATACATTTGTTCAAGCATAACAGGGAGTGGGAGCCCGGCCTACAGGGCACAGGGTTTAATAATCCATCTGTGCATGACTGAAAAAGACACTCTTCAATGTGTGCCAATTTTACACTTCTTGCTTCCCTTCAATGCTGGAAGCTTTCTCCTTTCTACCCCGATGCCACCAGTATCTACAATTTCAATTTCTCGCTGCCTTTGGAATCGCAGTGTTCACCAGGATGCCTCCATTCAGATGCCTCACACTCTTCTTGAGCATTTTTGTCATCCATACTAGTTTGTTTGATTATTTTACTTATGTATTTTTTTTTTTGTATAAGAATTGCATAACACATAACCTGACACCTGTGGTATAAGACAACCATGATCATTTACTAAATGCAGATGTGTAGTATGTGTATGTATGCATGTGTGTGCAGGAACAATGGGATGTACACATCCAGAGGTGGGAAGTAATTGAGTACAAATATTAGTTACTGTACTTAAGTATATGTTTCTGGTATCAGTAGATTAGTCACTATTTATTTTTCCAAAAACTTTTACTTTGAGCCATTTAATCATTTGTAGACATTTATCTGTACTTACAATTTTAAACCAGGCTCGTTACTTTTCAGGTTTCTTCTCTGGCCTTCTCTGCTGGCCTAAGAAATATCTGAATCACAAACTGATATTATTTATATTTTGTCCATCAGTACTTGTTCAATAATTCCAAGTGGTCTATTCGCTTCCTTTCATATCCGCCATAAGCAAATGTCGTTGCTTTTCTGATGCTTGTGCATTTAACCAATCACATTTCAGCTATCATTTGTTGCCAGTCAGAGTCTGAGTCAGAGAAATCTGCACCGGAGGCCTTCACAATCCATTCTGCAGCACCTCTAACACAGAATAAACGTTGATGAAACTGCTGCTTCAACCAATCAGATTTTGAGTTGGTGTCACCAGCGCCCTTTAGCAGGCGTATGAACGTCACCGTATTCAGAGCCAGTTGATTGGATAGTCTAGATTGGGTCCATTTTAGCTATTTTTGTTGCCCCCTAATGACTGAAGGAGAAGCAAAAACAGATTAAGTGGCAGACGCCATTTTCATGTCAAATGCAGTGCGTATTTCTGTATGTTTTTTTTATTCTAATAAATAAATACAAATGAGGGAAAATGCAAACATTCAACGCAACCCACATTTATTCACAAAATCCTTCCCTTAGTCATATATAAAATAATGAAACTCCACGGAAAAATTATTTGTGATCAGTAAACATTTGTTTTACTGATGCTCCGAGTCTCAATTCACCGATCCACACATCCGGTGATAACCCCTCTGTTTTTGACAAACGCACCAGCGCCAGTTTTGTGACATTCGTTACTCATAAAGCCAAAATCAACTTCAGTTAGTCGTTTGATCGTACAAATAAGAGCAATACACCGACTGAATCTGTGAAGGGTCTCATTTTATTTGTATACACTCATAATAACAACAAAGAACCACAAGCTCTCTGCCGTCTCTGTCGTCAACCTGAATCTCAGTGAATATTTCCTTGACACTCAAAATAAATATATGAATAAAAAGATCAACATGTGTACTTTCAAATAAACCAATCCCTTTTTATATAAACCAATCCACAAAAACAAACATTCTCTGATTATGTAATCCGAATGAAAGTTAGAAGAGTTACAGTTCCCCCACTGTCATATCATTAATCGGCCATCTGGAAACAAAGGTAGTGTTTGGTGTGGTGGTTATTCGCGTAATTTAAAACCTGATAATTACTTTAAAGCATGTACATGGATATTTTGTCCTCATGCTCTATGTTGAGTTTGGTTTTACATCTGCATAAAGTATGTTCATGCCCATGTTGATTAGAGATGCTAGTTTTTATTTAAGTACCTGTCAGAGCCCCTACTTCTTTACTTTACCTTGAGTAAAAGAATGCACCCCGGAGAATTTTAAAACATGGGTATCTCTACTCTTACTTAAGGATGTGTGTATGTGTTGCCACCTCTGGCACACAGATGTATGCACAGGTAATTAGCATTTGATCTAAATCGGGAAATATTCATTCATTCATTCATCTTCTACCGCTTTATCCGATCTTCCCTCGGGTCACGGAAGCCTGTGCCTATCTCAGGCGTCTATGGGCATTAAGGCAGGATACACACCCTGGATGGAATGCCAACCCATCGCAGGGCACACACATGCATTCACACACAAGGGACAATTTTCCAAGGCGCCAATCAACCTACTGTGCATGTTTTTGGTGTTTGGGGGGGAAAACCGGAGAAAAAAACCCTGAGGCACGGGAAGAACATGCAAACTCCACACACACACATGGCCCGAGACAGGAATCGAACTCGGACCCTGGCGGTGTGAGGCGAACGTGTTAACTACTAAGCCACCGTACCCCGTCGGTAAATATATTCATGTTAAATCAATCTGTGCTTGGTGGCATTGTTTCAAACCTGAGATGCGTGTAGCAACGCTAGCACTTTTGGAGTGAAGCAAATGCTGATTCCAAATGTCAGTCATGTGGCATTTGAATAATGGACGTGCATACTTTGTCTGGCGATGCTTCCTGTCAAGTTTATATAAATCTTGAACCCTGTTAAAAGTTATGAGCTTGATTGAAATTTTGGCACCAAACTAACTGGAAGGACGCCACTTTGATATTTCCATTTTTACTTACTCTTTGAAAACTTCATTTTTTTCTTTTTTATTTAAGTGTCAATGCTCAGTAATGTCTTTAAGTATCAAGCTAGGTAGTCATTTATTTTCTTTTAAATTGTTGACATTGAATTGTAACCTGTAGTAATAACACTTAAATGAAGCATTTTTCAACAACCAAGCAGGATTACATTCCTGTTCAGCACAAGCCTAGCTTTCTGCTTATGTAGTTGATAGAACAAGTTATGAGCTTTGACACGTACATGTGTGGTATCATGGAAAAATCCCAGACTACTGGTCCAGTTATTGATTATGATTCCAGCTGCCAGAGGAGTAATGGAGCATGTCATTTGAGTGGTAAATGAAATGCCCTGTATTTTTTTGTGTGTTATTTTTAAAGAAGACAGTAACAACCAGCAGCAAAAACGCATTCTTTAAAAAAAAAGAGGGTTTTTCTGTTCTGTTCTTTTACATTTGATGATTTGAATTGCAATTAGGTCAATTTTCAAATCCCTATAATTAAGAAAAAAAATCATATACATTTATGGTCCTCATTTGGTTTATTGGTTATTTAAGAAAATAAAATAAGGCTATGAACAGGAAATATATGAGGAAAATGAAAAATAATTAAATAAATAAATAAAAGTAATAAATGCTGTTTGTTTCTGCATTGAATAATCACCAAATGTGACCACTTTTGGAAAAAAGGAAACCAGGCCCTGGGAGAAAAATCAGCAGCAATAATCCCATAGAAGCAATCTGTTCCTGAACATCAATCTAGCCAGAGTTACAAGCTGATTGCAAACAATTCAAAATACATCTACAGTGAGAATGGCTATTTACAAATGGAGGTCATTAAAGACATGGGCCAATTTTTACTCGAGTGGTAGCCAAGGGGTGGGGTGGGTGGGGGTATGGGGAAGGGGGATCTGTGGATACGATGACAACAAATCAAGTCTACGTATTTTGAGACGCTGTTCATAAATGAAGGACTTAAAAACTAGTTCGCGTCAAGGTGAATCATCCAACTTTTTTAATAAATATTAGACCTGGTCCATCACCAGAGGTTAGCTCGATCCAAATTTAGGATCATGAAATTTTCTTGTATGCTGTAATGTTCAGTCATAGAGTGGAAAGCTGAAGTTTGCACCAGCTTTTTTAATGCCCAGGGGATGTCTCTGGGACTCTACATCTATTTTTGGTCAAATGAGCAATTTTGACCAACATAATAGGCTACAGAAGCATGTAGTGTGACCATCTGCTTTACTGCTGTATGACTTCATTTCTCACTGTAAAAGAAATGTGTTGTATACATTATGTTGTTGATCATTGAACAACGTGAACGAAAAAGATATATTTGTAATTAATAACTTGTATCAGAGGGGCACGGTGGCTTAGTGGTTAGTACGTTCGCCTCACACCGCCAGGGTCCGGGTTCGATTCCCGTCTCGGCCATGTGTGTGTGTGGAGTTTGCATGTTCTCCCCGTGCCTCAGGGGGTTTTTCTCCGGCTTCTCCGGTTTCTTGCCTGTCCAAAAGCATGCATGGTAGGTTGATTGGCACATTGGAAAATTGTCCCTAGTGTGTGATTGTGAGTGTTGTGTGTGTGTGTGTGTGTGTGTGTGCACTCTGCGATGGTTTGGCATTCCATCCAGGGTGTATCCTTTTTAGCCTTAATACCCATAGACGCCTGAGATAGGCACAGGCTCCCCGTGACCCGAGGGAAGATCGCATATAGCGGTAGAAGATGAATGAATGAATATATATATAAATTAAGACATGTAAAGCTACTGGAACTTGAATGAAACTGTCTGGAAGATAATGAAAGCATATTTAGCGATCATGAACAATGAGAAAGATGGTTAAAGAAGGAAAAGCGACGTGGAAGACTGATTGTGACAACAAGTCTCTTGGGACATGTGGGAAAGTGTGTCTACACAAATCCTTTACTTTTATCTAACCACAAAAACCGCAGTTCACTCGATTGCACTCAGATTCAATAGATTGTTCACTAGATTGCAGAACCAGGTTCTGTGGTTAACTCCAACATAAATACATGAAGTAATAGCATTAGGGTTTGCTTTTTACGACCCTCCAACATGTAAATATGAAAAATAAAAGTAGACATGGAAAATATGAAAAATGAGTGTTTTGTTGTATTATTATTACTATTATTATTTTCCATGTCTACTTTTATTTTTCATATTTACATGTTGGAGGGTCGTAAAAAGCCTTTCACTGCATGTCGTAGGCTGGATGTGAATGGGACAAATAAATCCTGTGAATTTTTAATTTTATTTTTTTTTAAATGTTAACCACATTACTGTATTAATCTTATTACGTGATAAATACAGTGAATGAGTACAGTACTAAAACATAATGAAAGTACCATCCCATGCTGAGATTTCTCCAAGTAATCTGAGCCAATCAGCAAGCTGTACTTACAGCCAAGTTCTGTACTTACTGTATAGGAACCAATAGAAACACAGCATCATGCGTCTGCATCACTGAAAGCATTGTGTCCAGTCGCTGAGTTTACACTTGGTTACCACTAGTGACTGGTTCAAGTGTACAGTACTGTTATTAAATGATATTGATGTTCTTTAAACGTACTTTTATACATTATTGGTTGATTCTGTTTGGGAATAACGTCAAATACTGTATATTACCGGTACTGTACTACAGTATAAAGTGACAAATGGTAGATTTTGCTCGTAGATTTTTCGTATATTTGTCGCATATCGCGACAGGTCTTGGAATATAATGAAAATAGTTCAATTGTGTCAAAATTGAGCTTTTAACATGGCTACACTACACTGTATTCAAAGGATAAGATCTAGTGCCCTGGAGGATTGGAAGAGATTTTGTGCTGAGGACTTATTTCATATTCAATACCGCGTATCTCATCTACAATTTTGTTAGGTTTCCTTCATGTTTTTTTTTTTCTGAGATCAACCATTATGAAAGCAAAGATTGTTTTAAATGACTTGTTTATTTTTTCTTCTATTATAAATATCTCCTTAATGAAAGAATTTAAAAGAGAGCTGCAAGTTGGAGCTCACAGACTGGCTTCTTTAGACAGTTCTAAGCAGAAAAGAATCTCAGCAAATATAATCGAGGCGAGATGCTTTCCTGCTTCTAGCTGTCTAAGAAGACTTGTGTTAAGTCTGCTACTGCTCTAATACCGTGAGTCGAGGGTGCTAGAGAATAGTAGCAGACTTAACACAAGTCCCAGACTCAAACAAACTGCTCAGTTGAAGAGCGTAAATAACGCGGTCTGATAAAACACAGATGGTAGGCTGAAAATTTGGAACCATCCTGATTTAAGGTTGTTGATGGTGGTGTGATTAAATTGATTAATATTTTCTTCAAATACTTTGGGCATGCTAATGGCAATAAATGAATCCGTCACATTTAACCATGTGCACCTCATCATGACCACAATATGCCTAGCCAAAATGTTCATTTATGAAATATATTTGGGGGGTGAAATTATGAATATCATTCTAAGCTCGATAACCTAAGAGTTAAGGAACAATAGGATGGAACAATAACCATCCTCTATGGTGGTATTTTTCTTTTTTCATATTCCTACAGTAAATGTCCTTTCAACCTGCTTTAAAGAACATGCAACTCATTCATTACAACTACTGTAATCAAGGACAAACTTGGAAGGGACTTTCCTTTGGTGGCCCTGTACAAAATACTACCCATCAGACTGTTTGTGAGACTGTGGCCTGTCTTGTGTTAGGAGACCTGCCGGTATGAAAAGATCTTGTAAGAAAGAAAGTGCTCAGAGAGATAAGTAACCATCAAGGTCCTCTAAGTATGTTTGTGCAAAAAAAAAGAGAGAAAAATAAGAGAATTCTGAGATGACTATCAGCAGTAAGAGAATTTGGCAGCCAGTAGATATGTATTTTTCTTTAGATTGTAAAGTCAGTATGTGTTTCGAAGATCAGAGATGTTTTATCTGAGGAAAAAACTTTATATATGGATGTTCATAAAAACTTGTGCTAACAACCTCATGCATGGACTATGATTTAGCGGGTTAAGGGACTAGCAGATTGGCGATACCGGGGCTCGAACCCTAATCTTCCAATCAGTAGCCAGCATCTTAAACCACTGAGCTACACCCCTCCCCAGTAACACAGAGGGTTAAGGGTCTTGCTCAAGGACCCAAGGGTTGCAGCTTATGGATACTGGGGCTCGAACCCCCTCCTTCCTATCAGTATGATCAGAAACCCAATGCCATAACCACTGGAGAATGTTTGCAAAAGGCTCCTAGCTCCTAACTTGGGGCTTCAGTATATCATAGAGAAGAAATGGCACAGGCTTTGCTTCCTGAAGAGGCTTGAGGAAAACGATCTACTCCGATGCTAGTGAACTTCTATCGCTCTACTTCCAATGGTACAGTGGCAAGCTGCCTCTCAGTATGGCACAACAGCTGCTCTTTCTCCCACCAAAAAGCCATTCAGTAGGTGGGGAAAAAAACACATTGCTGGTGTCCAGCAAACCCCCTTTCTAAGCTATTCATCACACATGCCGACTACAGAGGGTAAGAGGCATCATCAAGGATATCTCCCACCCCAGCCATGGCCCGTTCCATTCTGTGTCATGCCAGGAAGCACTACAGGAGCCTCCGCTGTCACGCCAGCAGGCTAAGTACAGAACAGCTTTTTTCCCCCCAGTTGTCAATCTGCTCCTTACAGCACTAATCCCCCTTCCCCGTTCCCTTATCTATGCTCAGTTGTACTGTACACTCTTGGTTTACATCCATGGACCTGGACTTTTTTATATTTTATATTTATTTATATTTTTAATTTTCAATTTATAACCCAATTCTTATATACTGGCACATCTTATGTGCAAATATTTGGAACATGTATCGATGTAGACAGTAGGTATGTTTCCATTACAATTTTAAAAAAGTGACGGTGTTTCCATTATCCATATCATGCGACTAAAACTTTTCCTCTCGCGATGTCACAAAAATGGACAGACTTACTTATATCACAGCCGATCGCATGTATATCATGTGACCTTTTTTAAATAACAGTTCTGCGAATTATTCCTTTTTCGCATCGTCTAAAAAAAGTACCTCGTGCGAGCGTAAAAACTTTGTGCGTTTCCATTAGGCATATTTTCAACATAAGGGTAAGGGTAATGGAAACACACCTAGTGACTTCAGTTCAGGTTCGAATACATGTGTGGTTTAATGTGCTGTTAAAAAAAGATCAATTAAATCCCTTTTCTCGTCGCCATTAAAGCCGAGTGTGCACAGTGCAGAATAATTTCCCACACAATTTCACCTGTATCTTTTACATCAATCTGTTAGAAGCTCCAACTGACTTGGAGATACTGTACAGACACAAATGCAGGTGCGCACTATTATCTGATACTTCTGTTTCATATGTTTAGGGTCAGGTACCAACCAAGATATACTCTATGTATGTAACTGTTCAACATCTACAACTATAGTCTAGAGCAGAGGTGGGCAAACTACGGCCCGCGGGGCACATCCTTCCCGTTGGTTCTTCCAATCCGGCCCGCCAAAGATCGATACAGAACGGTCCAAATGAAATCGCGAATGAAAATGGCCGCCTGCCGTATCAGAATAAAGTGTAACTGCACAGCCCGGCCAAAGATTGCGAAGCAAGAAAAATGACGGAAAAACACAGAGCAGTGAATGCAGAGAGAGAGAGAGGGATAGGGCAACCAACCCCCCCACCCCGTCAACAATCAACAACACAGAAAGTACTGACGGAACCCCCCCCCCCCCCCTCCCCCCGCCAGCAATCTAAGAAATGCCATGCACTGCCCCCCCCCCCCTTAACAATTCACAATACAAAAAATGATGTTCAATTTATACTTGACAGGGCCCTCTGACACACCTCAGGTCTCCCCTGTGGCCTTTATATAAATAATTTTCCACCCCTGGTCTTAAGAGACAGGAAGGCAAAAGCATTCCAAAGACCTTATATGCAAGTGAAGGAATTGGTGCATATGTGAATTGACCTTATTGACCTTAAAATACGACTGTTGCTAATGTTGACATTCACAATGAAATTGTCTGGAATATTCCATGTGCCATTGTCTTATTTTATCAATTATAACTGATAATATTACAATTTAGATTCTAATAACATAATATTGACTTCAGTAGTTTAGCAAGTTGAAGAAACACTGTGGGAGCATGTTGTCAGTATCACACCATGCGCTGCATCGTTCCACATACTTTGCTTTCAACTCCAAAAACAGAGAAAAGATAAGAGCTGAACTGGCATTAAAGTAGAGCGCCGTGAAAGCAACGACAAGGTTAAGTAGGCATAAGTGCAAAACGTGACAACAGCTCGTTTAATTTCTTCTCATTAAAATGCCACTGAAAGTATACCATTTTTATCAAGTGTGCAAAAGGAGGGGTTAAGGCACGTGCCATAGGAGCGCACTCTACCATATGATTTAAAAAAAAAAAAAAAAAAACAGTGAACAAGCAGGAAAAAGATGAAAGATAGGAATTTTATTTTAGTGTTTTCCTGGAAAGAACAGGGTGTAACTTCTGTGAAGACTCACATTTTCTCTTGCTAGGGAGTGAGCACCTTGCATGCTAAGTAGACCCCTTGTACCCCTCTCTTACTGTTTCCAGGGGAACGCAGACAAAGTGCAGTGCTTGATACCGCCCCCTCAGCTCACCCACATAAGTTGGCTTTGAGATAAATTAGAGGAATGCAATAGCAGCCTTGTTTTGGGTCGAGGATGTTGCATCTAAGCTGAGATGGGATAAAACTGTTTACGTGAGTCCTTGTGGATATAGAACAGTAATAGAGTCTGATTGGGTCCCCTGCAAGTCTCTTTTTTTATAACTGTAACCTGTACAGTTTACGGTAACCTACAGAATATAGACTGTTTGAACTGAAACCAAACTGGAGTTGCCTACCTGTCATTTTTCTTTTAATCAAAGCAGCTTTATTTTGGAACACAAGTAAATATATTTACTTGCTGAGAGAATTTTCTAGTTTCAACCAATCACACGTGACCTGAAACAAAACCTTCTTCATTCATTCATTCATTCATTTTCTACCACTATATCCGATCTTCCTCGGGTCACGGGGAGCCTGTGCCTATCTCAGGCGTCTATGGGCATTAAGGCAGGACACACACACACACACACTCACATTCACATTCACACACATATTCATACACTAGGGACAATTTTCCAAGATGCCAATCAACCTACCCTGATTGTTTTTAGACTGGGGGAAACCAGAGAACTTGGAAAAAATGTATAAAATTAGCATTTTTTTTTACATACAACAAGCCAACAGAATGAGCTAAAATATTATGTCCAATTACTTTTGTTTCTCTGAATTAGAAATAGGGGCACGGTGGCTTAGAGGTTAGCACGTTCGCCTCACACCTCCAGGGTCGGAGTTCGTTTCCAGCCTCTCGCCGTGTGTGTGTAGTTTGCATGTTCTCCCCGTGCCTCAGGGGGTCTTTCTCCGGGTTCTCCGGTTTCCCCCCGGTCCAAAAACATACACGGTAGGTTGATTGGCACCTTGGAAAATTGTCCCTAGTGTATGAATGTGTGTGAGAATGTGAGTGTGTGTGTGCCCTGAAATGGCTTGGGGTATACAGGGTGTATCCTGCATCCTTGATGCCCATAGACGCCTGAGAGGCTCCCCGCGACCCGAGGGACAATCGGAAAAAGCGGTAGAAGATGACTGTAATGAATGAATGAAATAGAATTGTAATGATGGTGGGTAGAAAGCACTGTCTACAGATATATGATTTAAATCATTTTCATAATCATCACAGAATTCCACGAGTCTTTGTGTTGTTTTCATCCTGGTATCAGAATAGAAATGTCACATCATAAAATAAACGTGATTAGTCAGCATAGTTTGTATTGATTTGCAGTTGTGCTACTATTTAAGAGGACACTTGTACCTAAACCATGCCAGAAGAATGTCCCTAAAAGCAAATCAGAGTCACTGAATGTGTTACCTTTTTGTATATTTTCATTTCCAACAGGGTTAGGGTTAAACATATTCTAAGCTAATTAATATTGAAATTATAACTGTAATTCTATGTGCCTTGGACAAAATAAACCTTACAGATGTTGTAATTTTCTGTTGTTGTCATTTCTTGGTAGAAAGACATAACATGGAGTTGGTTTAGACTTAACCGATTTTAAAACAGTACTGCTCTAAGAAATGGCCTTAAGGGACTCCAGCATGAGGGGGGGGGAAATCCCATGCCAGGCTTATAGGGGAAGAAAATGTCGCAGACTTGCCATATCCCTGTAAAAATGTTGTAATAAGGTGGAGACCCCAGAGAGCTGCCACCCTTGGTGCTGTGGTTCTCTGATATGGCAGCTGTAGACACCTTTAGTGTAGTTGGGGACTTAGCTGTAGCCTAGCAGTCCTTAGAGGAAACTTTTATTTAAGGAACAGGCATTTGATATCCAGCTGTAGGCAAATGGCCCACTTCTAAATAAAATTCCCATAGCCCTAGCCAGTCTAGGGGATCTGGGTGTTGCATCACCACTGTAGACTTTATTTTTATTTAATTTTATTGTATTTTTAGCAAAACCAAAGTAATGTATTGCTATATTGAGCTCTCTGTGCAACCCTTAAATAGCTAGTAGGCACAGACATTTTTGAGATGTGATCTTTTCCGCAATCGGTCACACTTTTACCTGTCCTTCATACACTATTCTACCTTTTTATTTCATCCATTCGCATGCCTTACTGGTTTGATGCTATGGGCCTTTTATTATCTCTATGTGCATATACTGACAGTGATGATAAAGTTGAAATAAAGTTAGTCACCTGACGATGTATATAGCATTCTCAGACAAATTATATGTTGTATATGTACACAATCATTAGAAGATGTTTGTAGAATTAGGCACATTTTGTAAAATAATGTGTATAATGTATAGTAAGTCATTCATATAGATACACCCTGGATGGAATTCCAACCCATCGCAGGGCACACACACTCACATTCACACATTAGGGACAATTTTCCAAGGTGCCAATCAACCTACGGTGCATGTTTTTGGACCGGGAGGAAACCGGAGAACCCGGAGAAAAAACCCCTGAGGCACCCGGAGAACATGCAAACTCCACACACACATGGCTGAGACGGGAATCGAACCCGGACCCTGGTGGTGTTAATTTATTATTTCTAAATGTCTGGAGGTTTCTGGCGTCAGCATCTTACATAACCATAACCATGGTCATAACAACTACAACCAAACAGAACAACACACAAACATACACACAATGACAAAAGTATAATAAAATGCCCTCTTGATAGGAGACTACTCAGCAAGAGAGTGTAAAGCCTGTGAAGAGTTCAACTATTGTGAACACTCAAACCAAAGCCACATCTCACCTACAGCTGAAAAAGTTCTTCTACAGTTTCAAGAGCTCTCTACCTTGTGATTCATTTCAGTGCAACATGCAACGGCACAGGAAAAATCACTAAAACCCATGTATTACATTCTCGACGGATAGTGTTCTTCACGTCATAGATCACATTAATTCAGATCCTCATCACTGGGATTTCACAGCTCATCAGTCACAGCAGATGAACTTTAGGGGATGGCTGTGTAGCGCTCTAAATACTTCCAAGAAAAGCCGCACGTCAACCCTTTTTTTTTTTTTTCTAAATATGCAGATGTACCTCAAAATCTATCGGGCTCTTTTTAATAAGGTGTTTTTCCCCATTGTGCGTCGTGGTAATATTGCTCCAGGTGCTAGGAGGATAATGTTATCCTTTGATAATAGTAATAAAAACAGTCTTTGTATGAATGACAAAGTAGTCATGAGGAAAAATCAGCACAACCTGTGGGGCCTTGAGCAAGACTCTCATCAACTATGGTACAATCTGTAATGTAAAGGAGATATTGTAAGTTCTCCGGGAAAAAGGGATTTGTTTTACAACATTTTTTTTTAACCAACAAGATAACTGTTTTTTGCTTTTTTGCTTTTGTTTTGTTTTGATTCACATGCCTACTAATTCAATTTAAATGTGGTGTTTGCAGACAGTATTTGTTAATTAAAATTAAATGCCCTTAAGCGACTGACATGAGCAGGAGTGCCTATATAGTTTTTATTGTTCGTATATAGACGTCTTAATAACTATCATAACTAATTAATAGAATTTGATGGGTTCATGCAAACAGGAATCTATAATATGTGTGTATGTTATTTAAAAACAAAATAAAACAATAATTCATTAATTAATAAGTACGAATTGTATTGATCTAGCTATTAAGCGTACACACTTTTGGAAGTACTCTGTTCCCTTCTTCGATTATAAAAAGTGTTTAAAAATGAAATTGATTATTTTAATAGACAATATTGAAATCTTAAATCGTTGTGGTAATATGGATTTAAGCACTTAAGGCAAACAAAAAGCCTTGTATTGTATATGGGTATCTGAACTAATATAGTACACCTTTTCGCATAATGATATCTATGACAAATTTACAATCTGAGTAACACAGCACATTGACACACATTCCATATATATATATATATATATATATATATATATATATATATATATATATGGCTAACTCACAGTTAAAATTCTGTAAATGTGAATCTTTATACAGATATTCCAAATGTTAGTCACACACAATGTTCTAAACACAAAAATCAGCAAATAAAAAGAACGATCTCTGTGGTACAAGCTTGATTATTTCATTATAATGATGCACAAAATAAAGTTGGATAAGAAATTAGGAACTTCATTTATTAATTTATTTACTTATTTGTTTACATACTATCCACCATTTACTGATCTTCCACTTTTTCTATGCATTATTTCTAAAGTTGTTTTCTGGCATTAGGGACAAATAATCAAATAATCCAAATCTTATGTGTATGTAATTATGTAATATTATATAAGTATATATATCCTATATGTAATATACTTTGGAGGAGGGGGGTGTGGAACAGATGCTAAACTGAAGTTCTAAATACAGCAGGGAAAAAGACACAAAAAACACTGAGAAGAAAGGTTGCATTATTCTTAGTCATTATTTATTTTTAGTCATTTTAGATCTGGCACTCGGAGTACCTGACAGCAAATCAAACAACAAGCAGTGTGCTTACTTTTTTGCTTGAGACAAGGTACATGAGCTTCAAGGGGAGGTGTGCATATTTCTAATGGAACGGGTTTTTTTTTTTACTTTTCTTTTCTTCAGGCATTGAGAAAGGAAACAGCAGCCATAGCAACACAAACAATAAATAGAAGGGGGGAAAAAAAGACAGCAACAGTAGATATGATGTCACCTCCGAGCTTTTCTGTGCTGTTTGCGAAATGGACTTGATTTGTTTTCACTAATTTAGTTGTACTCAGACTGTGTATATTCCTACAGTCTGCTTTTATCGTTCAACTCCGATTTGCTTTCACTTAAGACCTTTTTATCCGTGTGACATTCCATCTGACAACATTTGAGTCAGGATTACATGAAATCGAGTCACTGCACTTTTATTGCAGTTTTGTGAACATGTTTCACAGCATATAATACGTTGATTTCACTGACCTTTAGACCTTGGTAACCATGACAGATTAAAAAAAAAGAAATATATGAGATTCAGTTAAATATTTGTATTCATTAAAAGTTTTAATGTAAATGCCTAAGAATTGCCTCGGCAGTAAAAGTTTTTTTTCTTTTCTTTTCACTTGTTATTTTTAATGACTGTCGGTTAAAGTAAAGCTTCCATCTTGAGCTAAACATAATTAACTATTAACACAAGGAGCCAGTGTGCAGCTGAACTGGAATTACGACTCATTAGCACCGAGGAGCATTCAAGGTAATTAGTGTTTACTTAGTTTCTACCTACAGAAAAGCAACACTAGCACAACCGAGCTGTTTTCCCCACTTTAATTTTGCACGCCCAATCTTGCTCTACACAGACACATTTTGATAAATTTACTTTTATTTATTTGTCTTTTGAGCCTTCAAACTGGATTTCCTTTTCTGGTCCATTTTAATCGTGGCTGCGTTCATGAAGATTGAATGGACTGTGCTTGATGTTAGTCATATGTATTTCTTGGTCGTTGCACATTTGAGTCGATGCAAGCACAATGTCATTATATTTGTAAAGGCAAAGAAGCAATTACCATGCGATGTGGAATGTGCCACTATGAAGCATCTTTTGTTCGGTAAATACAGGCAAGTAAAGAGATTAAAATGAAGCATTCGCTAAATAAATAATTGTTTGCATTTGTTCTTTAAAATAAGATTTTTGTTTGCACCAGTAATATGGCAGTTCTGTGGAAGATATTAGTAATACAACATACTCATATAACATAGACCAGTATTATATGGTTTATCTGAAAACCTGATTTTTTGATTGGCTGAATGGTGTCCATTTAAATCTTTTAATGCACAGGTAGTTTCTGTCCGTTTATTAAGCATTTTAAATATATTTGCATAGGGGCACGGTGGCGTAGTGGTTAGCATGTTCGCCTCACACCGCCAGGATCCGGGTTCGATTCCCATCTCGGTCATGTGTGTGTGGAGTTTGCATGTTCTTCCCGTGCCTCAGGGGGTTTTTCTCCGGGTTCTCCGGTTTCCTCCCGGTCCAAAAACATGCACGGTAGGTTGATTGGCACCTTGGAAAATTGTCCCTAGTGTATGAATGTGTGTGTGTGCCCTGCGATGGGTTGGCATTCCATCCAGGGTGTATCCTGCCTTAATGCCCATAGATGCCTGAGATAGGCACAGGCTCCCCGTGACCCGAGGGAAGATCGGATAAAGCGGTAGAAGATGAATGCATGAATGAATGAATATATATGCTGCATGATGACCATTAGTAACATGCAGTAGTTGTATACAAAGTGAGAGCTCTTGTTTACATTTTCTAATTACCCTTGAATCGACGACTTTTTTAAAATGTAAAAATGTAAAATTGTATTTCAAATTTAATCTGCTTCAATTATTGACTTAATTGCGTTGATAAACTGTTGGGAATATTGTTAAAATGAGTAATAAATAAAATAAAACCACACTGCTTTATAGATTTCGGTGTGCTGCTTTTTGCACGCTTTATCGATGTAATCCGATTCTGCACTGCAAACATCAAGCAGCATAAACTTGCTGGAAACTGACCATGTTTTAAATTATGCAGCTAACACAGAGCCGTCCTTTTAACACACATAGTAGTTGGTTTGCCGTGTTTTGTCTTGTTTTTATGGCTGTGAGGGCTGCTGTATTTTGTGCAATCGCAGCTTACCTTATGTCTTTTAAAGGGTATTTATTATAAAGGGAGACCGAAACATATCCATTCATATTTCAAAAACAACAAAGCGATTAATGTATGTGCATATTAAAGGCAGTTTTGAATTGAGGACTCCTCTTCATTTAATAACGGTTTAAACAAACACAAAACGACAAAGTGGCGTTTAAAAACTAATCTGCAATGAATTGATATCCTAATTTACACGTTTCTTATGTGAATCAGATGATGATGATGGAAGTGACGCGATATGCTGTAAAGGGAGAGACACCTTAATATATGAGCTGCTGTTATAACAGTAAGTCTCTGTGTAATAAGAAAAACAATCATGGACATACAAATCAACATTTTGTGTGTTTTTCTTATTGTTTTCTGGTTGTTGCTTTTTTTAATGAACATGATGTAATATTTTTAATGGAGGATTTTGTTTGTGCCAAAAACACAAAATGGTGTGAATGGATCATTTGAAGAAATATGAAGTCCACAGCGATTGCTGGAATTTCTGCTACATCAGTTCTACGACAAAGAAACGGTAGCTATTAATAGAATTGAGTCTTAGGCAAAACCCTCAGGGGGCTGTCAGTGTAATTGTGTAAAAAAAGAAAAAAACTGTTTCTGTGGAAACTTCAATGATTTGCATCTTGAATTGGATAATGAGGTTTCTTAGGTAATGTCTACTAAACTACCTGCTGTTGAATTAAGCTTAAAGATTGTTGACCCATTAATGTGATCCTGTTGATCTATTGATGCAAAGACAGACCTAATTCATCAAGGTTAAAGTGACAACCACAACATGCAGAACATCTTACTGGTTAAGGTGCTGTGCTTATGAGCAGAAGGTCGGGGGATCGAGCCCCGGGATCACTAAGCTGCCACTCTTGAGCAAGGCTTTTAACCCTTTGTGCTCCAGGGACACTGTATCATGGCTGACCCTGCTCTCTGACCCCATTATTCCAAACATGCTATTATAAATGAAGAAACAATTTCTGTAATGTATATGTGACAAATAAATGCTATTCTGCTTTTTTTTTGTCCGTTTCTATCATTTTTAAGATTTTTCCATATTTTGATATATTTTTTTCCTGTCTAATGTGTCGCTTTCCTAACTGGGTGTCCGAATCCCCAAAAGTAGCACTTTGCATTGTTTTTCTGGTACCTTTAGCAAGTGTTTTGCATTTTAGCTTGCATTTTTTTCTGGAAACTCCATCTCTTTTTCTCTCTCTCTTCTTTTCTCCCTGCACTGAATTTTCCTCCATACAGCCAGAAAAAAACACACACACACACACAAATGTTTCACAATAAGGAGAATGTGTCTTGATTCTCTTTTTTAAGGAGTTGGTAGCTGACCTCTATCCCTGACCTGTTCTGTTATTTTACCACAAAGTCCTTCAGCATATCTGTGCTATTCCTGAAACAGCACTTGCATTATTTAAAAAAAAAAAAATATCGAGTTCTGCAATAATTTATTCGTACATTTTTCTTGAAAACATCCCATGCTAATGGACAATAGTGTTTTACAAGTATTATTACTTCAAATATATAGCAGTGGGCTGCCCTTAGATTCAGTGTACAAAACATATGTCCACCATAAATCCCTAGCCAGGCGCTAGTGTAACAAATACAACACTGCAAAACAGTAGAGCTTCTAAGATTTTCCTATTAAACTTTAACCATTGATGTTTCATATCCTATTTTTACAGTTCTAAATGTTCAGCAATAAACTATTTTTTTATTTTTTTTATGATGATATCAAGGATTATATAGGGGCACGGTGGCTTACTGGTTAGCACGTTCGCCTCGCACCTCCAGGGTTGGGGTTCGATTCCCGTCTCGGCCATGTGTGTGTGTGTGGAGTTTGCATGTTCTCCCCGTGACTCAGGGGTTTTTTCTCCGGGTTCTCCGGTTTCTCCCCGGTCCAAAAACATGCACTGTAGGTTGATTGGCACCTTGGAAAATTGTCCCTAGTGTGTAAATGTGAGTGTGTGTGCCTTACGATGGGTTGGCATTCCATCCAGGGTGTATCCTGCCTTAATGCCCATAGACGCCTGAGATAGGCACAGGCTCCCCGTGACCCGAGGGAAGATCGGATACAGCGGTAGAAGATGAATGAATGAATGAACAAGGATTATTATTATTAATTATTATTTTGTAGACACAAATGCACTCATTGTAGTTCAGTGTGTAGATTTGAATATACGTAATTAATTTTTTTCCTATTGAGTTTTGATAGGAATTAATAAATATATTAACCCTGCCAACAATTTCAAGGCGACTTGGTGAGATTCAATGCAATAAACTATAAAAGAGGATAAAGAGAGATCATAAATATGACATAACCCAGTAAGTGTATAAAAATCAATCATTTTATATAGTTTGATTTAGACGCTTTTCTAAAGATTAGACACTCCGATTTGGTCAAAGATTATGACCTCCTCCTGCTGGCTTAAAAGCACTGATGTTTTGAGTTTGGTACTGCTTGTCGCTGTGATCAATTCCACCCTGAGAACAAATTGATAGCCTCATTGTCCCCAGCCATAGACGCCCCTGCTGAGGTAAGATGCCGGAATGTTAGCTGAGCCCTCCCTCGTGTTTGACATTTTATCATCCTGCCTTTCAAAACTCTTTCTTTATTAGGCCCCAGCATGTATATTTGATTGTAATTAAAATGACGAGTAGCGGGCAGCAGGCATTTGTGGGTTTTTTTTTTTTATCTTTCTAATTGTATAAATACAGATTCTCTGTCAATATAGAGAAGAAATGTGACAGTATTTGTACTGAATTTTTTATCTTGTAAGTGAGTTCAAATCGGAGTTCCCTGAGGAATGTATTAAGTGGTGCACCACAAGTTTGTATAGTTTCCACCTTGCACTTTGACCACATTTTTTTATATATATTATTAAACTTGAGAACATACACAGCAGTGCCAGTGGTTTAAAAAGAAACTAGAGTTAGTGCAGTGTCACTGAAGGCTACACACTCTATACTGAAAACAAGGTTTGCTTTGAGCATTCAAGAAAATGCTAACATTGAAAAAGTCTACCACTCAAATTCAAGAATTTCTTTTTTGAGGGAGTGAATAAATAAAGGATGAAAGGAATTTATTAAGCTATTCTGAAACAGTTCATAAGTTCATATCTTTAAAAAAAAATTTATATTAAATGTAAACACACACACACACACACACACACACACACACAACACAATTTACATTTCATTATACATGAATGTGTGTGTGTGTGTGTGTGTGTGTGTGTGTGTGTGTGTGTGTGTGTGTGTGTGTGTGTGTGTGTGTGCCCTGCAATGGGTTGGCATTCCAATCAGGGTGTATCCTGCCTTAATGCCTATAGATGCCATAGATAGGTGCATGCGTGACCCAAGGGAAAATCAGATAAAGCGGTAGAAGATGAATGAAAGAATGAATGAATGAATGAATGAATGGATTTCAAAGAATATATTATTTAACTATGAAGGCATCTTATTATTTTTTTTAAATATAAATCTTTCAATTGTTTATCACAAATGTCAATACTAATAAACTGTGTAAAAAAAATAAATAAATAACAACAAGCAGTTTCATACATGCAGCGTACGACATGTAGTGCAATGCTTTATGTGACCGTCCAACATGTAAACCTGAAAGATAATTAATGAAAAAAAAATATATAAAAAAAATATATATAAAAAAAAATATATATATATATATATATATATAGTATTTCACAATGTTTATATTCATATTGATAAATGATTAGAATAACTACATTAAGATGACTGGGAGTAATGATAAATACTGATTAGGTTGTGTTCTCTGCCTACTTTTTCCACTTTCTCTATCCTACCTTTTAATGCTGCAAGACACTGTTTATCAAAACTATGAATGGGTCATTGTACATGTTTGCCAAACATCTTAGTACACTGCTGAAGTTAGTTGTCTGAGGGCTTGCCAGAATGCATCTGAAATGATGAATAGTTAGCAGGTGTTCTTCACCATTGCAGACAGCTATTAATCTTGTGCCTCCATGAGCAAAAGACAAAAGCTTTGTACAGTGAACAAAGCTATTGCTCACCATTACTCATTCATGACTCTCTCTGTCATGGGTTGATGGTAATATGTCTTTCTTTCCTCCAGGGAAGCTGTTAGAGCTTCCATTTATGGAACAAAAAAGTTAAGAGGCAAATACCCAAAGTCATTACCACTTACAACATTTCAACAAAGGTGAAAAGAGGAAGGTAGACCAAATCTTTGTCAGTCTAACTGATGAAGTGCTAGACGGGATGAATGGAGGGATGAGCCTTAAGTAGACATTTTGCAGGTTGGAGTTTCACCCTCGTAATCCTCTATGCAAAACTCCATTACATTTATCACTACATCAGCCATTTTTTGTTTTCGACTGATTTTGCAACGACAGCTCTTTTTGTGTCCAGAGGCACAATATACATACAAATGTAGTGGATGTAATATGATAATGAGTGAAATTAAGCTTAACGGCAGACATACCCACCAAATGCATGTGAAATGGACAAAAGAGTTGATCTACTTAAAGTTCTTTCAGTAGTAAGCTACCCCGCTAACCTTAAGCGGGTTAAGAGAACTTTTACTGTCATGCTCTGATTGTGTCTCTATGATGGTTCTGATCCACAGAATAACTTCAGCAAAGTCAGCCATTTCACTGCACCAGGATTACAAAGAAAGAATCCTCAACAGTGTTCAGCAGAAAGAGTGCTTAAAATCTAGGCGTAGTGTCATATTTCATTCTCTAGGGATTGTGGAGGATGGCTTATGATGCTCCGTGAGAGTTTTCTGTGGGAAGCAAGTTGATTTGACTTCACTGTGCACAATTTCAATCGTCACCGGAGCTCTGAAGCTACTGGGCTCCTGTGTTGAAAACACCGAGGTTGAAAACAATGTGCTGAAAACAGTTGCAACAGTGGAGACTTGACAGGAATCAAAGCGGGATCATTCAGAATTAAGAATCAAAAAAGGAGTTTTCTGAAAGTTGATGATCGGAGGCCCAAGTTGATGGAAATCTATTGCTTGCCTCACTGATGTTTGTGGTACTCAATTCAATTTTATTTTTTTATTTATAAAGCGCTTTTTACAATGTGTCATCTCATTGCTTATTGTTAATATATATATATATATATATATATATATATATATATATATATATATATATATATATATATATATATATATAAAATTCTGTTTTTTTAATTATTATATTTTAAAGCACTTGCTTTGTCAGAAAAAAGAATAAGAAAATGCAGTGCCTTATCTCATAAAGCAGCATCATAGCAACAGCAGTGAATTTAAAATTTGACATTTTGTATAGATATGGAAAAGGGCAATTGTTGAGGAACCCTTCCCATTTTATAGTATGTAGAAATATTGTGTGTCTGATGAAATTTGGAGGTATACACAGGGACAGATGTTTGCCAGTGTTCCAGATTTAGCCAGTAATAGCTGAGGAAATGTGGCAGTGTATACATCAGTCATGCTTCCTGAGGCATTAGCCTAGTAACGTTCAGGAGAGCAACCCGTCTTTCCAATCAGGTTTGATAATGAGAACGGTTCCTGCGGCTCTGATTAACAATATCCAACGGTTCTGTTTTCCTGTCCTGATAAACCTCGCGGTGTAGTCTCCAGGTGCTGATGAACCACGTTATACACGAATCAGTTCATTGCCAGAAATACCGCAATTAATTCGGGACTGGTCCTGGAATTAAGCTCGCAGGTAAGAAACCTCATAATATAAAAGCAGAAAGATTCAAAAAGTCTGCGTAGGTGAACATGTCCTTGAAATGTATTTATACTTACATGAGGGATTGGGGGAGGGAAAGGAGAATGTACAGGGCATTCACACCACTGCCTCCTCTCTGCCAATCATTTAACACATTAACCATGGGTGTATTTAATCACCTTCACTTGAGGCCATGTTGTGCACGGCCCTAAGGACCATAAATTTGCTTGACGTGTGACACACACATGCATGTTTTTTCCTATCATTGTATGAGATCTTAAGTGATGTAATTATGCCTGTATAGAGAATATGTATATCTAGCTCTAATGAAATTTCCTATGAAGACTGGAGACTAGTGTATTTAGTCCTTTTTGGTCCTGACAAATGCCTAAATATGTTTAGCACACATGTAGGGGATTAAACCAGGGTTCACCAAGCATACATGCTTCACCCTAAACACTAGTGCACTACATCAAGTAAAAGCTGGTGGCGTGTCCCAGACACAGATCAAGTCAACGTCAGCACAACGTCTGCAAATAACCTCAGCGATGCATTTCTTTCTCTAATTAGGAAATTGTCAGCACAGCATAACTTTTTTTTATCAGCATTAATAAATGTTGTAAATATTCCTCTTTTTTTGTAGCTGTAGACTCCAATTGGAATATTTATTACAGATGTGCAGTGTAGTCAGTCAGTTTTTTGTTTACCCTGATGAAAAAAAATAGGTTATGTTGATTAATCACCGAAGTAAAACGGTGTGACGAGAATTCGAGCCGAATCTGTCTATCACAGAGTGGGAGTGCGGGCATTAAATAAATTGTCAACAATCGGTACTGTTTTAAGAGACTGACTGTGTGTGCCTTGCGATGGGTTGGCATTCCATACAGGGTGTATCCTGCCTTAATGCCCATAGACGCCTGAGATAGGCACAGGTTCCACGTGACCCAAGGGAAGATCGGATATAGCGCCACCTAGAGGCCACTGCTGGGCCTTTAAGCAAGTCCATTATCTTGCAATTGCTCAGCTATGTAAATGAAAATTATTGGGGAAAAAAAAACAACCAAAGCAAAAAAAAGCCCTGCAGTTAAGGCCATCTGCCAAATTTCATAAATGCAAAAAGATTGTCTAACAACACTCTGCAACTGCTAAGTAAAATAAATAATACATTTCTTTTGTTTATGAAACACATTTGTATATTGTTTATACACAAATTTACTCTCAGCAGGTTTGATATAGATCGTTTATTTAAGGCATTGCCTTTACTTCATTATTTGTCTATACATTTGCTGGATTGCATTAGGGAAGGGCAAAACATGACTTACAAAGATTCAGATTCAGATTTTATTTGTCACATACATATACATACAAGGTACGACATGCAGTGAAATGTTTCTTGACGACCGTTCATTATGTAAACATAATTATAGATATAAATAATGTGGATAAGGGCAGAAACTATGAATAAGTAAAGATAAAAAAAATACATATATGTATATACGTATATAACAAAGAGTAAAAAGTTAGAAGAGAACATTTATATAAATATATAAAATTATAAAAAAATATAAGTTTATGGTGTAGTGTGTGTGAAGTGACGAGTGCAAGATGTCCGGGTATAGAATGTCCATTGTAATGTGACCATTGTCACATTTATCTACAAACAGATAAATTCCTACTTGGCATAATGCTAACATATACTGATAGGAGGCAAATGCTGCCTACATCACCTTTGTGAAGTAAATACCTGCAGACCTTTTTCATAGCTATATCAGCAAGTTGTAGAGAGTTAATAGTATGTGTAGTGTCTATGTGCGTTCATATGCTTGATGAGCGTCCAAAAAGGGGACTACAGCAGTCTACTTGTACCTTGGCAGGTGTCCATCCGTTGCACTCGGAATTTGATGGCATGCCATTACAGTTCACAAAGCCAGAGAAACCTATCATCTAATCATAGTACCCATTTTCTCTTCTTGGTGCTGCAGGGTTTTTACCGCAGCTGGCATCACCTCCCACTTGTCTCATATCACCTGCTGTTAAAAGATGTGGAATCCTATATTTCATACTGCAAAATTTAAGAATGCTTACGATTGTATATTCATTGTTCGTTATGATACGGAGATTTTAGGAACCGTTATTTATAATTATTAGCTAGCTTTAACACATTCGTATGGATGTTCTCTGAGAGCCGCTCATTCTCATCTCATCTCATCTCATCTTTCCTGGCTTTGTTAGTTTTAATGTATCCACTCCATATGGGATGCTGGCTTTTCACAATGATAACATTATAATGATTGCGCTTAAATGCCTCTCCAGGAGAAACATCACTAATTTTCCATCCAGTTTCATCCCTTTCGCCAGCAATATATTTCTCTCTCTGCATCATTGCTGCTTTATTTATTTATTTATTTATTTTAGCTACAGCATGCTTTATTGCACTCTGTACACAGAATGCATTTCTTCATTTTTATCTATATGTCCTTTTTTTGCTTTGCCAAAGACACTTTAGTGTGTTTCCTGTCATGTTCCAGCCTAAATTAAAAGTCAACATATAAAAGAGTTGAGATTTATAGTGCTCTTTGAGATGTGCGGTGTAACGACACTGTAGGAAGCAAAGTTAAATAATTAAAACAAAACAAAAAAAAATGTAAAAAAAATGTTACAAACTACAGCTGCATTATAGGACCCATTAGAGAAGTCATATCTTTGAGATTACCTCATTTATTTATTTCTTTTTCTTTTTATCTGATCAGAAAGTCATCAGTCCTCTGTGACAAGCACATGGCATAGTGTAGTTCCCTTAATAGAACGCGTGTAATGAAGTTGCTTTCTCCTGAAAAATATGGCTACAAGGGTGACTTCACCGCCTGGATATGACAGTATTTAAGTACATTGACCTTTTAGATTTTCCTCATTAATAGCTGTCTATGGACATGTCAGTTTATCAGTGCATTGGCGTCAGGCAGAAGAATAACTCACCATAACAGCAATTTACATTTTTACAATTTACAGTTTCTTCACCGTTATCCTTTTTTATTCATTCATTCATTCATTCATTCATTCATTCATTCATCTTCTACCGCTATATCCGATCTTCCCTCGGGTCACAAGGAGCCTGTGCCTATGTGTCTATCTATCTAAGGCGTCTATGGGCATTAAGGCAGGATACACCCTGGATGGAATGCCAACCCATCACAGGACACACACACATTCATACACTAGGGACAATTTTCCAAGGTGCCAATCAACCTACCGTGCATGTTTTTGGACCGGGGGAAACCGGAGAACCCAGAGAAAAACCCCTGAGGCACGGGGAGAACATGCAAACTCCACACACACATGGCCGAGACGGGAATCGAACCCGGACCCTGGCAGTGTGAGGTGAACAACCAGTTGACTAAACAGTTTGACTATCCAACATGATTATATTCCTTTTAGGTGGGCTTGGAGTGACCAAAGCACCATCTGATTGGATAAACCAACAGCCTTAAACGACACAGTTGAGTGTCATAGTAGCATAGCTGAGAGAATTAGGTAAGGAATTGTTTAATACATAGTCATGGACAAAAATATATTCAAATGTAAGTCAGTGATTCGGATAGATTTTGGGACAGACATGATTTATAGTCAGATAAATGTGCCAAGTCATTTCAATCACACAGTGAGGTAATAGTAATTAATGACTTACCATTGTGAACATGCCTGCTAGCTGCGATTGCTACAGTAGCAAATACATGTATTTCTTTTCCTTTTCTTTTAGCAATAAAAATATTCATACAATTTCTAAGCATGAGGTTAAAATGTAGTTGTAGTTAAATGTAGTTGATTACATATAGGAATAAAAATTGATCAATAAACAAAGTGATAACATTAAACAAAAATACAATAAAAAAAAGAGAAAGAAAACAGATTATGATCATGATCACTGAATTTTGTACACAGATAACAAAGGGAAAATTAAGTCCATGTGTCCAGTAATTGGAAAGGAATGAATGTGACAGTGAGTGTAGTACATAGTGAACATGTTAGTAGGAGATAGGAACATGTTAATTTGGTGTGTTCTAGAAAATGGACATTACATTATCATACCACATTACATGAGAAGACACTGTTAATGCCATTGGCACCATGGAAAATTGTCCCTAGTGTATGAATGTGTGTGTGGATGTGTGTGTGTGTGCCCTGCGATGGGTTGGCATTCCATCCAGGGTGTATCCTGCCTTAATGCCCATAGACGCCTGAGATAGGCACAGGCTCCCCGTGACCCGAGGGAAGATCGGATATAGTGGCAGAAGATGAATGAATGAATGAAACACTCAGTTGTCCTAAAACAAGATTCAAGCTGGTCATCCAAAAGCAAGCATGCCGAAAGTCTAAGAAGAAAAAAAGCCCCCCAAAGAAGTCCTCTTCCTTAAATATGTATGCACCCACAAGGCAACCTTAAGCTGGTTCAAACTGATACCTTCTGACCTTGTTTATGGGCAATGTCTAAAGAACAAAAATGCTGATTATTATGGAGCATTCTTAATGTCAGGACATTCTGTTCTATCATGTTCACCGTTTAAACGTGGTTTAATCTGGGTTTTTATTTCTAACACAATATGTTCACTGTTCATATGCCTCATCTGTCAAAGAAAAACTTGAATTAGTTTATTAGAAGGAATCAATATAATACGGTGTCCAAGCACTGTCAAAGCTATCGGATGCTCTTCAGGTTTTTAGGTTCTTTTCAGCATTTGGTGGCCTCAGATGCTTTCTCACTATCTATCATTTACACTATCGGTACATTCGACATCATTTCTAATGTACAGTTCATTTAAGTGTGCACACATTCCATTTAACATCTTTTTCCATCAGTTGTTAAAATAAAGTGCAGCAATTTTTTTGTTTTATACTATATTAGGTTTAACTGAAGCACAAAATTGGAGCTTTTAATTTACCGCTAAACATGTACATATTTGTTTTGTATTTAGCATGTGATTTTTTTATATATAATATGAGCATTAAAATGCTGATATGCATAATGTGCATTTTTCTACACGTAGCATGCTATATATACTGCACAATATTGTTTCAATAAACAATGGGAACCCAAATGATTATCATATTGATTTTAATTTATTTAGTCGGTTGGCATGTAAATTAAAAATAAACCTTAAGCTTGCAATTACTTGAAATAACGCAATAGTAAGATTTAGCAACCACTATATCTGGGTCATAGTTGCACGGATAATCAGGATTCAGCACCAGTGTCTGGCAAGCAGAGCTCCAATCCATGTTCAATTTCAGCACATTGGACACATCTGCTGAAGTACAAGTTACAGCATATGCTGCACAAGGAAGATGCAGCTTTCCTATACTTTGACAGTCCTTGGCATGCCGAAACTTTGCGATGAGCAAAAAGTTTTAGCAGATAAAGTGTGATGCCCTTCACAGTATGAAATGTGAGTTTTTTAAACTTTTAGTGAAAACAATAAGAGGCAGTAACTAACTACTATAGAAATGCAGGTTCCATTCTCCCTGCCTGAACATGTAGATTATTTTCAGCCAGGTGTAAAAAAAAAAAAAAATTCCTTATGCCATTACAACAATACGACCGCAGAAAATAAAATATATTTAAATTATGTTCACAATCAACTTATCCAACTGGCCAATGTGGGAGCAGCTTTGCACAACTTTATGCAGATAGGGTCAGCTCAGGATGTTGGTTCGGTGACACTATGGGAATGCCTCTGCATGACCACACACTCTGAACCCACTATGTAATCCTGTTCAAGGACTATTGCGATTGTAAAGGTGATTGAAGTCACCACCCGGAAGTATAAGAGCACATGCGACGGAGTCGGCACTAGATTCTATTTGCACACTAAGGTGTCCAGGTCTTGCAATTGCCCCTGCTAGGTCCCTATCTCTAGCAGTGATGGCACATTTGATTTCAACATTGTAGGGCTGAAGGAAAATGTCTATAATATCATTCCCCGGATGGAAGAGAGGATAGCCGGTTATCCCCCTTCGGCTCTTGTGAGCAGACTGTGGTCTCTGCTGAGGCATATACAGAAACCTGGTGCGCCACAACAACTACTGTAATTTTCTTGAGAGACTGGTCTGTCAGGGAAAGAGACTACCTGCCGGTCTATATATCTGGTGGGAGTGCCTCAAAGGGTCTTCCTACTGAATACCTGAGAAGGCCACCGAGGTGGCCCCTCCACTCGATAAGTCTGGTTCCACTACCAGTACTTCATTGTTCCAGCAGAGATGGAACTTGAGATTACGTCAGTGTGTAAAACTCAGTACTCACCCTGACACAGGTAGCCCTTCGGAACAGATCTGAAGACTGTAATAAACTGTCATAATAGATCTGTATAATGCTTGTCCATACAAAATAGGTAGCAGGACAAGAATGACAGACAACTATACAGAGGCACAGGTTTGCCTGTGGACATGTCCTTCACAGGCAACCACTAAGCATTTGTAAGCATGACATAATGTGTTTCCAACCTTGAGAATAATTTCTATAAGTTTATGCAGAGAAAAATCACTTATGCTCCAAATAGACTTCCCACAAGGCTCAGTCCTAGGCCCTCTTCTGTTCTCTGTCTACACTCGATATCTTGGTCAAATCCTCACATGGGTTTGCATAACACTGCATAGTGGATAAGACTCAACTAATACTCTTCTTCCCTCCCTCAGTTTCTATTCAGATCTCAGCATGTTTGGCAGGCATCTAATCATGGATGGCAGTTCATCAGATGAAATGCAATCCCAGCAAATCTCAACTGCTGTCCTTTCTATGTAATTCATCCTCATGTCAAGCTCTTTTGATCTCCCTGAAAACTTTCAGATTTTAACTTTGGTCACTGCACATAACCTCTGGGTAACTGTAATAGACAATACTTCATAATGTGCTAATCTGCAAATCATTCGGGAACTACAAAAATGACGTAAATGGCCATTAATAGTACTTGTATATGCAACCGACATTCAACATAGCATTCAGCATTCAATCCCAATCACCTGCTTGCAATTATGATAATTTCATTAAAAATAAATCATGGAGAAAAGGCATTAATGTTTGTCAATTCTGTGAAAAAAAAGATTTTTTTGTGAAACAATTATAATTTTGCTTCTTATGAATAATGGGTTCTCTTTATATTCTTTACATACACCATATTCTCCTCCTTGGCAAAATAAATACATAAATAAACATCTTTGAATTTAATATACTGTATACCACACTTAATTTTGCTATCATATTTCCCCATCCTCTTGTTTGAGCTATGATAGAATTTTTTTTTTTTTTTTTATCATGAATATATGCTCAGGTCTAGCAGACTTAAAGATCAATTTTTATATGATCTTTTCTAAAACATAATAATTATACCTCCTATTAAGATGTGTTCTAAGACCTTTTGCATAATTAGGATTGAGCGCTTCATTTTTTTTTAAATAATTTTTTAATCATCTACAAAGCAAAAAACATCACTTGAAAGGGCATGTTTTTTTATGAATAGCATATACCCATGAGATGGGTTCTCTTGCATGCCCCTTAAGATCAAGGATGCTTCTAGAAAAAAAATTGCTTAAATCAACACCTTATTTTTTAGTAATTTAATTAATTTATTTTTTTTTTTAACACACACTGCAAACGTATAAAAGAGTTACTCTCTAGAAATGTAGAATATTTGCAGTAGTAGCATGCAGAAGGAGCCCGGAAGTGTGTTTGCTTTGCACTCTTTTAGTGAGAGAGTCTGCACTGTTTTATTGCATTCCACATAAACTGCCTTAACTTGCTTAATATATCTGGCAAAGATAAACTGTGTTGTTTCATTTACTATTTGACAGATAATGACTTGGTGGCACTCTGCGGTGCTGTCAATCTGTCAAGTGATGAAGTGGAAAGAAATAGGATGAAGAACGAGTGTGAGAGTGTATACGAACAGATGGATCATGGAAACAAAGAGCATAATGGCAAATGTGAAAGAAAGCAGAGCAGAGCTGCGTTTTCAGACTGGCATGCGTTGTATTGATCCAGCCTAAATGTGCTAGCAGCTGCTGAAATTGTCATTCTGGAAAATAAGTAAACTGCAGCGAGTGCAGGATGGGTATTTCACCCTAGTAAAGGTGAATGGTGAATAGTAGCACAGTAATATATTAAAACATGTTGAAATCGACAGACAGACAGACAGACAGACAGACAGATAGATAGATAGATAGATAGATAGATAGATAGATAGATAGATAGATAGATAGATAGATAGATAGATAGATAGATAGATAGATAGATAGATAGATAGATAGATAGATAGATAGATAGATAGATAAATAGGCAAGGGTTGCATAAGACATTGCCTTTTGTCCCACAGTGGTGCACTTTTAGTGCCTTCAGAATGACTTTGAGAGCTTTTCTTTGGTCCACGGGGACAGCTGTGGCCCAGTGAGGGGATTGGATTGTGATTGGAGGCAGGGCTGAATGAAATGAAGCAAGAGCGCAGAGTCTCCAAGCCCTTCAATCTCACCACTCACCCTGCAGGACTGTATGCCCTGAACGGCCCCCTGCCAGTGCTAGGACTTCAAGTTCTATTAGCATCTCTTCCTTTTTCCCTGTACTCTGCGTTATGACAGGAGTGAGAATGATCACCGCATCGTTCCTCTGCTAAAATATCTACCTCCTTTAAGTGTTAAGATCTCTCATCCTTTATATATAATATAATATAATAATGCATTTGTGCAATGCTAAGCAGAAAAGAGGGGACACAAATGCATTTAAAATGTATTGATGCTGTGGCCTAATAGATAACGCTGGAATGCTAGTACTGTTAGGATGTAAATTATTCATTCATTCATTCATTCAGTCATCTTCTACCGTTCTATCCGATTTTCCCTCGGGGAAGAACCTGTCTCTATTTCAGGCGTCTTCGGGCTGTAAGGCAGGACACACCCCGTACGGAATGCCAACCCATTGCAGGGCGTACACACACTTACATTCATATTCATTCATTCATCTTCTACCGCTATATCCGATCTTCCCTCGCGTTACGGGGAGCCTGTGCCTATCTCAGGCGTCTATGGGCATTAAGGCAGGAATGGAATGCCAACCCATCGCAGGACACACAAACACACACACACACACACACACACACACACACACACACACACACACACACACACACATTCATACACTATGGACAATTTTCCAAGCTGCCAATCAACCTAACCTGCATGTTTTTCTACCAGGGGGGGATGACGAAGGTGGGAATCGAACCCCTAACCGTAGAGGTGTGAGGCGAACATGCTAGCCATTAAGCCACCATGCCCTCTAGATGTAAGTTAGCGTTATATAAAGTTTGTTCCATAACATCCGTAACATCCAAAACACATTGATGTGCTACGTTATCTTTAAGGGAAAATTCTAGCGGTAGCGTATAGGTATTCAAAGCTTATTGTTTATATTTATAGCCATACATACGAATTAATTAGCGCTGAGGTAGAGCCTCTTCATTATCCTTTTAGAGAATCTCAGGCTTACCCAGCTTTTAATTATACATGATTGAGAAGCTTCCAATAGTCCTTACAGAAGCTTTTGATCTTCAAAGCTCTGGGTTGCCTTCTTCCTCCATAATCTGCATAAGGTCTCCACTGGGGGCAGGCTCTGGAGCTGTGTACATCACTAAACAGTTACAGTGATACAGAGGTGTGTGTGTGTGTGTGTGTGTGTGTGTGTGTGTGTGTGGTGGGAGGGGTAATGTAAGTAATGGAAGGACTATGTGAGTAGCATTGAAACACTGGTGTCCTTTCCTTTTCATTTTCTCTTGTGGTGCAACTATCGATTGTGGCTTTAAGGGGGGCATTGATTTTAATCCTGTTTCCTGCCTGCTTCACTTTCTCATACCCCAACCCACACAGCCGTAACATTATTTTACATCCTCTCTTTCTATCTCTCTCGCTGTCTCTCTCTCTCTCTCTCTCTCTCTCTCTCTCTCTCTCTCTCTCTCTCTCTCTCTCTCTCTCTCTCTCTCTCTCTCTCTCTCTCTCTCTCTCTCTCTCTCTCTCTCTCTCTCTCGTTATCTATTTATCTATCTCTGTGGAAATCCCTGTGGCATATTTCTATTCTCTTATCTACTGACTGTAATGTATAAATAGCATAACAGGGCTTGCACGGTCTGCCAAAATTTTCACACACATACACATATCTGTATATATTATCAGAATAACTGACTCGTGTTATTTGATTGAATAGTAATAATATTACTAAATTTAACAGTCTATTCTTCATTTCTTGCTTTTCTCTTGGTTGATGCTTCAACGACATCTTGCTAGAATTGTTAGAATTTATATCTAATTATCACATCACATGACTTTGCCCGGGTCAAGAAATCTGCCTTGTGGGCTTTTCGTCTTAGCAGAGCAGGAACCTGTAGTTTAAAGTGTATTAAAGTCCAGCAAACCACATATGTAGTCAACTACACAAGCTAAACTACATTTGTGTTGACTTAGCTGTTCTTCATTCCATAACGCCTGACGGAGAAGAAGAAATGTAATTGGACCAGGGCTTCATGTTAATGCTTTAGCTAAATATTATGCCAGAGGTGCAGATGTGGCTGCAGTGAAAGGACACTTGTCGAATTGTGTTTACTGCATATATTGCATTAGTAATGACATTGCTCTGTTCCTCTACAATATTGATGTTTTTTTATAGCCAAGGCATCATAATGACGCCATTCAGAAGTGGATTGATTCAGCACGCAGGTCACCACTGAAGGCTTGAAATACACGGCCTATATATAACGTGGTTGTTTTCAGAATCATGATTACAATTTAACTGCTAATTGCTTTGGTTGCTAAACTGTGAAAAAGACAGGACGGTAGATGGTTTGCGCGAACACCCTCCCCGTCCTTCCTCTACAATTCCCTCTTCAGTCACCTTCAGTCGCATGAGGAGGTGAACAAGGACGACATCGGCATAGACATGGCAGAGATTGCCTCTGGTTGTTATGCCTGATGAGGCAAAAGACCTCTGGGAAAAGGCTCTGGTTGCTCTGACTGTCTGGTTAGTCTGCTTCTGTCTCTGCTGAACTTGGCTGATGTGATTGATGGCCGCAAGGTCACAGCTCTCGACTTGCAGGCCATCCTCTGGGTCATGTGGCAGGAAGAGCTAATAGCTGAGACTGACTGGCATGCTGTTGATGTGGTCAGGGGGAATTGGAAAATCTGAATGAAGTCTATAGAATTATGGGTTTATTAGTGTTTTTAGGATAGCCCATAAAGGTGGCATTTTTCAACTGGATACTAGAGCTTGCTCACATTCTTGTCCAAGACCAGGGAGGTCTATACAGAGAGCGGAAGATCATGATCTACCAATACATACGAGGTGTCAAGTAACAAATGCTTTGCTGTCTTACTTCAGTAGAAATCTGGGGTATCTATACTTTAATAATTAGTACTTTCCAGCCAACTTTTTTACTTCTACTCAGTTATACTTTCACACAGTTATCTGTACTTGAGGCAGGTTGTAGCTCAGTGGTTAAGGTGTTGGACTCTGGACCGGAAGATTACGGGTTCAAACCCCACCATACCAAGCTGCCACTAGTGGGCCCTTGAGCAAGGCCCTTAACCCTGAATTGCTTATTTGTAAGTCGCTCTGGATAAGGGCGTCTGCCAAATGCTGCAAATGTAAATGTACTTTAAAAATAGCCTCGTTACTCCTATTTCATTGCAGCTTGTTTTCATTCCGGCTTGTCATAGTTCAAAAAAAAAGGAAAAAAAAGAGATGTAGTGTTGGGGTCATTACTAAAAAATATTATTTTTTAAAAGTTATTCACTACTGGCTCATTTATCAAATGGGTGCTTTCACTTCATCCTACGCAGAGTAAGCTTCAGTAGGTAGTTCGGTAGAAAGACATTTGAATAAATTAGCGATTGTGATTGGCTTTAATGGCAATAGATGTCTTTAAATAGTTTTAAAACCAGTACTTTTACACTTTTACTTGAGTAAAAAGCTTTAGCTCATACTTCAACTTGTACAGAAGTTTTTTTTTAAACCCTAGTAACTACTGTATACTTCTTCCTGAGTAATGAATGTGAATACTTTTGACAGCAGCGTATTCTAAATGGGCATTATTTCCTTACAGTGACAGAACCGCTTTTTAAAAGACATGTCCTTTAAGTCTGGATACCACTGAAACAAACCATAAGAGCATTAATCCTGGGCCTGAATGGACTAAAGAGTTTATGGCTGTGCAACCCCTGTGGGTGAAATATGCACAGTCCCACTGCCAGAAAATAAAATGTAAAAAGAGATAATGCTAGTCTAAACGCTCTACAGGAGTGCGTTAAACACAAGGCTTGTATTACAATATGCTGTATAGAACTTAACACTGGTTTGGAGTTCTGAAAACATACACCACTTTAACTAATTATTACTCTGATGTGTAGGCTCGTGTGCAATTTCTAATCCTCCCAACAATTCGCAGTCAATCTGTCACATTATAAAATGGTGCTTAGCTAATCTGCTTGAATAAACATAAATCTGATAATTAGTCTCTTATGATGGTTTTTTTATCTTATAGTGTTCTATTTGGACAGCAGTTATATATATATATATATATATATATATATATATATATATATTCGGAATTGGAAAGAAAAACAGTAGTAAACTCTACGCTGGGTGTGATGGAATTATTATACAATTATTTTTGTATTTTCCAACTGAAAATACAGCAGTTAAATATTTTAATGTTACACTAAAATATATCTATATATGTATATATATATATATATATATATATATATATATATATATATATATATTTATTTTTATTTTTGTATCTGTTAGAATTAAGATGGACACACAAGTTCACTAGACGCTCAATCCTATGTTGTCTATTCTGTGTGAGTAGATGTGATATACGGAATGTCATTGTTTAGGCTCAAACATCTCTGGTACCCTTTTGTTTTCTTTTGTAATAAGGACTAACTTTAGCTCAGGGTTATTCTATTGTGCATATATACTTGCAAAAAAAAACAAAAACCTTCTGATGGTGTGTATTTTCGTTTGGGTAAGTGGTTGTAAAATTACCTAATGATATAGTTAAGCTAAATCATTGCCATATGCATCTACAGAGCTGGTGGAACTTACAAGAGCAAGTCAACTGTCCGAAGATTAAACAGTGACTATATAGACTGATTCTAAATAGGCTTATGGTGTTGTGCATGAAATTCTAAATGTTGTTCCACTTTTCCAGGCATTTCAGAGGAGATTCATGGAAATACATTAGCTTGTAACATAGCTAAGAATGCAGCTTAACAACCAGTAGATTTAAACATTATATAACACTATATGTACACTATATATATATATATATATATATATATATATATATATATATATATATATATATATATATATATATACACCTGGACATGATGGTTATAGACATATCTTTTGATAAAGCACAAAAACAATAAGCTCTAGGAAAATGTGAAATACTGAGCAATGTTTTTTTTTTAGGAAAGATTGAAGATTTTTGTGTTATAGTACGTCATGTAGGATTAAACAGAAACAGTGTTAACTGAAGATTATTAATATGAACTTTTTTGTAATTTTTTCCAAGCCAAATGGAAACATATTTGATATCAAATTACAACAGTAAAATATTTTAATTATGCAGTAAATAAATATCTATTTTCATATGTTTTTATAATTAAGATGGGCCCCCACAGTAGTTCCCTAAACACACTGTACGATGTAGGATCTTTACAATGCGAGTACATGTGGTATACGGAATGTCTTTATCTAGGCTCACACATCTCTGGTTTTATATATATATATATATATATATATATATATATATATATATATATATATATATATAAGTATAAAAATAAAAAAAATATATATATATATATATATATATATATATTTTTTTTTTTTTTATATATTTTAATGCATTTATTGCACGATTGCCATACGTTAATTTGAGAGTAATCACATATTAATCGCATTTTCATTGTAATATAAATTAATACTTATCATGTTTCTAATACTCTGACTAACTGTAACAGCTTTTATAATTATATACATTTCTCTCAAAAGCTCTCCCTTTCTATAAAATTATTGGTTATTTAATATTTATTTTACTTTAAATCAATTATTATTTTGCTGTTAATTTCTTGTTGCTTTCAATGTTACTTTTTTGATCATCGTTTCAATTGTAAAATATGGTACGTGGCTCCTTTCAGAATTATGTTATGTGTTACATATATACGCTAATATAGTGAGAAGCTGCGTGGAAGCATTGAATTTTCTTTTTTTTTCATTCGTTCTTTTTGGTTCTTTGTTGTTCGGGTTTCGCCAACACAACACAGAGTGAAGGAGCAGATCACTTACATAGTACCGCACGCCGCGTTAATCACGCGTTAATAATATTAGTGCTGTTAAAGGGAATTTTTGTTACTTTGACAGCCATGATACGTGTGTGTGTGTGTGTGTGTGTGTGTGTGTGTGTGTGTGTGTGTGTGTTCCAGAAAAGGCTTTCCTGATCATCGTAGATCGCACAGGAAACCCCTCTAAGCATTAAGTTCTTGTTAAGGCATGATAAAAATCTAACACTATGTTTGTTAAAGCTCTCATTTACATGCACAAAGGCAATTGCAGGAGCTGCTTTAATTCAGTCCCTACAGGCCCTAACTATAGGGAATTTAGTCAACGCCAGTAAGGTCAACTTCCCTTCTTTCTGCAGAGGAATTATGGCTTGCTTATGCAGCTGTTTGTTGTATCTAATTAAACATAGGAAACATCTAGTCCAGGGATGAAAAGTGTGAAAAACAACACAGTAAAAGTTGGTCGCTCTCAGCTATGATAATGTATCACTAAATGTTTATAAGCCAATAGACCATTAATCCTCAGGCACACATTTCAATGATGCTGAGCAAGCCCGAGTCTTTTCCCACTTGATGAATTTTCAGTGACTTTCTCTCTTTCCTAGTAAGCAGATAGTTTCAGTTGCTCGGGAAAATGAAGACAAGAAGGGAAATCTGCACTGATATTCAAACCTATAAATGAATTATTTAATCATGCAATGAGCAGGCATTTTTATGTATAGAATAGAGTTTGTTCCAAACAGCAATGCACTTCAGTCATCCACTATTCATTTCCTTAATATAAGTGCTTTTCCGCTTCTTTGGTTTTCACTCTCATGGCAAACTGTATTAACATTAATAAGAATTGATATGTGTCTCTATTATGAGAATTTTCTCGAAACTATCGAGTGATATTCTATGAGTTAGTAATGAAGTGAAGCTAAAGTCCAAAATTAGATAGATAGTTTTGCCATTTTATGCCATTTTATGCCATTTTATGAAAATATGCCATTTTTAATAGTGTAGTTTTAAAAGTGAATATACATTATTTTATTTTCTCAAGCACACTGAACTATGGTCAGTAAATACAATATAATTTAGATAAATTCTCAGCATAATATGTAACTATATTCAAAGAAAATATTGAATTAATCTAATTTAAAAAATCTAATTAATCTAATTTTTAAAAAATCTTAATTTGATTATTTCACGATGCTTTTAACCACATGTTTCTGTTCTAAAATGATTACTTGCACTTTCAAGGGAGGGTTGACAACATACTGCAGGCACTGCAATGTACTGGCCATCATTAAAGCACACATCTAGATAAACGCACTCCCATCAAAACAGTAACTTGACAAGAAATTGCAGACTTGTTTGATATATGCAGGTCTGTACATAGCAGCAATTCTATAGTATGATTGATACGTTTATTGAGAAGAAATGGATCCACTGTGGATATTTGTCAGACCAAATGAACCATTCAATTTATGAATGACAGCTAATCTGATTAAGAAAGAAAATTCCCATGATGAGAAATGATGCATTAGTAATTTGAACAGTAAAATAGAATATGCATTATTATGGATACAAGGCGCCAGTGTGCATTAACATTAATATTCATATTCACTATCACCACTATATAATATCCACTATCACATTAATATTGATAGCGTTTGTGACTTGAATGAACTAGAATGGACCAGTGACGTCCAGTGTGTCATTAAGCTACAAAAAGATCAATTTCAAAAGTATAATACAATAAATAAATAATAACATCTATACAAATATCTATCTATCTATCTATCAAACTATAGAATCTATATATATATATATATATATATATATATATATATATATATATATATATATATATATATATATATATATATATATATATATATATATATATATATAATATATATATATATATCTTGCCCCTGGACACTAGCACACGGAGGAATGAGGAAGGAATGTTAGTTAAACCATAGTTATAAAACCATAATAGTGTCTTGTAACATGTCTGGTGTATAGTGGGTCATGACAAATGCCTTAACATAAGTGGGTATTGCATCTTTTCCTGGCTTTGTAGGCAAAAGAACAGCGTTTAAAATCTAATAGAAGAAAGGAAAAAAAACCTAGATTACATTGTCAAGTGAGCAAGTTGGGCCAAGAATGATAGCTGGTTTTCCAACATTACCCCAAGATTGCATTCAGTGACAAACAGTGAAGATCTTGACACAAGATTCAGACACAAGAAGCAGGGATTTCAAGAAGCTCAGGCATGATCCTGGATCCCCAGGCTTGATTGGATTTCATTTCATTTCAGTTGATGAGCCGACATCCATGAGGAGATATCTGCCAGACATGCTAAGATCCATGCAGAAACATGAGTAGATGATGAGAGAATGAAAGAAGAGGATGAGTTGATTATCAGTATATCTGTGGTATGTGGCCTTACTTAGAAAGACAACATAGAGTTATAACAGAAGATTAAGATAATAATGAGGAACACAATAGGATATAATTAGTCAAATAAAGTCAATAGGAAAAAGGTTCATTCTGATGGACAATGGACAAGTCAAAACAAGTCAGGGTTTAAGTTTTCAGACATACCCAAAATGTTCCCCAGACGCATAAAGGCTATAATAAATTGAACACACATATATAAAAATACCATTTAATAATTGCACAACCAGTGTCACCTGGAAGAATTTGGGTCCTCAACTTTTCTTCCTCATGTCATCTCATGCTTATTAGGGATCTAAATCTAGACTTCTGCTTTGTCCAATGTGAAATAGTGCAATATAAACTTTAATTTAATTCAGCCGATTGTGGTTGAGAAGTTATTTGGATGCAATCAAAAACAACCAGAATCAATTAGAATGCCATATATATATATATATATATGTTTTGTGTCTGTCAACCAAGAATAAGAAGCTTCTTTTGAATCCCTGAAAGAAATGCATTTATGGGGATATGATGTAGAACAAGCTAGATTGGCGAAACAAGACCGTCATTTTTGTGTGAAAGATTTAAGATTCAGAAGGGACATCTCTGCCTAGTTCTTCTTTGTAATTCAGACTGACTCGCACGCCCCAGTAAATACACTGGCTATGGGTGCGCAGTTAAAGAACACCGAAATTCTTAGCGTTGCGCATGAATAATGCAAGTGGCATCTTTGTCCTATAAATAATATGTAGCGATTTTCTCCTGTTACCTATTATGAATTGCCCTTTAATAAGTGCTGTTTGAGCAGCATGCATTAGTCTAAACACTAGTACCCTTGGAAAATAATTTGACATCACAATAGATTAACAAGACGGGTCAATAGCCTGAGGGGAAGTAAACAAGTTTGCCATGTTCCCATGATAATAGTGCTCTTGTCTAGTCTTATGAATGATAATGATAATAGGGTGTCTTTCTGTCGCTCCACTAACATTTAAATATTCTAACTCTGAAAGTGGTCTACATCATCGCGCGGTTTTTTTTTATTTTATTTCTTTTTTTTTTTTTTTTTTTTTTTTTTTTTTGGAGGGTTTTTTTTTATTTCCTCAAAACATGTGATCTTCAATGGATCAGGGATTTAGATTACATCCAGATTACATCCAGTGTCGCTCTGGATAAGGGTATCGTATGTCACTTTGGATAAGGGCGTCTGCTAAATTCTATAAATATAAATATAATGAGTGGCGCCAGATTAACTAATTGCAAAATGTCTGCAAAGGAGCAGAACCTGTGATTGGAGAGGACATAACAAAAAAAAATGTAATTAAAATATAAAGGAGCCCATTCAAGCTGTCCCGGTCATGCGTGAGCAATCCATGGATTCAGGAATTGCATTAAAATCACATTTTCACAATTCTGCAGCACGCTAGCTTATTAAAAAATAAATTAGTAATAAAATATACATATTATTTGATAAATGGTCAGCACATTATATGTATATTTTCCAGATTTAGATTCTTACTGTTAGATTGTAGACACACACTGGGTAACACGAATCCTAGAAAGCCAAGAATGTAATACTCACCAAAAGCTTTTCAATTTCACTGAGGTGTGAAATATATTTAGTCCAGAGTGATCCTTTAGTCACAAATGATAATCCTTTAAATGGTCAACAATAGACATAAACAGTTGTTTTGAGATTAAGTATTATGGGAAATGATTGTCTTCAATACTGAGGATATTTGCATAAATTATATATCATTCATTCATTCATTCATTCTCTCTTCTACCGCTTTATCCGATCTTCCATCGGGTCACGGGGAGCCTGTGTGCCTATCTCAGGCGTCTATGGGCATTAAGGCAGGATACACCCTGGATGGAATGCCAACCCATCGCAGGGCACACACACACACATTCACACACACATTCATACACTAGGGACAATTTTCCAAGGTGCCAATCAACCTATCATGCATGTTTTTGGACCGGGGGGAACCCGGAGAAAAAACCCCTGAGGCACGGGGAGAACATGCAAACTCCACACACACATGACCGAGACGGGAATCGAACCCGGATCCTGGCGGTGTGTGAGGCGAACGTGCTAACCACTACACGCCACCGTGCCCCCGCCTTATATTAATCAACACCGCCAGGATCCAGGTTTCGATTCCCGTCTCGGTCATGTGTGTGTGGAGTTTGCATGTTCTCCCCGTGCCTCAGGGGTTTTTTCTCCGGGTTCTCCGGTTTCCTCCCGGTCCAAAAACATGCACGGTAGGTTGATTGTCACCTTGGAAAATTGTCCCTAGTGTGTGAATGTGCATTCCATCCAGGGTGTATCCTGCCTTAATTCCCATAGACGCCTGAGATAGGCACAAGCTCCCCGTGACCCGAGAGATCGGATAAAGATCGGATAGAAGTGGATAAAGCGGTAGAAAATGAATGAATGAATAATATAGTAGGCAAGTTCATGAATAATATAAGGCTAGTTAGAGTGCCAGGTTTACTAATGCTGATATTTCCATACTTATTTGAGATTCAAAGAATGCAGTGAAATCTTTATAACTGTGAAAATGGCAAAACGACTCTTCCGTTGGCTTAGAAACATGTTTGGTTTGAAACATATTCTGGCTTGCCTTCACATAAATCTCACAATGTTTACACTAAATGAGCCATGAGAGTCTCACATGTCTCACTCAGAGGTGTTGAATGGTTTATAACAGTAGAGACTCAATGTTTGAATTGGATTTTGCTGTTTTACTTTGTTTCATTTGGGTAAGAACAGGGAAAAAAAAAAAAAAAAAAAAAACAATATTATGTCGTCCTGTTAAACGGCGTGCTACATTACTAATAACATTGATTTTTAATTTTATGGATGATTTCTCTTTCAAAAGTAGAGATTGTGTCTCCAGTATCAAGTTGCATTGTTATTCACTATTTTTTGCAGTTGCTTTCATTGTTCTGGGTCTTTATTTATTTATTTATTTATTTATTTTTACCTAAAGAGCCTGCAACTTTCAAAGCATGAAGCTCATGATGGTTTGAAAAGGTTGCTCAGGAATTTACAATGTTAGAAGTGTTTTATAAGCAATAGAATATTTTAATGTAATGAAATATTTAAGATAATATGTATAAACTAGAATGAATAAGTGCAAAATGTTAGGATCTAAAAAAAAAAAAAAAAAACATTCTGGCTGCTGCATAGTTGACTGACTGATTAATTATACTGGAACATCCAAACAAGATACTATTTAAGTATTGTGTACAAATAAAAAAATAATCACAAAAAGCAATGAGTATTGTTTCTTTACCATCCAAGATGAGCAATTATTCTAAAATAAAATAATAAAAAAAATGTGCATGTCTTTTTCTGGGTATGATGTCTCTCTCTAAAAATCTCATGTGACTCACCTGGAGCCCTATATCTATTTCCACATTACAGAATTTCTCATGGAATATGAATATGTGTGACGCAGATGTGTGACACAGATGTGTAACACAGAAGCGTGACACAAATGACACAGAATGTGTCTTCATTTATTGAAGGTAAAATCTTTCCGTGCTCGGATTTCTGTCTGGTGTAAAAAAAAAAAAAAAAAAAAAGGTTTAAAAAAAAAACTAAAAAAAAATAAAAATAATAATCTAAAAAGGAAAAAAAAAAAAGGTTTTTCTAATACGTTTTAATTGGATCGTGAAAAAGGTCTACTCTTCAATAACTGTGTTTGAAATGTAAACAACACAGATATGACAGTTGCTGATGCCTAAAATAAACCAGAATATATTTAATGACCACATCAGCAGAGTCTTTTCAACATTTGGCAAGGGATTCACTAATCAGAACTCCACCAATAATATGATTGAAATATTTTGATTATTCAGCCTTTCTACATGTAAAAGCTTTCCGGTCATGTCATTATTGATTAATATACTCATTCATTCATTCATCTTCTACCGCTATATCCGATCTTCCCTCGGGTCACGGGGAGCCTGTGTCTATCTCAGGCGTCTATGGGCATTAAGGCAGGATACACCCTGGATGGAATGCCAACCCATCACAGAGCACACACACACATTCACACACACATTCATACACTAGGGACAATTTTCCAAGGTGCCAATCAACCTACTGTGCATGTTTTTGGACTGGGGGGGAAACCGGAGAACCCGGAGAAAAAAACCCCCTGAGGCACGGGGAGAACATGAAAGGAGAAACAAAATGCAAACTCAAACACACACACATGGCCGAGACGGCCCGAGACGGGAATCGAACCCGGACCCGGACCTGGCGGCCCTGGGTGTGTGTTGTGTGTCAGACGTGTGACGGTGTGAACGACGTGTGACGACCGTGCTAAACCACTAAGCCACAGTGTCCGATTAATATACTATACATGCATTATTTATTTCTTGGACTTGTTTTAGTTCTTGTTATTTAGTTATTGGATGTATAGACATATTGTGTTTTAGTTAATATTCTGTCATTTACACACTAATCAGCCAAATAAAAGCAGAACTAATGGATGGGATGCTAATAAATGATTTTAATGTAAAAATTATAGTTTAATACTTTTTTTAATTATACAATTATATTAATTATATAATTTTCATAAGAATATTGAACACATTAAGAGTTCATCTTGTGTATTTTTCCACAGTGGACTTTTTTTCTCCATACTTTATTGATCCTGCGAGAGAAATTATTTTCTTCTCATATCCCATTTTGTTTGGAAGTTGGGGTTCAGAGCGCAGGGTCAGCCATGATACAGCGTCCCTGGAGGACAGAGGGTTAAGGGCCTCGTTAAAGGACCCCAGGGGGTCAGCTTGGCAATACAGGGGGCCCGAACCACCGGCTCCTTGCTTTCACATCATCATTAATATAACTGCTCAGTGTTAGAACAAACAAACAAAAATAAATCTGCCAACAACAGAGAACAGCCAGGCCCATTATGGATGTTAAAAAATCATCCACATATTTGTCTTTGTTTTAGAGTGCTGTTGTATCCTTGTTTTGCCCCTTAATGTTCTCCTGCTCCACACTGTGCTTGTAACAGAATGGAAATCATGAGAGAATGACTGTGTGGTGTATGCACACATCAGTTACATTTATTCACCCAGCTACAAAATGAGATCGCAATGGGAAAAGAGGGATTGCTGTTAAATTACATCCAAATGAAGAGTGATGATGAGTAGAACACCAACCCCTTCAGTGCAGCATTCACTCATTCATTCCATTTATGGCCAGTCAAACATATCCACCAGCCAATCAAGAGGAAACAATCTCTCAAATGTCCACCACTTCTTGATTATCAGTAACCTCTTCTTTCTAAAAAGCTCAGATTACAGTGCCAGCTTCTAAATACAGTCACTAATTTTCTACTGTATCAAGAGCAGTGCAGATCATTGCACTTGTTCAACATTGTAAATTGAGTCTAGAAATGTATTAACAATGTACACTGTATTAACAATACCCTATGATAGATTCTTGTACCATTCACAGCATGTTGCTTTCCAAGCGTATTGCTAGGAAGGACAGACTGGTTCAAGGTGGAGGTGGGATTGCATCAAGGATTGCCTCTGAGTCCTTTCCTTTTTACAGTGGTGATGGTGACATTGGAGGTCAGACATGAGTCTCCTTGGACTATGATGTTTGAGGGTGATATTGTAATTTATGGTGGGAGTAGGGAGCAGGTTGGGAAGGGTATGGAGAGGTGGAGGCACGCACTGGAGAGAAGGGGAATGAAAGTCAGGAGGAATAAGACAGAGTGTGTGAATGACAGGGAAGAGAGTGGAGTGGTGAGGTTACATGGAGAAGAGGTGGTGGATGTGGATGAGTTCAAGTACCTGGGATCAATAGTGCAAAGTAAAGGAGAGTGTGTTAGGGAAGTGAGCAAAAAAGTTGCAGGCAGGGTGGAGTGGGTGGAGAAGATTGATCCTAACGAGAAAAGAGGAAGAAGAAAATAATGTATTAGTAAGATAAGTTCTCCAGTTAAAATTAAGTTGAGGTTCTTACAATGTCACCAACAAGGGTTCTTCATAGGTTCCTATAGATTGAAGTTAGAAGTGTATTGTAAGATGTGTTTAAGTGTTTTTAGTTGGAAACAATACGGGTTCCATGGGAATTGTATAGGTTCTGGTATAGGTTTATAGGGAGTTTTATGAAGCTTTCTCCAGCAACTTTAGGAGACTGAGTAAACAAGTTTTAAATGGAGAAAAATATGCAGTATTATTCAATTAGATATTGAATTTCCAAACTCTCCCACATGCAGGATCATTTTTCAGCACGACAACAGAAAAATTATGAACAGTGATTTGTTTCATGAATAATATTCATGGGTTTGTCTTCTTACAGTTTTTTTTTCCCTTAAAACAATCCTAATTTGTTTGTAAAACTTGCTTTTTCAAAAGGTACTATAGGCTGAATATAAAATACTTGCATTTTAGACTCCTAATGCCATTGCTTGCATTTCTTTCAAGGTCACATGGGAGGCATTTTTTATACCATATATATATATATATATGGTATATATTTATTTATACTTATATGGTATATACTATATATATATCTGTATATATATATATATATATATATATATATATATATTTTCTGTCGAAAAAAAATCAAGATCTAGTAAACACCCATTTCTCTGAAGCATTTCTTCTACCGTAATGAGAATGATATTTATGCTTTATTTCGTTGTAGGTGTTTCTCCTTCATAACAAGTAAAGATTGTGCATCAAAGTTTGCCAAGAAATGACAGACAAAGCTGATACGTGCTTTCTGAGAATGACTCATATTAATACTACAGCAAGAAACAAACAAATCAAACTCACCAACACACACACATCAGTAGGCATGAAGCTACGCTTTGTGAAATCTCTTGAAAGCAAGTGGTGATACTGTATACTCCTCAGTAACACTGTATCACAAAACCTGTAAATTGGCATGGATTATTGGGATTTGTGCTGTACTCAGCAAATGGGAATTCTCCAATTATATTCTAAAGTAAAGAGCCCTGGTGGTCTGTAGAAAAGAAGTACAACTTGTTTTTTTTATGTAAAAAGATGCATATTTTCATAAACCTCTGTAATGAATAGAATTAATACAATCTCAACATACAGGGACATGGAATAGAAAGTTACAGAATGCATTTATTCACGCTATGGGAAGGCAGCAATTGATTTGCAGGGAAAAGGCATGTTACATTGCCGACTAAGAAAACGATTATTTTTAACAGTAATATTCATGAAGTCCTGGAAAACTCTTTCTCGCTGAAAGAAAAGCAAATTGTTTGTTATCTGGTATATGATGTGATTGAGCTTTTCATAGAAAGGACTCTTTCATCACCCTTCGTCAATGTATAATGAGCCTGTAGGAAATCATTCAACTCAACTAATTTATCATTAGGAATTTATATGCAGCTGGGATTTGTAAATATTACATTTTCATTCAGATCAATGATCTTTGATTCGATGTATGACAGCGTAGCTGAAACGTGATTTATTGAAAATGATGTTTGTGTCATGTTTAAACTAAGACGATTATTCCAGAAACGATCCCTTGCCCTGATGTTTTTTGTACATTCTTTTGTACAGATGTGGAGGAGGGATGAGGTTTTCACATAGACATCAGAGATCATTAATATCCGTACCACAAAACATCCCTTGTTGTCCTTTACACTTCTTAACATTTCCAGATCATCCTGCCTCTAATTATGTAGTCAGAAAAAAGAAATATTAATACTCAATTCAAAATGTATTTACTGTACAAAAGCAATGTCACTTTACAGCATTGATTTAAAACCACTAATTGTCTTAATACAAACAACCTTGGATATTTGCCTTGTGTTATTTGTTTTATGATTTGCTTCTAATTACAGAAATAGCTGGCTAATATTTATGACTACTAATGCTGATAGCATCTGGAATTGGTCTCATTACATGCTCATTAAGCTCCTTAAAATGAGAATGAATGGATTAGCTGCTAGTAAATTTCTTTTTAAAAATGTACGCACGTCATGCATGTAACAAGAGTAGAAAAAAGTTTGCTCGGTGAAAATATCACCACAAACCTTCCATCCCAAGCAAGATGCTATAAATAGAATCTAGGTAGAAGAAAACAAATCTGGAGGGAAAATATGATAAGTTGTAAACAGGCTCTGATAGCTACAGTTTGAATCATTCTTTTTTATACATAGTTTGCTTTTATATAAACATAAATACCCGAGACATTTACCTAATACACTCGCTAGACTGACCGACATCAAGACACTCATTGAACCCTCAGCAGTGACTAGATGTGACGCAAAGTAATCATTGATCACTTTTAATTAGCAAATAAATGCATGATGAACAAATTGTTTTAGTAACAATATTCAACATTTATGAATAGAAACTGAAAATTGCCAGCCAAATGTGGTAGCATCCCAATTAACTGAAAATAGTAATCCTAAACCCCTGGAGCTGGTAATTAATTTTCTATTATTATTCTTGGTAAGTTCAGAAAATGTAATCCTATCAGCAGTAATGATGTCCTTTCCTGCCAATTAAAGATCACCACAAGTAATTTTCATAGAAGGCTGTGCATTTACCAAGTCAGTAATATTGTTGCACAGAGTTTTGCTCATGTGGGTTCTTTTCTAGATTCTCTGGTTTCCTCTTCTGCTAAAGGGGATAAAGTTGACAGTTTTTAAAATGGATGTCAGTTTCTACCACCATAAACTTGACCAGGAAACCTGGTAATAACAGAAGGCATCATTTAAAGTTTTCCCAATGTTCTCTATCTCTCTCTCTCTCTCTCTCTATCTCTCTCTTTTAAATCCTTATTGCATTTATTTTGTTTAAAGTTTATGCCATATATATTTGACTAGACTTTTTTTATCCTCTGGGTTGCAACCGTTCTAGTTACTATCTATGTACATATGCTGTAATAACTACCGCACACACTAGTTAATATTGAATAGTGGCACAAACATTCGTAAATAATAAGGCACCTAAGGGGCACAGTGACTTAGTGGTTAGCACGTTCACCTCACACCTCCCGGCTTAGGGGTTTGATTCTCTCTTCCGCCATGTGTGTGTGGAGTTTGCATGTTCTCCCCGTGCCTCAGGGGTTTTTTCTCCGGGTTCTCTGGTTTCCCCACGGTCCAAAAACATGGCCGGTAGGTTGATTGGCACCTTGGAAAATTGTCCATAGTGTTTGAATGTGAGTGTGAATTTGAGTGCCCTGCGATACTTCCATACAGGGTGTGTCCTGCCTTAATGCCCATAGATAGGCCTGAGATAGGCACAGGCTTCCCATTACCCTAGACAGAAGTGAGTGAATAAGCCACCTAAGCACAGCAAAGATCAGTACAATAAAATCTAATTATATTATAGTCACAAATTACATCACATTCTTAAACACTAAAATGCTCATTGATAGATAGATAGATAGATAGATAGATAGATAGATAGATAGATAGATAGATAGATAGATAGATAGATAGATAGATGGACAGATAGATAGATAGACAGATTGATTGATTACCATCTACCATAAGTACAAATAGTAGTGATGTGCAAATTGATGACATACATATATATGATATACCGAATATGCAGTATGAAACATATATACATGGGAACATACATATGGGAAACGGCTGTTTTCACCACCATGTGCAGTGCTTTCTGTTCACACACAGTCATGGTCAGGATGCTCTCGATAATGCACCGATAAAAACTCGCCAGAATCCCTGGTGACAGATGTGCTTTTTTTGAGGTCCCTTAAGAAGTTCCTGTGCTTTCTTAACCAGAGCTGAAGTGTTCTGGTGCCAGGAAAGATCCTCAGAGACGTGAACTCCCAGGAATTCAAAGCAGGAGACCCTCTCTACATAGTTTCATTGATGTACACAGGGGTGTGTCTCCTGCAGTTTTATTTATGAAAGTCCAAAATGAGCTCTTTAGTCTTCATGGCATTGAGGGTCAGGCTGTTGTTGGCAGATCATGCTGTCAAGTTTTGGATCTCCACCCAGTCAGTCCGATTCTGTATTATCTGCATACTTGGTTGAGTAGAGCAGTGGTCGCAGAATGCAGTCTTGTAGAATGCTGGTGGTCAGAATCAACCCTTATTCTCAACACAGGCATCTCACAGTGCTGTGTTCTAGGACCAATTCCAGGGTATGTGTCTTCTAACCTAACAGACTGAGGTCTATTGGTAATATAACGTTCTCAATCCATCTGTAAGTGGATCCCTAGGCCACTGAGCTTAGCGACAACTGTATTGAAAGCAGAACGAAAGTAAACGAACAGAATTCTGATGTAGGTGGTTTTTTTTTTTTAATCCAGGTGTGTGAGCAATGGAAACTCAACCCTCTATTGACCTGTTGGGGCAAACTGGTGTGGGTCCAGTGTAGGTGGTTGGCCCGCACTTCATAACAATAGGGGTGAGTGCAATGGGGTGGAAATCATTCAGGCAGCTGAAATGCTTAGGCATTGGTACAATGGTTGTTGTTTTCAGGCATGTAGTAACTGTGGCTTGGGTCAGTGACAGGTTGAAACTGCCCATGAAGACCTGTGCCAATTGTCCAGCGCATGCCCTGAGAACACATCCTGGTATGCCATCCAGGCCCGGCTGCCTTGCGTGCATCCACTCTGCTAAATACTGAATAGACATCCGTTATAGAGAGTGATAGTGGACTGTGAGCAGGAGAAGAGACAGAGGTGATGTGAAATGTCCCGAGCCTTAATTGAAACAAGTGAATTTAGTTTGTCCATTAAGAAGGCACTGTTGGTTGGTAGAAGCTTGTGATGTTCGTTTGTAGTCTGTGATGGTATGAATACCTTTCTACATGCGTCTGGGTCGGAGTCGTGGAAGTGTTCTTCAATGTGAGTACAACAGAGTATATGCAGCCATGACCTGTACTTAATACATAACCATTCTTATACAGTACTGCATGAACATGAATGCATTTTCTCATAGCCTGGGAAATTTCTTTTTAACATTTTTTTGGGGTCTTTTTTCCTATCCATTTTGCACCATAGAGCTCTGCCTTCCTGCACAGCAATATGGAATGCTTTTTATAGGTACATGAAGACCAAATCTAATGGAAAGGCACTGCTGAATATATCCCTGGATAGTGTAACCACCAAGTATCTGACCATGAGGGCAGACGATAGAAGGGGTCTTTCTCTGTTGCACACAGATTATTGATGTACTCCTATGTCAGCCGTTGCCCTTACGATCCTTGAGATCATTTATAAAGTTATTTTTGTTCATCTGAAACCCCCCTGAACTTGCTAATTCTGCCTGCATATGCATGTGTGTTTATCAGTGCTGTCACCATTTACTGTTTATCCTTGGGTGTATTCCAGAGCGACAGGAAGCCATGCGGTATTCGGCGAGGGGAGAGGAGGTTTCGTGTTGTGATGAACTGCCTGGGAAGTGATCCCATTATTCCCAACCCCGTGCTTGGCAAGCACCGTAAAAGACATAAACTCCTGATGTCTAATCCTGTTAGTGGCAGAGCCTCAACACCACTTACTGTTTTTTTGGCACAGGGACAAAATCAATGAAAAAAAAAAAACATGCATTTATGTAATGCGTTATTATATACACATAAACACCATCATTAGTTATTACAATATAATACTAAAACCAAGCAAAGGCAATGTGATATATGCTTATAATGTTTCTGTGAACTGGGAAAAAAAAACAAAACTATTTTTGGCATTTCCATAGCAGATGAAATTAAATGCATCGTGTTTCCTATCTATTGGCAGAGGGCAAATGGTTCTGAGATGTTCACTGGGTAAAGACTGATTGGCTTGTCAGAATTGGGGATTTGACAATTTGATGTTTGACAGCTTCCTGTCACTACTGGGATTGGAGACCATACCTTTGGGAGAACAGATCACGTGCTGATGTGCACAGGGAACAGGTGGAATATGGAGGAAATGGTTACAAATATCAGAGTAAGCCTGCGATGTTGCGTTAGATAAGTGTATGAGAATTGTTACTTTGCTAAATAAATGATATGTGGATCCCGTTAGGGCTGTTTACATGTAAATATGATATTCTTATGTCCAGAAAACATATGCTAGGTCTCTTTTAATGATATTAAACACATGTAGACACACACTAATTTTACCATTAGCTGCTAATGAGTCATAATTGCATGTACTAGTCATCAGAAAGAGTAATCCATATTATTCACTTCGCTTTACAGGGCTGTCCAAAAAGATACATATGATTGACTTTCCTGGACTCCTAATCTTTGTGCCTTGGACATTTATAATGTTATCTTCCGTTTGAATTCTTCTTGAATGGCCACTGTTTCCTTTACAGCCACTTGGTCACATCTCCGGTACGCACAAATTTCTCATTCAGTCGGAGGATAGTTAAACAGCTTGTTCTTACTATCGAGGGTGACCAAAACACTTCCATCCAAGCTGCTACCTTTCTTCTCTCTTCCAAAGTAGGTCAGGTTGCCATATCTAGTCTGCAACAAAAGAAAACTTGAAATGATGTAGTCCCATATGCGTGGTAACAACATTTTATGTACCTCTCAAAAACGTATACGATTTATTTATTTTGCGGTTGGACATGCGGCAAGTACAGTTGCTCAAACTAAACATTATCCCTTGTATTCTTTATAGTATTCATATTTATTTTCCCCTTTAAATTTTCAACACGTCTATATGTGGGCATATTTCCTAATGGATCCTTATTTATGCCATGCAAGTATTTTAGAACATTTTTTTTCATGATGTGGGAGTCACATAGAGAAGGAACACTGATTGCTTGTGATTATTGCAAAATGTAACCAAAGGCACACTTGTTGCAGCATTCGCTTGGTGTAAAACAATGATTTGGCAAATTAGCGCAACAAGTGTTCTTCTTCCTGCTGCTTGTACTGAACATCTATGTACCTCTCCTTCCAAACAATCAAATGTTTTCCTTGTACCACATAGTCAGTAATGATTCCACTTTGAATTTTTTGCCATCTTGTTTGTTACTGTGTAAGCAATATAAAATCGGAATCTTCTCTTGACATGTGGCAAGTTGGTTTTAATGTTAAAAACAGGAAAAGCCAAAAACAAAACTTCATATCACAAAACTAGGATTGCAAATAGGATTATATTATATGACCATCATTTTATCGGCTCCTGACCACCTGTATGTGCTTTACGAACTCTCCATTCATTATTTTAGATTTCTTTCTCTCTACTATTGTTATAATCTCTATAATATATCTTCTGGAACAGCATTCTGAAAGAGCTTTAATTTTACTGTTAAAAAATTATTTGTCCAACCATTTGTGAAACCAAATATAATTAAGTTATTTATTGAAGAATATATGTGTTGGTTTTTCTCTTGTAGTTGTGTACTGAGAAATTGTGTTTTGAGTTTGTTAGGAAGCGATTACTGTATTTAACATTACAATACCACCATGAAAACAGGAATTTTTAATATGTTAAAATGAACAAATTTACTTTCGATTACTCGGAAACTTACACCCAATTCGCATCATGATAATAAAAATTAACAAGTGCCAAATATTTTTTTGCCCGAAAACTATAATGAATATACAACATTTGTGAATAGTACAAATGTGGGATGTAAAAGGGCAAACACAGACACTAAAAATAGAGAATAAGTATGCACATGTTTCATATCACACTAAAGGTCAGGACATTTTGCATACTGTATGTACCAGTCTTAGGATGCACTAACAAAGATGAATGGAGAATGGATTTGATGAAAAATCATTATTGTTGAAATCCATGTAAATCAAAATAGCAAGTTCAGTTTGCTTTAAAGCATTGGTTTTACCAGGTTTACCAAACACTGAAGAATGTATTGTTAAAACAGATTACATTTAAATCTCTGAATAAACTGGGATGTGGAATTTTCACTTTTTTTGACTTTTTTCTTGCGTATATATTTGTTGATGCTTCTGCTTGACCCATGGCTTGCCACATATCAAACACATATCTTTTATATCTTTATATATATATATATATATATATATATATATATATATATATATATATATATATATATATATATATATATATATATATATATATATATTATATATATACAGACGTGGACAAAATTGTTGGTACCCTTTGGTCAATGAAAGAAAAAGTCACAATGGTCACAGAAATAACTTTAATCTGACAAAAGTAATAATAAATAAAAATTCTATAAATGTTAACCAATGAAAGTCAGACATTGTTTTTCAACCATGCTTCAACAGAATTATGTAAAAAAATAAACTCATGAAACAGGCATGGACAAAAATGATGGTACCCCTAACTTAATATTTTGTTGCGCAACCTTTTGAGGCAATCACTGCAATCAAACGCTTCCTGTAACTGTCAATGAGACATCTGCACCTCTCAGCAGGTATTTTGGCCCACTCCTCATGAGCAAACTGCTCCAGTTGTGTCCGGTTTGAAGGGTGCCTTTTCCAGACTGCATGTTTCAGCTCCTTCCAAAGATGCTCAATAGGATTGAGGTCAGGGCTCATAGACGGCCACTTTAGAATAGTCCAATTTTTTCCTCTTAGCCATTCTTGGGTGTTTTTAGCTGTGTGTTTTGGGTCATTGTCCTGTTGCAAGACCCATGACCTGCGACTGAGACCAAGCTTTCTGACACTGGCTAGTACATTTCTCTCTAGAATTCCTTGATAGTCTTGAGATTTCATTGTACCCTGCACAGATTCAAGACACCCTGTGCCAGACGCAGCAAAGCAGCCCCAGAACATAACAGAGCCTCCTCCATGTTTCACAGTAGGGACAGTGTTCTTTTCTTGATATGCTTCATTTTTTTCGTCTGTGAACATACAGCTGATGTGCCTTGGCAAAAACTTCGATTTTTGTCTCATCTGTCCACAGGACATTCTCCCAGAAGCTTTGTGGCTTGTCAACATGTAGTTTGGCATATTCCAGTCTTGCTTTTTTATGATTCGTTTTCAACAATGGTGTCCTCCTTGGTCGTCTCCCATGTAGTCCACTTTGGCTCAAACAACGACGGATGGTGCGATCTGACACTGATGTTCCTTGAGCATGAAGTTCACCTTGAATCTCTTTAGAAGTCTTTCTAGGCTCTTTTGTTACCATTCGGATTATCCGTCTCTTAGATTTGTCATCAATTTTCCTCCTGCGGCCACGTCCAGGGAGGTTGGCTACAGTCCCATGGATCTTAAACTTCTGAATAATATGTGCAACTGTACTCACAGGAACATCTAGTTGCTTGGAGATGGTCTTATAGCCTTTACCTTTAACATGCTTGTCTATAATTTTCTTTCTGATCTCTTGAGACAGCTCTTTCCTTTGCTTCCTCTGGTCCATGTCGAGTGTGGTACACACCATATCACCAAACAACACAGTGATTACCTGGAGCCATATATATAGGCCCAATGGCTGATTACAAGGTTGTAGACACCTGTGATGCTAATTAGTGGACACACCTTCAATTAACATGTCCCTTTGGTCACATTATTTTCTGTGTTTTCTAGGGGTACCATCATTTTTGTCCATGCCTGTTTCATGAGTTTATTTTTTTACATAATTCTGTTGAAGCATGGTTGAAAAACAATGTCTGACTTTCATTGGTTAACATTTATAGAATTTTTATTTATTATTACTTTTGTCAGATTAAAGTTATTTCTGTGACCATTGTGACTTTTTCTTTCATTGACCAAAGGGTACCAACAATTTTGTCCACGTCTGTATATATATATATATATATATATGTGTGTGTGTATCTTTGGAAATAATTGATAAGATAATATTTATCTTTATAAAATATATCTTTTAAAAAGTATGGTGAAGCAAAAAACAGGCGTCTGAAGCTATATCTCTGAAACAACAGGGGTTTCCTTCACACAAGGTGCAATAATAAAGAAGCTTCCTGGTTGAAAATGGTGTTTCAGATGGGCAGACATTAAACGTATTGGTTACTTAAAATAGCAGTGGCACTTGATGGCGACAGCGGCTAAAATGAAAGAGCTTTTCTCAGGAATCCCAGCACTGTGGAACGTTAATTTCAGTTCCATTTCAGATGTGTTTCGAGTGCCTTCTCTAAGTCTGTGAGATGCTCAGTATGACCATTAAAAATGACTGACTGCATTTTCATTAAAAGGCAACGATACATAACTTGTTGCCTTCTAAAAATACAGAGTTTATATGAATTAATTCATATCTTTTCTGTTATTTTGCTTAAACATTTATGTCTCCGATATCTGGAAACACTATGAAACACTTGTACATTTTGTACACTTGTAAGTAGGGTCGGATGTATGATTAATTAACAGTGTTGGGAAGGTTACTTTGGAAATGTGATAGATTACAGATTACAAATGACCCTATTCAAAATGTAATAAGTCGTGCAACTTTTTAATTACTTTATAAATGTAAAGTAACCGATTACAATTGATTACTTTTTGATTACTTTCATTCGTCCACTAGGTGGCACTTGATGAAAATGACATCCTGAGGCAAAACATTTTTATATATGAGAATCACAGATTGCCGTGTTCCTGGCACTTGGGGCACTTTTTTTTCTCAGTATCTGTAACTAATTACTGGTACTTTTATTTTGTAATTAAATTACATAACGCTGTTACATGTAACTAGTTACTCCCCAACAATATCGATCAATTATACCAAGAAGGTGCTTGGTATAATTACACCAAGTTAGGTTTAAATACAGTTATTAACTGAAACTAAAGTAGCTGTTACAGGAGGCTTAAAACAGCCAAAAAGTAAGGTTCTAGAAGATAGTTTGATGTCACCTCTGTATACACGGGATTATGCATGGGTTCTCTTCCATGCAAAGATTTCAAAGCAGGGTCAAGATGTGCTGTTCAAGCAAATGCAGCAGTTGAAATACACATTATAAAAAAATAATCTTCCTACAAGGAAACAAGTCTAAGGATCTCAACTATGCACAAAAAAACAAATCAGAACTGGGGGTGCAGGAAATATAGAAGCAGCTGCTCTGGACTAATGAGTCCACAATTTTAAATATTCTGCAATTTAAATATGAAATATTTGTGGATGTTTTGGGCTTCACTTCTGCAAATGGAATTGGAGATTAATAGTGAGGATTAATGGCTTCTTCAATGCTGGGAAAAATAGGCAGATAATTATTGTTGTTCTTATTTTTTTATGATTATGAAATCATTCTCTTTAAAAGCATACTGCATCCACAGGGAGAATACAAGTATAAGAATAATTGTATGCTGTATATGTATATGTATGTACAATGATAAAAACCAAGAACCCTTTACCTCATGCCTTTTTCAATCAGGCCTTCTGTTTTCAATGACATTTTCACCATTTAATGTTTATTAAAAAAAAAAAACTTTGTGTGGCAAGAATTCTCTCTGTCTGCATTGTCATTTACACCCCTATAACCATGACTGGAGCCAGGACTGGGGAAAATTTGGGATGTGATTGGTAAACAAAGCCACCTCTGGGATTGGCAAATCGAAAAGTGCATGCACGACTCTTGGACATGGACAAGCGATTTTGAAATTGATAGATGCACAGCTGCAAAACATTAGTGATCTACATACCAAACCAAAGATGTCTTGGATCATAATTCCAGGGTGTTAAACCAAGACGGTTGTCAGAATTCACAATTGTACAGTTATAGCAGAATTTCTGCATGACAGGCTGAAAAAATACTAAATTTTTAATGGTGTCTTCGGGAAAAAAAATAGCTAAAAAGATTGGAGTCTGTAGTGTTTTCTAAACCTAATTATGTAAACCCTTCCCAATATTAGCATATAAGAGCTCTTATTAATCAATGATATAGTTGTGTAAGAAGTGTTGGGGACTAACTAGTTAAATGTAACAGAGTTACTTAAGTTAATTACATAAAAATAAATAAAAGATTAAAGACCCCCGCCCAAACCCCATGTCAACAACTTGATTCTGATGCATCTCAATTTCGAAAAATATAACCTACATTTTCCAAGTGTTTGAATTTTTTTCTTTAGAATGTTAACTTAAAGCGGGCCACGGTGGCGTTAGTGGTTAGCACGTTCGCCTCACACCGCCAGGGTCGGGGTTCGATTCCCGTCTCGGCCGTGTGTGTGTGGAGTTTGCATGTTCTCCCCGTGCCTCAGGGGGTTTTGCTCCGGGTTCTCCGGTTTCCCCCAGTCCAAAAACATGCACGGTAGGTTGATTGGCACCTTAGAAAACTGTCCCTAGTATATGAATGTGTGTGTGTGTGTGTGTGTGTGTGTGTGCCCTGCGATAGGTTGGCATTCCATCCAGGGTGTATCCTGCCTTAGTTCCCATAGAAGCCTGAGATGGGCACAGGATCCCCGTGACCCGAGGGAAGATCGGATAAAGCGGTAGAAGATGAATGAATGAAAGTTAACTTAAAGTGCCACCTAGTGGACAAATGAAAGTAATCAAAAAGTAATCAAATATAATCAGTTACAGTACTTTTATAAAGTAATTAAAAAGTTACACTACTTATTACATTTAGAATAGGGTCATTTGTAATCTGTAACCTATTTCATTTCCAAAGTAACCTTCCTGACACTGTGTGTAAGGTCAGGGGATAACATACTGTAGAAATGTGCAGGAGTGTGGTATTCTAGTAGCAGGTTAAGGAATATAAATTATAATTCAGGATGAATTGCCTGCTTATTTTCTGTCTGGGCAACCAGTGGCTGGGAGAGATAAGAAAACAAGGACACTAAGTACAGAAATAGATTAGTGTGGTATTCACATGACCGTATGTGTTGTTAACATCGTATAACAAGCATGAGGGCAACATAATTTCCCAGGTGTGTTAGTGAAATGACAGTAGTACTGTATATTTTTGTCACAACGAAAGTGTAACACTGAATAAATAATGTATATTGAATTTTAAAAAAACCTGGAGAAACATTATTATTGTGTATTGTTGTGGTGCCATGTTCTTTTATTTGAACCTCCTTGTTAAATTAACAGAAAAGTGGTACTTAGAGAAAGCACTGGCTTGTACTGTAGTATGTCGTATATTAATCTGACGGATGTACATAGTGGAAAGCATATAAGTAAGCAAATCTTTCACATAAAAAATAGACTTATTTTATCCCTAGTAGTCCCGTATTATTAAATAAACATCTTTCTCAATTGTAAGGTCTTGGGCAGTTTCCGATTAGTAGAAAGGACAGCCTAATTTATTTTATTTATTTATTTATTTTTTCATGTTAAGCTTGCCTGCACAAATAGCATCTTCGAACTACCAACAGCAGGAATGATTAAATATAAGCAGAATGATTTAATGTATTGATTTTCCCATAATAGCTATGTCTGCTAAATTTCTGTCCTCCATGTGAAACGGAGGTCGTGAAAACAATAATGGACAAATGCAATTTACACTACTTTGGTTATAAAAGAAAAAGATAATTCGTTTATAGGGAGCAAAGACGCGTTGGCTGATCACAAAGGAAAAAAAAAAAAAGCACAATGTTTATCTGTGATTAGTTGCCAAGAGGGTCCCCAGAATGCACGTATTACCTGCGTGCATTAATTAAAGATCCAGTCGGAGCCTGCATTAAAGCGGAACAAGGGCCTCAGGACATAGTTAAATCAATTTTCTGGAAATGCTGAGCATGGTGATCACAAAATAAATATGATATACCTTAGGACATTAAAAATGAGCATAGCACCCCATGTCCAAAAGTAAAACTGCTATGTAATACAGTATCTATAATGTTTGTTATATATTAATTTAATAGGCATGCGTTTTTAGAAAGTAAATACTTCACGCTATGTGAAGAATTAAAAGCTATGCCTAAATGGTAAGGCCACACTGACCACACTAAAGAACACCAACACTCGAATAGTTTCAATGTATGACATTCGTTGATTTCATTTTAATATGGAAATAAGGAAAATATGAAAATATGAAATTGAAAAAATTGGTTGTTTATCATCTGAGCCTGTGTTTAATAAAGGCCTCATTCAGAGTTCCATCGTCATAAATGTGTGTAGAGGTTTTACTTCCAACCGGGCTAAAACCACACCTGATAGTGAAAACATCAACTTTACTCCCTCAAAGATAATTCTTTAATAATAATAATAATAATAATAATAATAAGAAAAGAAGAAGAAGAAGAAGAAGAAGAGGAAGAGGGAGTACAGTGGCTTAGTGGTTAGCCCGTTCTCCTCACTCCTCCCGGATTGGGGGTCGATTCCTGCCTTTGCCGTGAATGCTGACTGTGTGAACATTCAGTCCTTGTACACACACACATGCTCTCGACAATATAAAGGATCCCTGATTCCAACCCGGATTCTAATCCAGATACATTCTGCTGCACTTTATTTGCAACCTAATCTGTATTTGGAACATTTAAATCGATCGAATGAATAGATAATATACAGCTATAGTGTGTTGTCTTTGAAACAGACCCATATTCTTGACATAAAATCAGATATGGCTTCTATTGTGTTTTTTTTTTCATTATGCAAAGCACTACGTTTGTAGAAAATTGTACAGTGAATAGTGCAAATCTATAATCTCTCACATGACATGCTAATGTCAGACCCTGAGAGGTAAAAAGGACACACATTATACTAACAATCGGCTCTCCACCTGTTGGTTAATGGGCCATAAATGCAAAGGTGATATCCAGAGCCACCAGCCTCAGGCCAATAGCTCAGCATGATACAGTAATTGTCAGACATGTGCTGGAACTTTCTAATGTTTTTTTTTCCAGACAGATTTTAATTAGAATAGATGACATTTAATGACAAATTGTAGTTCATATGTCTCCTCAGGCACCAAATCACTTTGCACACTTGTACGATGAATGAAAGCTATTGTTCTTTTAAATAATATGCTTGACTATTCTTTTGTCCTACGGCATTTGACCTGGCCATTCTAGCATATTTGAAAATTAGCAGAATTGAGAAACTTTAAAGAAAATAAGGGAAAATCTTGATTGAAGGCGTGTTTGTGAAAGATTGGGCATTATTCTCAAAGTTAAAAAAATCAAACAAAAAAAGAACGTTTTGATGTCCTTTAAATGCAGTACTTACTGTATTGTTTCATTTCCATAATAGTAAACGTAATTACAAAAGTACAATAGTGTAATTTCACATACAAGAGTCTTGAGAGAACTGCTATCCTGCCGGTGCCAAATCAGAATGCCCAATATTGACTTGTTCAATATTGCTCTATTATTTGTGATTATCTACAAAGCCCACTTGTACTGATAAGATTAAACATGAGATCCAAATCTGATCATTTGCTGGAATCACAGACAATTGAACATCATTTTTGTTCTTCCTACTAAGAATATGTACTTTTTGTATTTCTTTTATTTATTAATGTTTAATGATTATTATTATTATTATTATTATTATTATAATAAGAAAAAGAATTGTCTCTCGCCCATTGCCTACATCACAGATGGCAGTGTGCACTTGGAGCACTGACTGAAGTATCTGATTGGTTGAAATTATATCCATGTCAGCTTATTATGTGCTGCCTGCTCAGTATATAATTCATTTTAGACGACAGATTTAAAATGCAATCCAATTTCCCTCATATGGTGGTGATGAGATTTGGCAGTGGCACTATACCACTGTGCCCTCCTAGCATCTGGTTGTGAAAAAGCAGCAGAGATAAAGACAGAAGGAAAGACAGAGCGCAGTATGTTAACATGACCTTGGCTTTATCCATCACTTGTGTGACAGCCAGAAAGAATGGTAGGAGAACAGGGGTGAGACCGCCACTATTCTTTTCACCCTTTCCATGAACTGCAAAAACCTTTTGGATTGTTACTTTAAAAAGCAATAGTATCACATTATGCCCACTAGAGACACCTTAGGGACACGTTTACTATGGTAAAATAAACATTTATATCCTGGAATTCCTTAAAGCACACACAGGCATACTCTATAGTGGGCATGGAATGTTGTCCTATTTACAATCTACATGCTAATATAATTGTGGAGGTGGTAGCTTAGTGGTTAAGGCATTGGACTCTAAACCGGACGATCCCATCACCACCAAGCTGCCACTAGTGGGCCCTTGAACAAGACCCTTAACCCTCAGCTGCTCATTTGTAAGTCACTCTGCCAAATGTCATGAATGTAAATGTATAATTAAGAATTCTGAGCAGTAAACTGAACCTGTTTTGTAACCTAACATTAAATTAAGTGGAGTCAATTGTGGCTGATGAAGAAAAATGGAGGGTCCAATGGGTCCAATATAATATATATATATATATATATATATATATATATATATATATATATATATATATATATATATATATATATATATATATATATATATATATATATATATATATATATAATATATATTATATATATATATTTATAGATGGAATTACATTTAATTTTAATAGTTTTAAAAGACATGACGCCGTGTAGTTCAGTGTCGACAGGAAGCAGACAAAGTGATAAAAGCACATCAAGCATAAAGATGTCCAACAGCACAAACAAAAGCCGTGTTGGTTGTAATGAACTGGCAAGGAAACAACTTTCGAAAGGATTCCAATATCCAATAAACTTTTAAGCACTCAGGAACAATAAATAGAACGGGGTAAAAAAGAGCAAAAAGTGTTCTAACTGTAGTGATTGGAAGGGATCCATATCGGTCATATTTTACTTATAGTGGAACCTCGTATAGTGGAACAAATAATTCAGTTGACGAGTCGGGATTTATAAAAGAATTTGTATTAGCTTACAAGCAAAATTTCAAGTGATACGAATTCCGAGGGCCGAAATTCGAGGACACAAAGGTTCTTCCGAGACGCCCATGCGTTGTCCTGCGCTGTCTCTAACACTTTTCATCTTTGTTTTGTTAATAACAGTCTCGCATACATTGTACTGTACAAACTTTATCGTAGTGCATTGTGTGTATTACATTCTTAAAGTATTATTATTATTATTATTTCTTGTGGAAAAACTGAACTTTAAGTACCCACTCTTCTCAAAGGTAAATAAAGAATGTTTTAGATATTAAGGCACAATCAGTCGATTCTATAATTAAATCAAAATACTGCATATTAATTTTCTTATAATTTTAAAACTAATATTTTGATCATGTGGAAGGAATGACATTATTTCTTAAGAGCACATGTTTTCCAGCATACGAGCTTTTCGGCTGTATTCTATATAATGTTTTGAAAATAAAAAGGATAGCTACCGTTGGTATTATATATCAGTGATATTAGAAATATGCAGATTTCTTCGTTATTTTACGCTTTTTAACAGTTGATCATTTGCATTCCCGTCCTCATCGTTTAAATTTGTCACCAATATTTAGCATTTGGCTCCTTGCTGCCTCTATTCGGCCTCAATTCCTTTATCTATTTTTTTATCGTAATAGGTTGATGAAAATTGAGGAAAATTATTTTCTCTGATCATTTATCTATGTAAAATGATCAGCAAGGGCCGTTTGTTCTAAGCCAGATTCAGATAAAAGCTGAACGGATCATTTATTATTATCACCTTTTTCTTTAACATCAAACACCAGTGACATGCTCCTCTTTCTTTTTTATTTTATTTACAGAGGAGCAATGTGCATCCTTGTCTTTTTCTCCCTCATCTACATTCTGTCAGGGAATGAAATCATTTAGGTTTTCTTTTTTCTCTCCCTTTATCATAACCCTCTCTTTCCGCCATCTGCCTTTAGTCACTTACTCAGCATCCTGCTAAGTCATCATGCCAAAGCCACTTGTAGTATGCTGCAGAGGAATGGGAAAGAGTGCTGTTGGGGTTTGGGGGCGGAGCAAATCATGAGATTTGATTTTGCTCCCGATTTTGCTAACAAGCATGTCTCAAACTCAGCGACGCCAGCATAGGATTATATGAAATGTAAACCAAGCATTCTGTTTTGACAACTATTTTTTTAGTGTTCAAATATGCACGAAAAATGTGTTTTTATACGAATAGTACAGTGGCCGAGAAGGGTATCTACCGCATGTATCTACCGTTTCCTGTTTGTATGAATTTGTTAATGTGTTTTCAGATTTGTTATTTTGTTTTTGTGTTTATTTTATTTGTTATTTTGTTTTTGTATTTGTTATTTTGTTTTTGTATTTTTTATGCTGTTTTTGGGTTTGCTATTATGTTTTTGTATTTGTTATTTTGTTTTTGTGTTTGTTAATTTGTATTTGTATTTGTTTCCCGGTGTGTTACTTTGTTTTTATAGTTGTTATTTTGTGTTCTGTTGTGTTATTTGTTATTTTCATGTGTGCTAGGGAGCGAGGAGCTCAGTGGTTTAAGGCGCTGGGTTACTGATCGGAAGATCCGGGTTCGAGCCCCGGGAATCGCCAAGCTGCTGCCCTTGGGTCCTTGAGCAAGACCCTTAACCCTCTGTGCTCCAGGGGTGTCATAACCCTCTGCGCTCGGACCCAAGATACCAAACAACAAGCTGGGGTATGTGAAGACAAAATTTCACTGTGCTGTAATGTATAAGTGACAAATAAAGGCTATTCTATTTTGTTTTTGGTTATTTTGTTTCCGGCTTTGTTATTTTGTTTTTGTATTTGTTATTTTGCTTCCGGGTTTGTTATTATGATTTTGTTTTAAGATTTGGTAATGTGTTTTGCAGTTCTCAGCCACCATAAAATAGAGATAAATGTGCCTGCTAGTTACACAAGACAATGTGCAAAACCTTGTTTTTTTTGTTGTTTTTTTTTTTTACAAACAGCAGCAGTGCATTATAAATTCTGCTGACGTGTAAACATTCCTCATATTTATTTACACTGTATGATTGCCAGAGATTGTCACGTGTGTTTTATAGGATTAACTTGTCTTGAAAGGCATTAAACCAGGACGAAACACTGAAACACTGATGTGGCACTATACTTTATAAAGCACCGCTTATTAGCTGTAAGTAGAATCTGCTCTACATTTCAATAAACCAACACTGATCAATAAATGTCAGAGGTGCTTGCTGAGTCTTCAATTAAAATGGATCCTCCAGTGCCGCTGTGATTAAGGTCACAGTCAGCAAAGTCTACAGTGTACGTCCCGATGCAGCGGAAGGATTTGAGTTAAAATGGTGTGAGCAACATTTCAGATAGAGGGTGGGAAAAAAAAGACATGCAAGAACATCAGAGAGCAATCTTTTGCTCCATGCCAGCAGCTCTTTTCAAAACTCTATTCATGCAATTTACATATCACATTCAGCAAGACAGAGAGAGAGAGAGAGAGAGAGAGAGAGAGAGAACTGAATGTTCAACAGAATGAATGACAAAGATTAACAACCATCTAAAATATTTGTTTTCACTTGTACTTAAGACTGTTATTGTCAATACAAATCTAAGCCCATTTTATGTCATTGAGCATATTACATTTTGAACTCGTCATCACTCACAATCGGTCTGTCAGGTTTTACGTACAGCGCACTCATTCATTCTTTTCCTCCGTCGTTCTGTATCAACAATGCACTAGAATAATAATAATTATGGCGCATCTAGACCTGCCTGTACAGTCGCATTGTTGTTGTTGTTGTTGTTATTGTTGTTTTGTCTCAGCACTCCTGCAACCTTATTCCAAATGCTAAATATAACCGATTGGCTGTACCTTAGCCAGCTGTCTGTTGTTGTATAGTTCGCAAAAGAACTATCAAAAAAGAAAACAATTATAGATGTGACATTTCCATCTGAATTCTGCTGCTTTCTCACGCAACATATGGACTAGTACAGGTGCCAAAGGAAGTAAAAAATAAATAAATAAATGAAAACAAGACATAGACAGCACTGTATATAGCCTATGGGATGTGACTTAATCACTCAGACTTAATCACTTCATCTACTCCTGCCATAAAAAAAACATTATCACACCATTAGAAGTGAGATATAGATATTCGATATAGAAATTATTGATGTACTGTAACATTAAAGTAATGCTAGCAATGCTTACTATAAGGTTTACAAACAAGCAATATATACAAACCGGATTCCAAAAAAATTGGGACCACTATAAAATCGTGAGTAAAAACTGAATGGACACTATGTGTACAAATCGTGAATATTTTATTCAAAACTAGAACATAACACAAGAATGCAAAAGTTTATGTGTAGGTGCCAAAGGGAAAAATATATATTCATATATAGAACCTAACACACGAAAGAACAAACAGTTTAAACTGAGAAAATATATATGCTCTCCCATTCTTGTCTAAGGGTTCAATCGTCTTGGCCTTCTTTGTCGCACCTTCCTCTTTAATATGTTGATTCAGAATTTCATTTCATGGTGTCAACAAATCCCAAAAAATTGTTGGGACAAGGAAAATGCAGGGTTTTCACCACTGTGTGGCATCAAGCTCCCCTTCAACCCAATACCATCAGAGATGCAGGCTTACAGCGTTGACACTCAACAGACGTCTGGGGACAGAGGAGACCAGTTTTTCCAGTTTCGCCACACTCCATTTTAAATGAAATAGGAAACGCCTGCTCTCTTAGAAATGGCTTCTTCTTTGCATTAGAGTTTCAGCTGGCAACGGCGTGGCACGGTGGATTGTGTTCACTAATACAGGCCTTCTGTGAACTGTTCCTGTTTGTGGTGCAATCGTCACGGGCATCCAGTGGGCCTTCGGCCTTTTTCTCACAGAGATTGTTCGCTCTGACTTTGGATGATGTTATGCTTGATGATGATAGATGCAAAGTCTCTTTTTCTGATTTATGTATTGCATTTTTCTGCGCAATGTGGGAACCTCTACCAATCTTGGCTTCTCCTATAAATAATAATTTAATTATTAATCATCTTGAAATGTCTTCATAAGTATTTTGCTAATCATTTGTGCATACGACAAGCAGAACTATACAATGATACTTCATCATAAGTGCTTCTGAACAGTACATTACAGTACAATACTTGTCACGTTCTCTCTCTCTCTGTGCTCTCTCATATTTCCATACAATTACATTGGTGTTCCTAGTTTTGCCCGGCTATTCCCCGTCCGGGCTCGTGAAAGTGACTAAGTGTCGCGGAGACATAAAAATTTGTCTGCTCCTGTTCCAGATCCATAGCTTCCACTTTGTTTTTTTGTTATAATATCTCTTTGTTTTTGAATTACTTTCACCGTGTGTCTGTGCAGCGCGACACCACCGTTACAATTACAGTATATTATACAATCTTTATAAAGTTAAAGACATAAAAATAGATCCATAGCTACTTTGTTTTTTTGTTATAATATCGTGTGTTGGTCCATTCAGCCACACATATTCCAATGGTACTACTTGTCATTGGCCAAACTTAGTGCTTTTACCAATAGATTTTACTAATATCCATGCCAAGGTCAGTATAGATATTTCATTCTGATTAGCTGAAATATTATATGAAATATGAAATATGTGTATTCATACCAGCGAATAAACAAAAAAACTATCATCAGCTTCATCCATGTCCGAAATACTTATAAGCAGTTCAGTTCTAAAATATAATAAAAATATATACTGAATGTCAGAAGGATCCAGAATAATAAATATAATCAGAGTACATGTTCTATATAAAAATAAATCAAATAGAATACATGTATACGCAAGTCCCTACAGAGCGTGAATGAGAGCGAGGGCAGTGAAGTGTGAACTGCAAGAATAAAAGGGAAAGACTGTGGTGAGACCGCCTATGTTGTATAGTTTTGAGACCGTGGCATTGACAAACAGATATGACGCAGATCTGGAAGGAGCAGAGATGAAAATGCTAGAATTTGAAGAGATGTGCTTAATAGAGGGACTGTACAAGTTGGACATTTTGGAGGCTAGATTGAGGTGGTTTGGACATGTGCAGAGGAGGAACTTGGCGGATATAGGTAGAAGAATGCGGAGGATGGAGGTGCCAGACAGGAGCAAAAGAGGAAGGCCAAGAAGGTGTATGGTTGTGGTGAGGGAATACAAGCGGGTAGTTGGTTTTTAAGAAGCATATATAGAGGACAGGATGATTTGGAGACAGTTGAGCTGTGGAGGTGACCCCTAAGAAAACATATATAAATATATCTGAAATGTGTAGATGTGCTGCACTGCTAAAAGGTAAAGAGAGAGAAAAATTGGGTTTGAACACACAGTACTGTGCAAAGGTTTGCTTTCAAAAATGGAAGTGTTAATTATTTACTTTCAACAATGAACAAAATGCAGTGAATGAAGAAAAGAGAAATGGAAATCAAATCAATATTTGGTGTGAACACACTTTACCTTCAAAACAGCAGCAATTCTTCTAGGTACACTTGCACACAGTGTTTATGAAGGAACTCGGCTGGTATCTTGGAGAAGTAAACACAGATCTTCTGTGGATGTAAACGTTCTCACATCCTTCTGTCTCTTCATGGAATCCCACACACACTCCATGATGTTGAGATCAGGGCTCTGTGGGGGTCGTGCCATCACATCCACTACTTCTAGTTCTTCAGAAGCTAGTAACACCAAATATTGATTTAATTTAGATGTTTCTTTTTTTTATTTTGTAAATGGACAAAAATAAACAATCAGATTTATATTTCTGAAAACATTCTTTGTTTACAGCCTTTTTCCACACCTGCCTAAAACTTTTGCACAGTACTGTGCATCTTTCAATAAGTCATTGGGCATTCTTACTTGTTAGGGACAGTACACTGACAAAGAGCCTTTGATTGAACTGAACAGCTTGAAAAGCTCTCATCAACCTGCCCCTAAGAAGAAAACAATCATTCAATGCCCAAAATAAATGATTGCAAACTCATGCATCGCCGTGTGGAACTTTGCATGGATGAACTGCTTCCATACCCCCCCATACTGCATTCTAGAACTCGATGTATCAGTGCTAAAGGATCACTGTGGTGTATTGTACTGCATTCATTACCTAAAATGAGAAATGTATATTGAAACCCTTATTTATGGAAATTATAAATTGTTAAGCCCGTGTTATTTCTTTTCTTGAGAACTTTCCAATGCAGATATCATTTTACTCATACTATAAATTAACTGCGAAGAAATATGAAGAAAAGGACAACTTTGAACCCTGGCCTGTATATGTTTGGTGTTGATAATATTGATAATATTGACCAATTTGGATCCATTTAATGATTTCACCAAGCCTCATGGTCATAAAACACCTTTACATAACATCAGTTTTAAATGTAATTGTAACACTAACAAGAGAGTTGGAAGGAAAAACTCCCTCAGATGACAGAAAGAAACTTCAATAGTAGCACAATTTAATAAGAATTCATTTTGTTCTGGGTAACAGCGGATTAGCCGTTGAAGCAAACCTGACAGATCCAGTCTCACTTTTTCCTTACGGATTTTAGAAACACATCGCAAACAACAATTTCATCTACATTTGCTTATTTGCACAAAGCCTTAATCACAACCAACACAACTGAGCCAGAAATGTAATTCATGCCAATTATTTTTTTTTTATTACAGCTAATGCATTTTTTTTTTAACGTGGAAAATAGATTTGAAAAATGACACATTTCTTTTGAGACCAAGGGGGGTTTGTGGAATGGAAAATTAAACCAACATGAAATCCTATGAGGAGGGTCTAATCTCATCAAATGATGTAAAAGTCACTAATTGTCCAACTACCGGTTTAATTGCATTGCTTTGCTTACTTGAAGATCTTTGTTTCGAACAGCGCAAGAGCCGCCAGCCTACTTGGCAAAAGTATCAGCATCCGTTTTGATTATCAACATAAAAGGAAGGGAAAGCAAACAAAAGAAATGGAATTGGAAAGGGCATCGCTACCAATTAGATGCTTTTTCCCTGCACTTCTTGTGATTCCTCATCTTCCTCCTAAACAACAAAATGTAGCTGCTAAATTGTAAACTATCCCAACAATATTAGCAAAGTTGAACGGTTTGATATTTTAAAGTACCTACCACTTATTTTACTAGTGGCTGCCTTTTAAAATCGATTGATTTCTCACAATAGTGCATTTAAATGTGCTTATTTGTTTAATGGAGGGCCATTAAAATGACTAACAAATGAGTGAATAAACAACATTGACTAAACAATAAACCTAATTCCCTACTCATTCACTATTATAACCACTATATACCATTGTGCATACAGTGAATGAAAACATTTCAGGGCGTGGAGATATGGAGTGGATATAGATAAAGTGCATACGGAATAGAATAACAGATAATAATGCAAAATAATGGAGGGACGTTATATGGAAAAATTAAATAAGTAATATAGTTTATATATATATATATATATATATATATATATATATATATATATATATATATATATATATATATATATATATATATAAATTACACATTTAAACATGTTTCATATGCTATATATTTTTCAATACGCCTCTTGTAAAATTCATCAGTGAACCAAATATATAATTGGAAAAGGCATTTTCACTTCGGGGCCCAAATCTAATTCTTGCACAGGCCAGGCCACTGTGACAGACTCCTGTGATTGTGTGCTGCCTTCATGCGTTTAATGTAACACACGGATCACGTTTGTTGAATTGTTATGTGTCTCGGTAGAATGCACTAATAGTATAAATATCAAATGATTTTATCCGTGAATGGGAGTCGTGCCACTGTAAAAATGGCAGTAGATGAAGTTGAATAGTCTACGCTAGGGATAAGTACCGAGAGCCGGTATTTTATGGACCTGTACTTAATTGGGTCAATACCGGACTATCGATAGGCTTTAAGACAAATGGTACTGCCATCGATACTTGTGTAGTTTTCTCTCTGTAGACTTCAGCATTAACAGTGAAATAGAAGTCGCTGCTTGTCATTTTCGATCCCTGAATGAGTCATTTTTTTTGAAGTACCTATATAAGTCATAGCAGCAATGTTTAACCGCGTTCCACCGCGTGGGTTCACGTTACAAAACTGCACAACACTAGTGTCAGATGCAATATATGCGATAGTGTAATAGTGACCAAGGTTAAAAACACCAGCAATATAATGAAACATTTACAAACAAAACACCTCAATGACCTCAAGCAAGGCATTGCATTTTTACGATGTCTCCATGGTTTCCCTCCAACTGCTACTTCCCTGCGAAGCACATTCCTTACAAAAATAGCAATATAGTTAGTACCTGTGGTCTTTGGGGACATAATATCAGTTTTACAATGTAAATGTAAATATGAATCAGCCAACAGGAAACAGGGAGCAAGAAAAGGGTTTCAACGTCAATGAGGAATGAGACAAGAGACCCGGTCTAGGAGCCCCAGGAGCAAGCTTTATTGCCATTTCCCTACAGTGGAGTCAAACTGGTTCAAGTATATTAGGCAATAGATAAGTTGGTCCAAATGCTAGCAATGGCAGAATTCTCTATTACATGCTCTTATGAACATGATGGTTAAATAAAAAAATATGTCCTGTTGTGGTTTAGAAAAACTTCCAATTCACCAGTTTTGCTGATTAATCGCTACCTTGAGCTGATTGCCTGAAATATCAGGAAGATCACCCATTGGTTGACATATAAAAGAAATCTTTCCCATTCACTCTCTCTCTCTGTCTCTCTTTCTCTGTATAGGGAATTTTTATTTTAAAATATGTTTAGTTATGTGTATTTTTCTGTTTGCATAGAGGCATTCGTAAACACATTCGTCTTTTGATTGTGCTTTTTTTTTTTATAAAAATTATAAAATTTAGCCAATAGGTCAAAACTAGACATGGGACAGTTCCTGAAGAAAATGTGAGTGATGCTTGCCGATGCAAAATGCAACTCCGGACGTGACCCCCTAGAGCAGGGGTGGGCAATTATATTTTCCAAAGGGCCACATGAGAAACCTGAGGTGTGTTCGTGGGCCGAACCAACAATAACGTTGAACGTAACTTATGTTCAATATGAATTTTTTCCTCTTGTAAAGAGTGTTAAATATCATCATGTTCATTAGGCTACCCACTATCCTTAAGAATAAGGATATTCTATTTAAGGCAAAGAAACAACAAAAAATATGGCTGTATTTTTCCTTCATTTTTAACACTGAGCATACTCCAACAACGTCAGCGTTGCTGTGTGGTTATACATTCTTCTCGTGCGGCAAAGAAGCCGAAGCAGTTCAGCGGGCCGGATTAAAAGGACCAAGGGGCCGGATGTGGCCCCCGGGCCGTAGTTTGCCCACCCCTGCCCTAGAGTCTGGTTCTTTGAATATTTAGCATGTACTTCAAAATGCTAGCTCGGTCGGAGAGACGAGTGTTTAGACACCAAAAACATTCAGACATGTCACATGACCCTGTGTCCGTGTTTCGCGGTTTCGCAGATATTTCATGTTTGCGGCCATGTGACGGCATGATGCAGTCATATGTTCGTGACCTACTCTACCTACAAGTGTCAAATGGGCATTTCGGGCGAAAAAGGGGCAGAACAGCGGCGCGTCAAATTTCCTCATACATTCTCTATTCCGAACAAGTGTGGGGTTCGGGAGGTATATGATTGTGATCCACTCCGGACCCCCTAAGAGTGACATATGTGCATGTCGGATGCACACAGGCTGAACTGTGAGGCACGAAATTTTAGCCCCATTAATTTTCTATGGGAAAAAATTCCCACTTTTTGTCCCCGGGTTTGGAATTTTATAAAAGTAATAGCACACCTCGCACCATCTGGGCCGCAGATGATATGAGGTATGAATCGTGAGGATCGGACAAAAACTGCCGGACAAGTTAAGGGCCGAAAATGTGACCAAGATTACTTTTGCAAGAATCACTATTTATTAAGTAACAATTGCAGCACATATATGTATACAGTGAATAGATTCTAAACCGTTGATGAAGCTCCTGATACCCAAAATGCTGTGACTCACATTCACCACTAGGGGTGATAAAAATGTAATAACGTGGATGACGTTTGACATGAATGAGATTTTTTTTAAATAGATTTATGATCTATCAATAATGTCACTAATATTGTTTGCTTGATTAGACTGTTTTTCTCAGGATAATATTAAATCAAATTAGGATGTTTCTAGATAAGATTATATTCAGATGAGAACAGAGTCAATAAGAATTTATGATGCTTAATTGTTGTTGTTTTTTTTCTTTTAGTAATTAAAGTATATTAGGATTAAAACTTGTTTGTGGCATAGTGGTGCAGGGGGAAGTTGTTAGTGTCACAGTCTCCTGCTTGACCCTGAGATTGGATTACTGTGTGTGTGTGTGTGTGTGTGTGTGTGTGTGTGTGTGTGTGTGTGTGTGTGTGTGTGTGTGTGTGTGTGTGTGTGTGTGTGTGTGTGTGTGTTTTTTCAAAAACCGCGTGGGTGGATTTTCTGCAGGTGAACTGCCCCTATGTGTAATAAGAGAGTGAGTGTGTGTTCAGCTATACCACAATAGAACAAGTACAAAACTGAAAATAAAACTGAACGCAGAATTTTATTCCTGTAAATCAAGCAAATACTATACAAAAATAATATTAAAAGACATTGTATGACCTTTAAGTGCTTTAGCAAAATAGACATAACTTATCATACTTCAGAAAACTGCTAACTATGCCAGTGATCTTTCATGTGTTCTGCAACAGATGGTTTAGTGTAAAAACAAATGACATTTGCCAATAGAGGACAAACCTATTCCTACATCACTCCTCTATTAATTAGTTGTTTAGAGCTGTCGTTTTAAGACTTTTATGCCCTTTACTCTACTCAACATTTATTATTACTATTTATATTTTTTTACCCTTAATAAAGTGAAAAATATGTAAATTAATTATAATAACAACGAACAACAATAACAATATAATCAGATTAACCTCTATGTGCGGAAACATAATGGCAGTTTTGTGTGGCCCTAATTATCAGTAAACAAAGATACCATACATTCCGTTGCAAGCTCTTCGGCATGTGTATAATCCAGATGTCCACTCCCTTCCAAGGACCATCAGCTCTCCTCTAGAGCAGTGCAAGTAAGCAGTTATGTAAATCTCTCTTGGGATTTTTGCAATGATTTATAATCCTGTTTATGTATTTAATTAATTCATTCATCGGTTTATTTGTTTTCTTTTTTTCTTTTTCAGAGATGATTAACATACAGAAAAGGATTGTGGCCAATTAGAAGATGTCAAAAGAAAATGTTAAATTAAATTGTGAGTTAATGGGAAAAGCCATCACTTCCGGAATTTCTTGCTTTTCTCTTTGCTGCATAGTTTTTAATATGGCATGGTCGTTGTCCTGCTGCAGAATACATTTGGATCCAATCAGACATCTCCCTGATGGCATTGCATGCTTCATATATTAGAAATACCAATGAATAATGAATGTTAGAAATACTCATGTTTGGTAAAACTTTACTCTGGAAAAAGTTACCCTGGTAGAAGTATTGACTACACTTATTGACTAAACTCAACTTAAAGTACAGAAATATAGGCTTTGGCATCTGTATGCACAAGCATCTAACATCAAGCCTAAGTTGCTGGCAACGGGACATCATATAAATATATTAATACAAAAACAATTTAAAATTTTGTTAAATAATGGATCCAGGCTGAACATCCACCAAGGCAAGGAAGAAATGATGATCAGGTGGTTATTGCTGACTCCCTCGGTTTGTTAGCCTATGTCTTTGGTGCCGGGAAATGATGCGCCAGTGGTATATTGTAAAAGCTGCGCCATTACAGGAAAAAGGATGACGAGCTGAAAAAAATTGACATTTCACCAAATAGATTACAACTAAAGAAACATGCCTGGGTTAAAAATAGCAAGCAGAAGCTACAGATATTTGTAATGTGAAAACAAACGTAAAAGCAAAAAGTTGTCAGAAAAGTAAATAGTGATATAAAGTACTGATACCAGAAACCTCTATTTGCATACAGCAATGAAATATTTGTTACTTCCTACATCTGATTCTAAGCACTGAGGATTCCAGAATCCTAAACAAATCTTTCCAGTAGTGCAGCCAAAAAAATTCCACCATGCTGTTTCTTTGCTTTAAAGCATGTTGTTTTTATGTTATAAAATGTTATGTTATTTTGTAGGGGCACGGTGGCTTAGTGGTTAGCACGTTCGCCACACACCTCCAGGGTCTGGGTTGAATTCCAGTCTTGACCATGTGTGTGTGGAGTTTGTGCATGTTCTCCCCGTGCATCAGGGGGTTTTCTCCGGGTTCTCCGGTTTCCCCCCAATCCAAAAACATGCACGGTAGCTTGATTGGCACCTTGGAAAATTGTCACTAGTGTATGAATGTGTTTGACTGTGAGTGTGTGTGTCCTGCGATGGGTTGGCATTCCATCCAGGGTGTATCCTGCCTTAATTCCCATAGACGCCTGAGATAGGCTACCCGTGACCCAAGGTAGAAGATGAATGAATGAATAATGAATATTATTTTGCTTTTTTTTTCTCATGATGTACCGTGGTATATGTTCTGTGACATGAAACTGTCTGCATCTTGTGCTGTTCCTCACCCGGTTTTAAGCCGCCTACAAAACATTTTCCGTTTCAGTTAATGTCTATGTATCAACCTACATGTGAAATTAAAGATCATTAGCAATTGCCTGTGATCATTTATTATCACACACATGAATATGAGCTTACCAATTCCCTCGGCTTTCGCAAGTGTGCAGTGTGTACAAGTGTACAAACCGATGCTGGTTTGAAGCCAAACCATGTGTTCTAAACATTTCTTCACACCTGCCTAAAATGTTTACAACAATACTATATTTAATATACTGTATCCAAGCTGAATGCCTGTTGAAATATACTGTCCAAATATTTCCACCCAAATCAAATTTAAAACTATTAATCAATCTAATAAGAAATTATTTTTTGGAAAATGTTACATTTGTACATGGGGAGGTGGTATAGCCCAGTGGTTAAGGTGTTGGCCTCTGGACCGGAAGATCACGGGTTCAAACCCCACCACCAAGCTGCCACTAGTGGACCCTTGAGCAAGGCCCTTAACCCTCAATTGCTCAGTTTGTAAGTCACTCTGGATAAGAGCGTCTGCCAAATGCCGTAAATGTATATATGTAGGTAATTTTTTGGTCAAATCTTCATTACCTAGTTTGAAACACCATAAAGTGTTTCTAAAATGTTTGACAGGCATGTTATATAATAGTGAAGCAGGGCCAGGCAGGGAATTCTGCTCACGGTCCACACGGAATGTGTATTTAAAAGATCCTGTGTTCTAAAAGGGCAACTTCTGTCCAGACGCTACAGCTCAAAAAGGGGTGACCTAAAGCAGTCAGGCTTGGATGAGTTTAGAGCTTCTGGGATTAAATGTCACACTCCGTTCACTCCATAGCCAACCAGCATCAGATAAACTATTTCATCTATACTGGTCTCTCGCAGTGACCTCTCTGCTCTGGTTCCTACAAACCTTTTACAATTTGTTAAGAAATAAAAAAACTGGTTTGTTATCAAATTAAACTGTTGCTGACTATTCTATTTTGTTTTGTTATATTATATATTCTAGTCAATATCCCGGGTTTTGTTGGCTGCTATTTATAATTAGATATACTGGCATTAGTTTCCGATCAAATGTCAAGGTAAAAAGTCTTTCACCAACATTGATCATTGATGAGTATATGATCTTGAATTTCTGGCTGTGTGTTTAATTGTAAAAGACATTAATATTTCTCCTTTTTTTTCAAATGAATCTGATTATTGCTTTTTTCCAACTATTTAAAACAAGTCTGTTTGTATTCCTTTGGGAATACGGTGGTACCTCTCTCATTCTCTCACTGACGAGCTGCCAGTGTTCCTGAGCTGCCCCTCATGATGAGTCTTCCCCTCACTCCCCTCACGTGTCTTCACACGGCCTTAAACACTTCGGAGACTGGCGACAAAATTCACAAATCACAATCAAAAACACCCAAATGAGGATGGGGGGGGGGGGGTTCTCTGTTAAGTCTCGTTCTTCTAAAGGGTTCTTCCTGTTGCCATCTCAGGGAGTTTTTCCTTGCCACCATCGCCTCGGCTTGCTCAATGAGGAACAATCAGGGACAAACTCATTTTCATTTCCATACAATTTCCAAATACCGCAAATGTAAATGTACCGAAGTGTATACGTCGCCTTCAGCTAACGTCGGATGTTTCGTCTGGAATTTGACGTTGGTTTGCGTCGCTTCCTTCAGTCTTCTGTGCCATTCGCCATTTAGGGGGACGCGCTAATTACTTCCCTGATCATGACCAGAGTCAAATGGGATCATTTAGTTCGGTTAACATCGGATACAGTCACTTTCTGAGGAACGAATTAACGACGTACACCCAGGTACCACTGTATATATAACATGAAAGATAAACTGTACTGTATATAAAAGTCACTCACAAGATTCAATGTTATTTGTAGGGCACTTTTTTACAGTTGACATTGTCACAAAGCGGCTTTACATAATACACTCATTATAGTGTGTGGAAATGAAAATGAGTTTGTCCCTGATTGTTCCTCATTGAGCAAGCCGAGGCGATGGTGGCAAGGAAAAACTCCCTGAGATGGCAACAGGAAGAACCCTTTAGAAGAACGAGACTTGACAGAGAACTCCCCCCATCCCCCAATCCTCATTTGGGTGTTTTTGATTGTGATTTGTGAATTTTGTCGCCAGTCTCCGAAGTGTTTAAGGCCGTGTGAAGACGTCATCATGAGGGGCAGCTCAGGAACACTGGCAGCTCATCACTGAGAGAATGAGAGAGATAAAAGAAAGAAAGAACGAACCGTTAGGCATAATAGAACTGAAGATCAGAACTGATCTTCAGAAGTTCCAATCACCAAGGACTCCAGTGTTTTAGCAAGGATAATGCAGTTTGATAGGTCGTGAAGGTCAAGGTGTGAGAGAATGTACTCAAGCGGATAGATATAGGAGAAAAGCTTGTAATACACGACTGATAGGCCATGAGCACAAATTAACTGCAAAATATGTTGTCAGCTATAAAACAATTTTTATGTAACCACCACAAACATAAAGTCTCGCCAAAGAGTTATGGGGGAAGGAAGGACACTTAAGTACTGTAACAGATTCCAGGCTGCATAAGATGCAAAATCATGACTTGTATAATCGCTAAACGTAGCAGCTGGAAGGTTGTTTTCCCCACTGGTAGTCCTTTGGCCATATTCTCTTCTACATATGAATATTTTACACATGATTAGCCCAATGGGAAATTGCAGATATGAAACTAGTTTTTCAAGCATTTCATTGGCAGCAAATAGGACAGTGTTTATTTCATGATTCTGCTATATGAGTGTTTGCATATTTGTCCCATAATCAATAATCAAGCAATGTACAGTTAGTTTGAGTTCATGAATGCATTTTATTTATCACAGAGGAGAAATGTCCAGACTACAAAGAATGCCATATTAATGTCTGTTGTTTTTTTTTTTTTTTTTGCCTTCTGAAAAGGTAAATGTGAGCAGTGATTGCACTCTCTGATGAGATACTGGTTCAAGAAATGCTTGAGTGAAAGCAGTCAGTTGCAGGCTTCTTTAGCTGCAGGCCGCAGGCAGGACCGGCTTCCTTGAGGGAATATGTGTGCTGAAAAGGGAAAGTCTCATTAGTGCTTGGAAGATTAGAGCAGAGAATTCTTTGTCGTCTTCTCCAACATTTTTCCCGACACGCAGCGCTTTTTGTCTGCTCTTGATTTAGGTGCCAGATGGGGATGTGTTGAAGAATTCTCATTCCTCATCTACAGTGGATCACATGGAATAATGATGATGATAATAATAATAATAATAAAAATAATAATAATAATAATAATTACGGAGATTGCAGTAATTACTGCAGTGGAATAAAATTGAGTAGGAGAAGCTAGGCTGAGAGAAAAGGTGACCATCTGTGAGCAACAGTATGGTTTGATGCCGAGGAAGAGCAGCACGAATGCGATATTTGCTTTGTGGATGTTGGCGGAGAAGAATGCAGAAGGTCAGAAGGAGTTGCATTGTGTGTTTGTGGATCTAGGAAAGCATACAACAGGCTTCCGAAGACCAAGTTGGAGGTTGGATTGCATCAAGGATCGGCTCTGAGCCCTTTCTTGTTTGCAGTGGTGATCGACAGGATGACGGATGAGTTCAGACAGGAGTCTCTGTGGACTATGATGTTTGAGGATGATAGTGTGATTTGTGGTGAGAGTAGGGAGAAGGTTGTGAGGAGTCTGGAGAGAAGGGGAAAAACAATGAAAGTTAGTACATGTGTATGTGTGAATGAGAGGGAAGGCAGTGGAGTGGTGCGGTTGCAGGGAGAACAGGTGGTGAAGGTGGATGAGTTTAAGTACCTACGGTCAACAGTAATGGAGAGTGTGTTAGAGAAGTGAAGAAAAGAGTGCAGGCAGGGTGGTGTGGGTGGAGAAGAGTGGCAGGAGTGATTTGTGAGAGAAGGGTATGTGCAAGAGTGAAAGGGGAAAGTTTATAGGAGTGTGGTCAGACCTGCGATGTATGATTTACGACAGTCGGCGTTGTCAAAAAGACAGGAGGCGGAGCTGGAGGTGGCAGAGTTAAAGATGATGAGATTTTCATTGGGAGTCATGAGGATGGTCAGGATTAGATATGAGTTTATTGGAGGGACATCACATGTAGGATGTTTTGGAGGCTAGTTTGAGATGGTTTGCTGAGGATGCTGAGGATGCCAGGCAGGAGGAAAAGAGGAAGATCAAGGAGGAGGTTTATGGATGTGGTGAAGGAAGACATGCAGGTAGTTGAGGTAAAAGAGGTAGATGAAGAGGACAGGGTAGTGTGAAGAAGGATGATCCGCTGAGGCTTAGTGGTTAGCACGTTCGCCTCACACCGCCATGATCCGGGTTCGATTCCCGTCTCGGTCATGTGTGTGTGGAGTTTGCATGTTCTCCCCGTGCCTCAGGGGTTTTTTCTCCGGGTTCTCCGGTTTCCCCCCGGTCCAAAAACATGCACGGTAGGTTGATTGGCACCTTGGAAAATTGTCCCTAGTGTATGAATGTGTGTGTGTGAATGTGTGTGTGTGTGTGTGTCCTGCAATGGGTTGGCATTCCATCCAGGGTGTATCCCGCCTTAATGCCCATAGATGCCTGAGATAGGCACAGGCTCCCCGTGACCCGAGTGAAGATCGGATAAAGCGGTAAGATAAAGCGGTTAGAATTTAGATGAGATGAATGAATAATGAATAATATAATAATAATAATAATAATAATAATATCATTATCATGGCCAGGCATACAGTGGATCCAGAATATACAGTATGCCAAAAATACTGGATCTATGAAAAAAATGCACCCTGGATGTACGATGAAAATGCATCGTGGATGGGAAGACAGTTTTTTGCAGTGACACATTCACACCTTTTTGAGTGCAAATAATTAATTGTAATGCTTAATAAAATGCTAAAAATAAAAAATAATAAATAAAAAAAGATGGAAATAAACATATGTGAACACTAATAAAACATTACATGCTTCACAGATGGTTGTTGTTGTTTTTTTTTTGTTTTGTTTTGTTTTTCATTATGTCATTATTTTTCATTAAGTCATTAATAATTCCAAAATAACAAATATAAAAAATATGATTTAGTAATACTATCTGTATACAATTATACATTAGTAATCATTATTTTCTAATATTGAATTATATTTATTTTAAAGTAATCTTTATTTGAAGTGGTTTAAGTGACTAAAAAGTGTTTTTTTTATGCTAAAAACTGTAATATTTTATAGAAGGTTATGATTGGTCTTTGGTTGGCCAGTGTATTGTGTATTCAAACTTTTATTTCAAAACTGTTTTAATCTACCTAAAGCCAGCAGTTGCTCATGAGTTTACATTTTAGTATAGGGCAGGACAACCATATTAATGACAGTGGAGTAAGTAGAGGATTTCACAGTTGCAGCATGCTGTTGTACACAGTTCTGCATCCGAACCACAGTCTCATAGGTTGTTTTGAGTGGTCTTTGTTTAAATCTTTGTATATAATAAGGTTTCAATGAAGTATCCAGTCAAGCTACATCTCAAAAACATAAAAAGACCTGAAATCTAAACCTTGTAAAAGGAATGTTTTTTTGTTTATATTATATATATATATATATATATATATATATATATATATATATATATATATATATATATATATATATATATATATATATATTGTCTTTGCTTTGAAAACAAAGTGACCCCTGGGCCATATGCATTTGTGAACGGATATAAACATTGTCCACTCAATAATCCCCATTTCTTCTCTCTGTTTTTGTATCCATCTGTGAAAATACATTTCTGTACATTGAAGACACATGAAATGCATTTACACTTTTGCTTTTTGTTTTTACACTTTTTCAAATGATTAGTTGACCATGGTAGAGCATTTCTAAACAATCATAGTCAATAACCCTGCCATTAACTACTGTCTGTGGAGCCTCTTCCCATTTTTATTGAGTACATTTTGCCTCTATGGAGATAAATGGAACAGTGAGCGTGTTGTCTCATTATTTTAAAATGTCTAGACATCTACTGGAGATAAGTGATCAAATCAAATATAGAGCTTATAACTGTATAATCACATTTCTTTTCACAAGGTATATATATACATATATATATATATATATATATATATATATATATATATATATATAGATACATAACATTTTGGATTAGTTAAAAAAAATATCCAACTGAGATAAAGAATTGCCACAGAAAAGGAAAAGGTAAACTGAACGAATTATATTTACAAAACAAGAACTACAGTAGAAAAATACATTGCTCAGTCCAGCAGTTCATTTGTAAAAGCAGTCAGGTAGCTGAGGCCCCAAGTAACCTTACTCAATCTCCTTTCCAAAAGAGGACATACCCAACAATACCAGCACATTGCTACTGAGATGGAACTTTTGGTATGGAGTAGAATCTACATCACCATGGGTTCAATATCCAATTTGTCAGTAATAAATAGAATCTCAGAAAAAGAAAAAAAAAATCAATCCAGGACCTTTTTTCTTCAAAATTCGAATCACATATGAACAAGCAAGCACTGTTCCTTAACTTGAATACAAAACTCCATAATTGAAACTTTCAATTTAAATGACTAATAAAGAAATAATAATAATAAACATGATCCAATGACAGGGGCACGGTGGCTTAGTGGTTAGCACGTTCGCCTCACACCGCCAGGATCCGGGTTCGATTCCCGTCTCGGCATGTGTGTGTGGAGTTTGCATGTTCTCCCTGTGCCTCAGGGGGTTTTTTCTCCGGGTTCTCCGGTTTCCTCCCGGTCCAAAAACATCACGGTAGGTTGATTGGCACCTTGGAAAATTGTCCCTAATTATGAATGTGTGTGTGTGTGAATGTGAGTGTGTGTGTGTGCCCTGCGATGGGTTGGCATCCATCCAGGGTGTATCCTGCTTAATGCCCATAGACGCCTGAATAGGCACAGGCTCCCCGTGACCCGAGAAGATCGGATAGTTAGCGTAGAGGATAGAAGCAATTGAAGATGAATGAATGAATGAATGATCCAATGACATCTGAGCATTTTGTCACGTTCATTTAAATCTAATCTGAAAGAATTCTTGATCCTAAGCTCAAAGAATAATATTAGTCAATATATTCCAACTATGATCTTTTTGAATACCAATTTGCATCTAATGCATATAAATACAAAAAACTTTTATCCTCAGGCAGCTCCAACATCACTATATGAGCAGTGCCTCAGGAACAAGCCACTACTGTATGTGAATCTTGATGTAGTACAGCTTCACGTGTGAATCGATGCTATCAACTCATTTTAATTAATTTTATTGGCCAAGCGAGAGAGGATTTTCTAGATCATTTATTTTTTCAGCCTAAAACATCCAATTATTCACTTGACGCACCCCTCAGGAGTGCCATCATTCCAGAGCCCTTTTTATCGAGCAGGACTAGGCTGCTCTTAATTAAGTCAGATGTCTGTTTGCGTTCACTTCCACTCAGAGAGCTGGCTTTAAAGTCATTTTCCTGTCTCTCTTTTCAATTCAACTGACAATAATTTAGTCGGGACATGTGAATAGTCCAGTGTGCAATGCTTATCTTGTCATTACAGAACCCTGTGGTGGACAATGAAATAATAATGTATTTTATTATAATATATAGCAATATATATATATATATATATATATATATATATATATATATATATATATATATATATATATATATATATATATAGTATCTATATATATATATATACGGGAGGTCAGGATATATATATATCATCGATGGAAGGTATCAGGCTACAGGACATGCCAACCAATTTTCCAAGGTGCTAATTAACCTACTGTGCATGTTTTTTACCGGGGAAATCGGAGAGGTACTGGGAGAGAGCATTCAAACTCCACACACAAGGCGCAGAGATGGGATCGATATATATATATATATATGATATATATATATATATATATATATATATATATATATATATATATATATATATATATATATATATATGAAATATAGATATATGAAATATATATGAAATATGTTGTTGTCTTAGGGGGCACTGGTGGCTTAGTGGTTAGCACGTTTGCCTCACACCTCCAGGGTTGGGGGTTCGATTCCCGTCTCCGTGTGTGGAGTTTGCATGTTCTCCCTGTTCTCACATATCCAGTTTTTCTCGAAGTTGTCAAGTCCAAAAACGTGCACGGTAGGCACCTGATTGGCACCTTGGAAAACTGTCCCTAGTGTATGAATGTGTGTGTGTGTGTGTGTGTGTGCCCTGTGATGGGTTGGCATTCCATCCATGGTTTGTCCTGCCTTGATGCCCATAGACGCCTGAGATAGGCACAGGCTCCCCGTGACCCGAGGGAAGATCGCATAAAGCGGTTGAAGATGAATGAATGAATGAATGAATGAATGAATGTATTTGTCTTAATCCTTTCCATTAGATTTTTTTTTTCAAACCGATTAAGACGAAAAAAAGGAAAAGAAAAATGTGGCTTTATGTGTTCTGGTTCATGTTCTCTTGACACTTTGTGCTTCTCAGTCAAGTGTATGTTTTTCATTGTATGTTTGCAATAGTTTGTTTCAGGTCAGTCTTTATAAAGGCTGGATGTAAGCGCAATTATTTCATTGAAGTGCTACTTCCGAGAGGAAGCTTTTAATGCTAGTTAGTCACCTTGAATTGTTCCAACAAGACGTAATGTTCTAGTGGGAAAACTCATGTCCGTCAGCCTATATAAGGACTGACCTGATTGAAGCAAAGCTGTTACTTGTACGCATGCACAGAAAAAAAAAAACCCTGACAGAAGCAAGTAAAACAAATCCACTTTACAGGAAAACCTAATCTTTCCAAAAGATTTTATTATCCAAACGCCTTAGGTGTTAAAGCCGCCACAAAACAAAGAATATTAAAAACAACCCATCCATAATGATTAAAATGAGTCAGTTCAATTAACTGCAAATGCACATGCAAATCAAGTACAACAACTACGCCTCCACTTTATTATGCAACTGGTTCAAGTAATTACTACTTCTTTTTTTATCTACTTTTGAGAGCAATTGAAAAAAATAACATGAAATTTTACACAGAAGGGTATGTAAAAGATACACTTTGGGTTTTCACCACTTGTTTATATTAATTAAGCGCTGACTGTAATTAAGTAATTCTTAAAATAATCACCTTTTTTTTTTTTTATAAAAATCACAGATTTGTTTGTTCATTTGTTGTTTTATGTATGTGTTTTTTACTGAACCACTAAGTCATTGTTATTTAGTGTGTGCGTATGTGTGTGTGTGTGTGTGTGTGTGTGTGTGTGTGTGTGTGTGTGTGTGTGTGTGTGTGTGTGTGTGTGTGTGTGTGTGTGTGTGTGTGTGTGTGTGTGTGTGTGTGTGTGACCAGAATAGTTGCCCAAAAATAAGCATAGTCCATAATATGACATAAAATGGTGTCAGGCGAATGTCAGGCGAAACTCCAATATGTTATATACAATATCCAGCAATTTCATAAGATCCTGTGCTTTTCATTTACTCTCATTGACATCAGAATGTTTTGAGTGAAGAGACTTTTTAGTTTAATCTTTAATTAAGTTAAATTAAGTAATGTATAAATAGGATAAATATTGCGGTTTGATAAAAAAAAAATCTAATTAAACACATACAGGAAAATTTAGATTAACGGCTGTGGAACCGACTGAACCAATGGATATTGGATTTAACAGGCAAAATCCGCAGAGGAACAGTACCCAAACAGAATATCAATACGTCTGTGTGTAGCGAACAAAGTCCGTTAGTTTCAGAAACAACCTCATGTTGTAGGTAGACTTTATACATAAAACTTTAAAGGTATATGTACACAAACATATATACATATATTTACATTTTACATATCTATAACAATTGAATGAAGCTCCCTGTGCCTCAGGGTTTTTTTCTCTGGGTTCTTCCGGTTTCCCCCAGCACGGTAGGTTGATTGGCACCTTGAAAAATTGTCCCTAGTGTATGAATGTGTGTGTGTGTGTGTGTGTGTGTGTGTGTGTGCCCTGCGATGGGTTGGCATTTCATCCAGGGTGTACCCTGCCTTAATGCCCATAGACACCTGAGATAGGCACAGGCCCCCCTTGACCCGAGTGAGGATATAGCGGTAGAAGATGAATAAATGAATGAATGAATGAATATACGCAAATGCAAATTTACTTTAACGGCACAAATTTTATTACCCTATATTACTAATACTTAATTAACAAGTGATCTGCTCCTTCAGTCTACATGGTGTTTGGGAATGAACGTCAGTCCGTGGCCTTCTCAGATAATTTCAGCATTGACCTTTCCTCAGCCGCGCTTACCGCATGTAATGTCATGATGGAATATAACAGAGGCGATAGATGTGTTTTATTAACAAAAAACACCCGACCCCGCACATCCACTCATGCTTCCTACATTCCCACGAATTACACCTACTAGCTGCTCATTCAGAACAGGTATGAGCTCCTCACTATATTACCACATATTACCGTATGGAACCTAAACCTATCCCTATTCTATCGAAAGCAACCAAAACTGGAGCATAATTCTTAAAGGAGCCACGTACCATATTTAACAATTAAAACAAGCACATAAAATGACATCATAATTAATGAGAAATTAAGGAATTAACAAGAAATTAATTTAAATAATTTACAAAATCTAAAATAGCCAATAATTTTATTTTGCATTTTGACAGAACTGTATGTATTTATAACATGCATCACAATTAGGTATAGTATTAAAAACATGAAAAGTATTCATTTGTTGTACATTGAGAACAGAAAAATGTGAGATTAATCACGCGTTATCTGGCTAATTGCAATGCTCTGTATATTAAGAAACATATAGGAATGTGTAAGGGAAGATTACATAGCCAGGACTACGCTACACCTTAGGAAGATGTTTTGTCTGATATTTTGAAATCCTCGTAGCACTATCAGTAACACCATATAATATTTCTGGTGGTATCTATATTGCACAGAATACTGATAATGCTGTAATAAAACTGCCACCTCCCTATTAAGTGATATGAGGAAGCTTGGTGTAAAGATCCCGGGATAATGTTTAACACTCACTGACTCGCCTCATAAATTTTAAAGCAGAGGCTTTTGGTTTCAGAAGGGTGACTGTAGAAATATGTGGCAATTCCCAAAAACTTTTCTGATGCCAGTTTGAATGGTAGACAAAACAAATCGTGCACTGAACCATTGTATGGTCCGGTATCTGGTGGGATGTTCCAATGTTTTTAAGTGGATTTTATCAAATTAAAGAAAAAGCCTGCAGATATTAAAATGAATCTTGGGGTATAGGCACGGCGATGTTGTTCGTACATTTATGTTTCATTGTAAAGAATCGTAAGGATTTGTCTTAATGCCCAAACTGTTTGCAACCAGTAACCTACAGTAAAGTCAAACCATGTTTTCGACACACCTGAAAGCAATACATCAGTTGAGAACCAATAAAAGCTTTGTTTAACACCGTTTCAGCAAAATTGGCAGCAGATGAAGAAGCAAATTCTTTAAAAAAAAAAAAAAGACAGGTCCTAAAGTCTGTCTGGTTTCAGACATAAGAAAAGCCCCTGACACCAAATTCAGAAGAAGAGTTTGATTAGGTGTTAGGACTCTTTTTTGAGAGCGACGCTTTATGACCTGAGCATTTAAAGCTGATAATATGTTTTATTACCTTCAAATATTGTCAGACATTTTCCATGATTTCTAATTGTTATCGGCTAAAATACAGTGCACAAAATTATAGCGGCACGAAGCAAAATCCAAATGGTTTAGCATGCAATGCTTTTTTTGCACCGTCACGCTGTACAGCTCGGCTTCGTTTGCAAGAGATCCTGTGTTATCGGCGATGTAAATCACTAATACTCTGTCTGAGCTCCTTCTTTGTTCACTGCGAACAGCCAAATTGATGTCACACACCTTTCTATCTAAAGGAGAATTAATTGCTCGGTGTATTTGGAGGACGGGTAAGCATGTATTGACATTTGCAGAACTGAACGGACAAGCCAATAGCTACAACAAATTGCAATAAGATGTTGCAAACGGTGTTAGACGTACATGCTGACAAAACAGATGAACTGGCAGTACGTTAATGAATAGTACAGGGATAAATTCCTAGTGCGTTTAGAAGTGTTAATATTTTCTATTTATCAATTAACAGAATGGAAAGTGAATAATCAGAAGATAAAACAACCTTGTGATGCAAAACAGCATTATGCCAAACATCTTGACAACTGACCACAGACCGTCTGTTTATGCAAATTGCTTTAAATACTTCTGTCTCGTTATGTAAGACAGACTCAATGATGTTGACATCAGGTCTACATTATATGGGGACCAGAACTATCACTTTCTCAGTGACGCACTGTTTTTTCGCCAGTTCTTCTCTGATGGCACTGCAGGAGGTCTTCTGATGTAAAAAGGAAGTCTATTTGGGCAACCACTGCATCAACAGTCCATCCTGTTTTTTGTGCTCCTTCAGCATGACTGAAACTCCAGTCTCCTTTCAAATCTTGCTCAAGGGCCCACAGTCGCAGTGGTGGGATTTGAACCCGTGATCTTTCGGTCCACCCTTAACCACTGGGCTATCACCTCCTTTGTCTTGTTTTTGTGCTCACTCTTAGCCTGGTGTATAACTGGTGACATACACAACCTCATCATTGTAACTTATGATTAGCCATAAATGATCAAAATATATATTTTGCAAACAGCTATTTTACACAGCATTGTATTCATATAGATGTTTTTGTTACTCATTGATCCTTGATTGATGTAATATGGCTGCAAGTAGTCCGTGGGGTGAAAAGACATTCGATTTCACGACTCTAAAAGGGAGTAAGTCTACAAAATCCAGGTACGGTTGCACCAGAAAGAAGAATCTTGTGCATAAACCAGTCCATTTGGGAATATCATCAATTTGTGATAAATAACCATCGATGGCGCAGTCCTATGGTGTGCGTTCTTGGATAATATCCACGGTTCTCATGCTGTTGCTCAAGTAATGCTGCTTGAGCTCAGTGTCTTCACAGGAGCTGGATCTGTACCATTACTTCAGACTCCAGCTGGCCACTAATACCCCGTGAATACTGATCCAAAGAGACATGTAGCCTGAATGATGAATGCAAAAAATATCAATACACTGCACAGTTTCATTATTAATGATGCTCCTGCTGCTATGTTGTGGATTCTCGGATTAATACGGCATGTTTTGGGGGTGAAAAAGAAAACTCCAGAAGTATTGCAGTCTCTGGTGTGAGACAGGCCTTATTTCTATGGTTGACATATATACAGGCCCAAGCACTGTGTCCTTTCAATTCCATTTGACAAGACAGAATTACAAAAAGCCTGCAGATGTAGATTGATCTTTCGAGTATAAGCACGGCACTGTTGTTCGTAACGTTTATGTTCATTGTAAAGAATCCGCTTGACAAATCCAACCCTGTAGTCAAGGCAAGATTTGTCTAAATGTCCAGATTGTTTGCAACCAGTAACCTAATGTCAAAACCTGCAAGTAATACATAACTTGATAGCGTAACCAATTAAAGCTTTGTTAAACACATTTCAGCATTTCAGCTTATTTCGTTATATACTGAATTGAGCCTACTTTTTGTCAAAGCTGTAAAAAACCGCTAAAGCTTTTATGATGTGGACGGCATCCTAGTACACGTCTAATTTGCCTTTCACACTAAAATTAAAGAAAATGATCAGCGTCACGTTATAAAGGGAAGACCGTGTGGTAAATCACTTAGCTCGAGGTGGGTTGAAGAACAAAGGCTTTAAGTGTGTCGTTTTTGTCTAGGCTGAGTTGCGGAACACACGAGAGCTCCGGCAGGAGAGGAAGAATTCTTTATTCAATCTGATAAAAGACGAGTTATTCCAAGTACACAGTGGCTCAGCACAAATATAGCATTTACGTCAGTGTCTTTGGCAAATGAGTTATTTGAATACGGTATCCCTAGACTCGACTGCCCTATTTCCATTAAGGAGATGAACCACAGACAATATGCAGCGGATATACATTCTAAATACAATAAGAATGAGTGGAAATGCAAGCGTATGCTTGTACTATGCATTCATTCTGCAGTGTCACCATTTTCGTTCAAATGTTTTTGTCCCTACTTCGCAGGTATAATTACTCTGCACATTAGTCCATATTATAATTCAGTCTTGTGTATCTGGCGAAAAAAGCCCAGCTTTCTAATACCTGGGTGCTGGCTCGGTTTCAGATGCCCAGCAGAACTCATCCGTTGCTGGTCATCCCTGTAGACTCAAGCACAGATGGCAGGAAATTAATTACTAATTTTTAGAAGACCTTTGTTTTCAGACGGACTGAGAATGATATGGAGAAAAACACGCATTACCATCACAAAGATAAATTGCAAACATGTATGAAAAATGTTATGCGTCCAAATTCAAGATGATGAAAACAATACCGATTGGAAACCTGCCATTGATTTCTGCGTTACTTATGCCATTTAGCTCCTTTTGAATTAACAGCCCCTATTGAGGCCCCTATGCATTCACAATCAGATCAATAGCCAATAAGTTTGAGGTAGTGTTACAGAGATGCAACTGCCCCCAAGGCTTTCTCATTCAATCTCAGACCCAATGAAGGCTTTGGATACCTGACCCCATCTGACACAACCCCATTTAGCAGCAAGCTCCCTGTGGGGAATAAGCATTTGTTCGGCAAATCAATATGGAAGTACCAAGCTGAGACCCAGAACAACTTTTTTTTTTCTATTTTGGGGTCATTTATAGCAGTGATTGAGAGATTTTCTTCTATGAAAGAAACATAAAACACAAGGGAGAAAAAATGATTCTCTGACTGATTAATGTTTGTTTTCATCTTCAATAGTGCATTGTTTTCTATTTTACATTTAAAAAAATGATGGAATCATTGTTATTGTGAAAAATGATTTGGGATCACACAACCTTTGTAAAGCTACAGTGGGCACAACTGTGTTCTTTATTTCTTCCAGTCTTTAATTGTGCTTGTATCCTCTATAGCATCAGCTTTCTGTTCTGGTTAACACATTTCATATGTTGTTCTGCTTTTCTAGTCTGTATGCTAAATTTATGCTGTCTGTAATAGCACCTTGGTCCTGGGGAAATGTTGTTTCGTTTCACTGTATACTGCACTGTATATTGTTGAAATGACAATAAAAGCCTACTTGACTTGTGTCAAGGTGTCGGTCATTCCAGAAGATTATACTGCATTCCACAACCCAGGATTTTTACAAAGTTTCAAACAGTCTGAACAGTTACTATGAACAGTTACAGATGCACAGTTTAGGAACATATATAGATGTAATGAACCTAGTATTTATACAAGCATTTAAAGAAAACACGGTGATTAGTTTTGTGCAGGCTCTTCTCTGGACTAAAATCAGATTTTGTCTCTGATTGGTATTTTATCATTAAGCATATCCATTCAATAGAAATAAAAATGAATATAACTAATAACGTTATATATTACTAAGTAGTACTATAGTATTATGCTTCTCCATGATTAACACTATAAAGGGTGTCTCACTTTTGTACACTCCATTCAAATTGATATGGTTTATTGTCACTTTAACATTGCCATATCTGCCACACATACCCATCCATTACATTTTTATTTTTACTTCATTCTTATTTCTTTTGTACACACTTATTTTTCTATTTATTGTCATGGAAATATTTTTTGCCTTTTTTTTCATATATTTTTCCATGCCTAGTCTATTTTCTTTTTTCAGGTTTATACAGTATTTGCATTTCACTGCTTGTCATAAGCTGTTGTAAGTTACATTTTGATTTTGAATTTGATTCATTGCTTTAGGTTGTATCCAACAGAATAATGGAGAGATAATAGCATATTATATTATTAAAAAAAAAATACAAAATTTTGAACTTTTAATTGGTTCATGGAAAATTGTCCCTAGTGTATGAATGTGTGTGTGTGTGAGTGTGTGAGTGTGTGTGCCCTGCGATGGGTTGGCATTCCATTCAGGGTGTATCCTGCCTTAATGCCCATAGACGCCCGAGATAGGCACAGGCTCCCCGTGACCCGAGGGAAGATTGGATAAAGTGGTAGAAGATGAATGAATGAATTGGTTCATGCAACTGAATATAAGAAGTAAATAAACAGTGTGTCAAAATCACATTAATACAGGGCCATTAAAGTAATGTGATACAACAAGTAAAGATATCTCTGATGGCTTTTCTTTGATAAAGTGACTCGGGAGCATTATTCATTGTGGGCTACTTCATCCTGCTCCGTTCTCCCATCGTTTGTGTGCCTTGGCATTTGAAATGAAAGATGGATAGTTTGTGTTTAAAGTGAAATACTCAGACAGAACACAAATCTATTTATCTGAACTAAAATAGCCTCAATGCAATTTTAACATTTTGTTGGTCTTTCTGACTTCTTTGAGTCTAAACGTTGTACAACCTAAAAATAACTATACAGTACATTGTCCGATCTGTGAGATACGACCGCCTTAATTATCATGAGCAAACAAATACAATTATATCACTGAGATTTTGGTTAGAATGTGCACAAAGAGCCCGAATGATATGTAAATAATCCAATAATCATTACTATAAATAATGATCAAAAATCATCTGGGAAAAAGCAGAGAGCAGCAAAGAAGGATAGTACACAATCACAGATGAAAAAATACAGGCACTGATGTAAACATTCGACAAACAGGACACAAAGGCTCAATAAGGTTTGACACAGTGAACAAGACTTTCATCAGGATTTTTGGGTTGGAATGTTTTTGTAGGAATACTGAATCCTGTAGTATTGCTTCACCCTTCAAGGTCTCTCTCTTTAGGATTTGGAGTTTACAGAGATATACTACTATCAGATAAATCTGATGCATGCTATCAGAGCTACTATCAGTTAAAGTCAGTGCATATCTGCAATCTGGAGCAGTAGTTTAATAAGAGCTAACAGTGTTACGCTGTTATATGCTAGGTTGTTTTTTTTTCTTTTACAGCAGGGTCACGGGTGTGAGCAGGATGGGTCTTAGTTGACTTGTCACTTAGCCATAAAATGTGGCAAGGGCTAATGAAAGTGTTGACAATCCATCAAGTATCGAGACCGTTTATGGCCACCATGAGAGGTATTGTAGTGTCGCAACCCCCCCCATTGGCTACGGATAGAAATAAGTCATTGATAGCAGCTGGCAAATTAGACAGGAATCACGGAAAACAAAACAAGTGGTCTGACAGTAAGTAAGACAGAAAATTGCCAGCAGTTTTTTAATAGTCCACAGACAATCAAACCCTTTTTTTTTGTACTGTGGCGTATTTATGTTCCGTGGCACAGAGAGGACAGGAAGCAAGTGCTACAGTCTTTTCAACACCACCTGAGACAATTTATAAACGTGCAGCACTGTGACAATAGCCAAAAGCATTCGAAGCAGTGCAGTCTCAGACAAAAGTTGTCTTGTGCGTCAGCTCTAAACTGGAAGGCACTAGAAGTGTGTCTGAAGCGTGCATGCATTGATT